>JAQQAC010003584.1:21748507-21875775 GCA_029783875.1 Phataginus tricuspis | reverse complement strand
AGGGTGGGGGGGCACAGGGAGGACTGTACAGCTCAGAGAAGACAAGTAGTGATTCTCATCTCACTACGCTGATGGACAGTGACTGTAATGGGGTTGGTGGGGGGGACCTGATGAAGGGGGTAGTTTAATCACCGTGGTATTGCACATGTAATTGTAGATTAATGATACCAAAATAAATTATAAAAAAAATTAAAAAAGAAAGAAACTGGACAAGAGGATATCCAAATGGCAAATACATTTTTGAAAAGATACTCATCCTCTTTACTGGTCAGGGAAGTCCAAGGCAAAGTCGCAATGAGATCGCACTGTGATCTAATGTACCCACCAGACTGGTTGAAACTAAAAAGACAATACCTAGTATTGGTGAAGATGTGGAGCTAGGAAGCTCTCTTATGTTGTTGGAGAGGCCATAAATTGAGACCACCACTTGAGAAAATAGTTTGGCATTAACTACTAAAGCTAGGCAAACACTTTATACCCTAGCAATTTCACTTTAAGGTAAATAACTGCTCAAGAAAAGTGTATGCACTTTTATGCAAAGATACACACGCAACAATGTTTATAGCAGCCTGATTCATAATAGCCAAAATGGAAACAATTCAAATTTCCATCAAGAGTAGAAGAAATAAAAAGAAAACTGTGATATTTATTCATATATGAGAATATTATATAGCAGTGAGACCGAATGACAGCTACAAATGACAACATGGGAAAGGCTCACAAACAAGGTTGTCTGAAAGAAGCCGTATATACACAAAGTAACATGCCATATGACTCCACTTATATAAAATTCAAAAACAAGTGAACTAAACTATAGTGGTTATATATGCATGCCGTGGTGACAGAACTACAGAGAACAGTAAGGAAAGACTGCCATAAAAGTTAGGATATGGTTATTTGGCAGGGAGGGGGCATGGTTGGGTAGGAGAATAACAGGATACATGACTTGACAGGCCTAGGGCAAGAGTACAGGGTCCCTTGTTCACAAACTTTTAAGAATTTCAAGACAGTAACAGCCGAGCATTGCACCAAGCCTGGAGCCCTGCGAAGCACAGAGTCCGTCTCACGCCCATGCAGTGGCCCCATGGCACCTGCAGAAGGCCTCCGTGCTGCTGGCAGCGTTACCGAGGTCTTTGTTTCCCAGTAATTCAACAAGCCTTAGTTTGTGTATTTTTCTGTATGTATATGACAAAGCATGATAAAGAAACAAAATCTTAAAAAGGACCAAGACGAGGAAAACGTAGGAGCCACAATTTCATTCCAGTCCAGGGAGACTTGCAGGCGATTCCGGATCAGACTATACAGCAAAAACAAACAAAAATTTTAAAAAGTGCTAAATTAGACATTGGGAGACTGAGTCCTTGACAAAGTTCTGCTCTATGACTTTATGTAAGCCACTGGATCTTTTAGAATTGTGATTTCTCTCTCTGTTAAATCTACATTCACCTCCTTACTTCACAAAGTTATGAGAATCAAATGTTATCAGACAGCAGCACTCTGCAAAGAGCGGGTTGCTATACATTGTAAGACAGTAGTACTGGAATATTCTTTATACTTGAAATTGCGTGTTTATCCCCATGCTATCCATGTGCACCAGATGATTTAAATCTAACTCCTGTCTAGCTACTTTCCTCATTTCTCTGATTTGAGTTCCAAGGGATGGCAATGGAATTTCCAGGCTTCTTTGCAATCTCCCATACATTTGAATTCCAGTATTGGAAAGGCCACATTTAAAATATAAATCCCAGTTCCTAGCAGTGATCCTTCCTCCATGCAGAATCCAAGATGCAGCCCCCTGCTTCTCTGCACACAGCGTCACATTCTTGCAGGCCAGACCTCGTCGCGGAGAGCCCCCAATTCCACCTGCCCCTCTGGGAGTCAGACAGAGTCTGCATGTCTGAACTAAGGACTAGTGCTCATGCTCAGGAACTGAGCACACACTGGGTTCTGGTCCTTCAGGATATAATCTCAAATCCCCTACTTGGTTCTTTCTCAGGCCATCTAAAGTGATTTGATCATGTAGTTGGAACCTCTGTGGCACTCATCAACACATGAGAAGTCTTCTTTCTGAGAGAATGAATTTGAAGTTCTTGGGAAAAGGATGTAGGTGTGGAGAAGAGGCAGGCAGGTCTGCCTCTGAAAGGACTCCAGGCTAGGAGGCCTCTGTTCACAACAGGAGGGAAGCCAACCGCACCCGCGGCTCCGTGACTGCCCTGAGCTATCTCCTTGTATGCCTATTTGGACGTAATCCTATAGTGGCTGACTTCATAGATTTTTCTAAGTGTTTTTACTACCATTTTGTCTACAATGCTCTTGGGTATCAGACTGGATCTTATATTTTCTTTATATTTCTTCGAACCATCTAGTACGGTGTTTCCTGGCCACTGAGAAGGTGTATCAGGGAAACCTGCTTCCCCCACGTAGGGGAGGCCCGCTCTTGCTCCCGCCGTCCAGCCTCTCTGGACCATGCTTCAGGTGCCTCTCTGGACAGTCATCCCCATCAGCTGGGCCACCGTTCATATTTCATGACCATAAAGTAGAAAGAAGCGCTTACAGCCTAACACCTGATACCCAAGGAATTGATTGAAAACCGACTGGAAAATCTGACAGATGTGTGGACACCAAGGGAGCCTCTGGTGCTCCCGCGCTGCAAACGTGAGCTGCACCAGACAACGCAGGAAAAGGCCGCCTTTGCTGTTTTCTCATTCCTCGTGTCATGCCTTGGTGGCTTGTTTTTCATTCTGAGAGAAGTTCATGGGGGATTCTTGGGGAGGAGGACCAGAATGTTGCTGTTATCACTGCATCTGTTTGCAAAATATTCTAACAGACAACCGTCCCCGCGCCCCCACCCGCACCCCCACCCGCACCCCAGCCCCCATGACTCTCAGGCCAAGAGGTAGGGTGAGTGTTAGTAGGCGGACAGAGCTCTGGAGAAGGTGTCGGGGGCCTGAGTCCTCGCCTTGCCCTTTTCTCAGGCTGGTAACAAGGTTTCTGGAAGCGCCTCATCCCCGTAGCTCAGCTGCCTCGTCCCGAAGTATGGACGGTGCCATCTGGCTGCCTCCCAGGGTGACTATTGGGCCCAAATAAGATTCTGTCTATGAAAAGGCTGTTAACCTAAGATAATCCTAGGTCAATATGAATTCACCTATTATTCCAAAAGAGAACGAAAACAGAGGTAACGAGGGGCCACGACTCACTCAGGGTCACATGGCCGCAGTGAGAACTTGGGGAGACGTGGATCTCTTTGCCTTCCGTCTTTCTGGCGCCCTTCCCAGCACAGGCTGCCTTCTTGGGGCAACTGCCGTGGTTTGGGGCGCTTGAGGGCAGGATTTGCCAAATGTCTGTAACCATTTGATTGGGCGGCCAGTCAGTATTTTTCACTTAGTATTAATTGAAGGATATTCCCAAATGCCATTAACTCTCCTCGTAGGAAGAGGTCAGTTTCACGCACTTGCATCTCCGCCACCAACAGGACTGCTGAGCCCAAGCCCTTCGCGTCAGCGGGCCGCCTCCCACCGGCTGCGTCATCAGGGACGGAGATGCCCCACTGACTGGGGTCAAGGGCACAGAGGCCTTGGGGAAGGACAATATTTGATTGAGTTTCCTTCACTTAAATTCGACTCTTCTGCTTCAGTGCTTTGCTAAAGGAGTGTTCTGCAAGGAACTTTCCCACAAATCTGACCGGGACCAGGGGTGGGAATGTTCATTTTGGAGTAAAACAACTGGAAAAGAAAAATGTCCTGCCCCAAAGTAAGTCGTCTTTGTTTCCTTGCAGAGAAGTATGCACAAAGCCCTGCCCAGCACTTCTCAAAAGCTACTGGCATATTTTGGCATCCATTGAGCCGCCCGCCCCAGTTGCCTATATATAGCCCTGTCTTGTGTAAAGAATTTAAAAAGCATTAGAATGCAGAAATCAAAGAGACAATAAATTTAAAACCAATCTTATTGTCTGCAGCCTAAAGTGTTATTCAGATCAAAGGGGAGGGGACATCTGGCTTCTGGCTTGCTACAAAAGGCAGATCGCATTACCTACCAATTGCTAGATCCATCCACTCTCAATTTCGGGGTCTAGAGAACATGGCTTTTTTCACTCCCATTGAAGCATATTAGGTGCATCTGTAAAACCTCCCGATACTTTTGAAATAAAACAAGCTCCACAGGATCTTATAAAAATGTACTGATGAGTCCAATCCTGTGCCTCTCTGGTCATGTGTGAGGCCTTCAAAAACTCAGAGCCATGGCCATGTCATCATGTGGCCCTGGCCACCAACACTCCTCTCTAGCCTGCCTGAAAGCTGCAACTTTCTGGTTTGCAAAGCTGACTCTGTCATCGAGGATGCACATCCGTGTTAGATTATTTGAATCTGTTTTGCCCAAATCACAGTTTGGAACTAAGTCATAGAATGTTTAGTTGAAAACTTATGTGCTGTTTTTCCTCCATTTTGGTTATAAAAGCATAGACTTGTCTTACCATAAATTTTTCATAATAACAGCTTTGGAAGAAAGGTCAATTGTGTTCTTTGTCTAGCAATTTCCTGAATGTCTGTACAAATTCTATACGTGACTCAGTTCTAAATCACATGAGTAAGATCACCTTTATAGTATAGGCAAGAGAGTTAGAGCAATTTAAAGACCACTGTTAATATCCGAAATTAGGAACTCTTCAGTCAGTACATGGCTCTTGTCTCATTCATTCTCATGAGCAAATAGCACAAATACAGGTTCAGGATGTTTTTGTTCAGGGTGTTCCAGAGCAGAACAATCAAAGAAGTAAACACAACAATCAACATCTTCCGGTTACTCAGTGCCTCTGCCTTCTGTCCCTCAGCAGTGTATCACCTGCAAAGCCTAGAGAACAACGCAGACAATGACAATACGAATCCTGTATGTGGGACCTCACGTCAAGCTCCCAGCAGAGCTCTTCAGCTGCCGGCATGCTGTCCTCACTTCCCAATGTAATGGGCAGCTTTTCTGCTGAGGGGCCCCACAGATTGCTTAACTGTGCTCAGTCCCACTTGCATAATTACATTCCGCCACAATTTCTTTCTACTGATTTCACTCTCTCCCTGCATTAAAGCCTTTCTGGAAACACAAAGCAAACCAAAATTTTCTGTCTTCACTTAATACCTAAGCCTTCTCTTCTGTTCACCTACCCCAGTCTTTCAGGTGAAAAGTTCTCTGCCAATAAAAAGTTAAAAAAGAGAAAATCACCAAGAGAATTTGGCATGATCCTAGCCTGATAAGCTTCTCCAGGAGACATGACTGTCTTCCATAATGTTAATTCATTTTTTCATTAACTATACCATTTGTTGTTGATGATGACAGACTGTCACTCACAAAAACAAAGAATCTTGGGTGAGAGGTAAGAACAAATGGGGAAATTTTAGTTTTTTTGCATGACAGGGTCTCAAAGAGGAAGCATGTTTGGGGGTCTTCAGTTTCTGAAGAGAGTTGGAATTGATTTTTTTCATCTAGTGTTTCATCAACATTCATGGTTCTTTATTCTATTTGAGAGTAATGTCATTTGCTTTGAATCATGTGTGAGCGTCAGAGGTGAGATTTGGGGACATCATTCAAGATTTGGTACAATATACAAGTTTTGACAATGTGTTCAGAGAGAAAGTAAAGAATGAAAATGCTTAATAAAATAAAGAGGTAAATGCCAGCCGGAAGAAACAAACCCTTCCAGCTTTGCTTGAACTGGAAAGGCAACTTTTCAGTGCTGAATAGCAGGACAAGAAACCCAAATAATTTACCTTTTTACACACCAACTTCTCTTCTTTTTCCTTTTTCTTTATAAACTCGGTTCTCTGGGGCTCTGTGCCACAAGCCATAAACTCTTTTCTGGATGTCTTCCTGCTCTCAAAATAGTGTGACATGTGGGGTTGGTTGTCCATCTCCTAACTTCTAATTACTAAAAGAAAAACTTAATGCTTCTCTCCAGTAGGGTGCTGGTAATGTAAAACAGCCTACGGTTCTGAAAAGACCCAGGAATGCCCCCAGTCTCTGTTCATGATGTCATGTCTACGCACGGATTGCAGATCTAATGACAGAAACGCTGTGTCTTCCCCCTCTGGGGAGCCGAGGCTTCGTTTTGATAGACATATCATTTTTCTCAGATTTCTAAAAAGTAGACCTTTTGTTCTGCCCCTGCCCTCTCCCATGCCTCCTGAAGGCACACCAATAAAGCCAAACTTTGGCAGAAGAGAAAAAAATGAAGAGCAGAAATGAATGTCTAATAATTGAAAGCATCATGGACCCGATTATGGTTTATGGCCTTGTTCTAGGGGCCGGATGAGCGCACTGTAAAGAATGTGGCACTAAATTTATTAGCATGGTTATCATCTTTCAGACAAGACATAAAACTGAGGGGACCCACTTCTTCCATCACCTGCCATCACTGTAGATCCCTTGGCACCTTCTACAAGAAGAGTCTAGTTATCCTGGCCCAGGTCCAGATCCAACTGTCTGATGACTTATATTTCCTGTGTAGTAGGCCTGGGAGGCATTATGTAGGTGCTTCCTCTTTGAAACTCAGTCGCTACCATAAGAAAAGCCAAAATGGGCTCCTGCAAAGGGAAGTGGGAAAAAATTCCCACATCCCAGCATGTGGATCAAGTGAACACAATGAGTGGTGTGGCCTAAAGTAGAAACTCAGCTAGGTCGTCAAAGCCTTCCTAGTTTCTTCCTAAAGAGATCCCTGACCCACGCTCCCACAACCGCCCATTTGTATTAAAGAACCCAGATTGTGAGCTGGCTGCTCCAGTGCTATCTGAATTCTAGTTTTTCTGTACCCCATGCACTGCATCCTCCTCTCAGATTAAAAGAAAAACAAGTTTTTATTTTGTTGCATTGTCCTTGTCACCTTCAGACTTCATCCAGAGCATTCCCCAGAGAATTTAAAAGAAAACACATCAGTCATGCAACGTTGTGCAAATCATTTTATGTTTTTGATTTCAGCTCGTTCACCTCTAAAATAGAGGCCATTTAAATATCTGTCCTGCCTTTCTTTCAAAATTAATAAGGGTCAAATAAAATGATGTATGCAAACTGCTTTTTTTTTAAAGCACTCTACGAAATCAAGTCGTTATCAAGTTACATTGGATATAAATTTGTGTTGGACTCAGATAAATGCACCACATGAATTTATCATTTCTTTCTGATAGAACACCACAAAAATGAAAGTAAGGAATTTAAAAAGTATGAACATACAAGGACAAAGAATAAGAAAAAAAAGAGACAGTAGCAATTGAGGGATTTCAGTAAGTTTGGGGGGAGAAGGAAGGCAGGCATGAGAATGGAAATTGACAACAAAGTGGAAGAAGCTTCAGATTGAGTTTAAACTCCTGAGAGAATCAAGTCTCAGAGGCAAGGTGCAGCAGAAGATGGGTGTCACCATGAGCTGCAGAGCTGAAGACAAGGAGACTGAGTCCATATTTGTCTGCAGAACAGCTGAAGCGTCATGTCCTCGCTCCCAGCCAATAAAGTCCTTTGTGGTAGATTAAAGATGGCCACAAAGTATTTGGCGCATCTCTCATTAGGAGGTAAATTATTCCCCTTCTTGAATCTGGGCAGGTCTGGCCGCATTGACCAATTGTACGTAATGCAAACAACACTGTCGGTTTTTAGGCCCAGCCTTTAGAAACTGGCAGCATTTCCCTTTGGTTTTCTGTTGCACTTGCTCTTGGAACCCAAGCGCTATGCTCTCAGAAGCCTAACACTCACAAAGAGACCACTTGAAGCTAAGCTTCCAGCTGCAGCCACTATCCACTGCCAGCCTCACTTGGGGCATTTACTCCTGTTGAGAGGATTCCAGCCGCAAGTGCTGCTTGGCTACCACGGCAAGAGAAACCTCTACACCCAAGTATGAACCACCCAGCTGAGTTCAGTCGACTCACAGAAACATGAGAGATCACAATAAAAAAAAATTAAGTCAATAAGTTTTGGAATGGCTTTTCATGAAACAGTACCCAGAGGCAGCCATAACCTTACCTGACCTAAATTGACCATTGTAAAATGTTTATTCTTTCAAGAAATTAAGCTCAGAAAGCTTTGAACTTCAGGAAAACCAGGCTGTGAGGCTTGGACAGGACTGAGGCATGGAGCTAAAAAGAAAAGGAATATATTAAAATCTTCCTACTGAACAAAGAGCTCACCCAGCCCTTTTCTCCCACCCTCCCAGAAGATTAGCAGCTCCCCACTCTCCCTACCCACCGCACCCCCTCCCCCCACAAAAGATATAGTGGATTCTTCTCTTGGAAAACCCAGAGAAAAGGACGTTAAATACCGACACTTGAGAGTTCCCCCAATGAAAATGATGCCTCACCACCAGATTCGTTTACAGTGAAAGATACCAGCTTAATAACCCTCCCACACACAGATCTTCCCATTGGCTCATTAGCCTGTCACTCTTAAATATGAGACACCACTAAGGACCACCAACATCTCGTAAATGCAGGAATTAAACACACACATGCACATCCAAGAGAGCCAGAGTTAAACAGAGTCAACAGAACAGGGAAAAAAACAGCGAAGAAAAAAGGTATTACATCCATGAAACAAGAGCAGAATATTATTTTAAAAGAGAGAGGGAAGGAGAACAAGCCCATGAGAACCTTTAAAAATGACAACCAATAAGATAGCCCACACTTAAAAACCATAGGAAGAGATATTAGTTTATTATGCTGCAGAACAAATTACCACTAACTTAGTGGCTTAAAATGACACATTTGTTATCTCCCACTTTCTGTGGATCAGAAGTCTGGATGCAACTTAGATGGGTCCTCTGCTCAGGGTCTCACAAGGCAACCATCAGTATCAGCCAGGACTGAGTTCTCATCAGAAGCTGGAGTGGGGAAGGATCCAATTCTAGGCTTCTACAATTTGTTTGCAAAGTTCATTTCCCTGTAGCTGTAGTATTCACGGCAGCTTCCTTCTTTACAGCCAGCAAAGGAGAGAGAGAGGGGAGATCCTAGCAAGATAGGAGCTATGCTTTTATGCAATCACATTCCCATGGTGATCCCATGGGTCTTAGCCCCTTAGTCACATTCCATTGATTAGAAGCAAGTTCCAGGTCCCAGCCACACTAAAGAGAAGAATATCATGCGAAGATGTGAACCAGGAAATGGCATTCCTAAGGGAATCACTTAAAACATCAACGGGGGCCACTTTCAAATCTGCTACATAAGGCTTGTAATATCGTGTTCTGGAAATAACTTTAAAAATCAAAAGCTGTGGCAATAGAACTGAAAATATAAGAAACTAAGAGGATTGGTTTAGTAAGTCCAATATCTGAGTGATAGGATTTCTAGGAAGAGAGACCAGAAGAAAAATGTGGAGAAAAAATGTCAAAAGCAATGATACAGGCAGGGGATGTCCCAGAACTAAAGAACATGATTCTACAGATTAAAAGGGTTCATTGAGTGCCTATCAAAATTAGTGAGACCCAACCCGAAGCACCTCACTGCGAATTTTTAGAACATGAGAGATGAAGGTCAAAATGATTTCCAGAAAGAAAAATTAGAATTCCATTGAACTTCTTAATAGCATGGCAGAACTTAGAGCATAATGGAAGAATGTCTTAAAAATCCGGAGGGCCTTATAATTCTAGGTTTATCTACTCCGTAAATCAAGTAAGGAGCAGTCAGAGACATTGTAAGATGCATGAGGGCTCAGAGAGCTCTACAAATAACCGGCCTGCGCTGAAGTAGGTAGGAAGTCCTGAAAGGGAGGTCTTCAGTAAACAACATGGAACTGGAATATGTAAATAACTAAAAATCTATATTATAGACATATTAAAAAAACTAATGGAGTATATAAAAATAAGGATAAGTGTATGTGTGTATGTGTACACATATGTGTATATGTGTGTGTGTGTATATATATATATATTTGAAAAAACTAAGTGAATGAAAAACGTTCAAATATGTAATTCCAGGATCAGTTGAATAAGAACAGAAATATAAATTCGGCAGTAAAGAATAATTAATGGTCATAAAAATGTGAACTCTGATTATTGATGTTAGCAGTATTTATAGTGCAATTATATGGGTAGGATGCAGTGAGTGAAGTAGAAAATGAACAAGCTGTCTTCTTTACCATAACACTATGTTGACAGACAATATATAAAATTTGAAGGAAGAGGCAGAAAGGTGGACACAATGGTAGAAGAAACAGAACAAAAAGAATTGAAAATGGTTCACCCAGAAAAGAGACTGAGGGGAGTGAAGTAGAAGAGATGCAATGGAAGACTGATGCTTTTCATCATAAACCTTTGCATACTGTCTTTCTCCACCCCTGTAATTGTAAATCACTCTGAGGTGGCATCTTGCCGTCTCAGTACCTATTCCTGTATCCTTCTAGGTCACCACCTGTACTACAAAGCATAGGTAATTAAACACTTGGACTTCCCAGATGCCCATGAAATTACATTTGTAACATATGTTTATAACATGGCACTGTCTACTAGTTTCCTATCTACAAAATACCCGACGCTAGACTTGCAGGGGGAAGCAACCTACCTGAGTCAGCACCGTTCACAGGAGCTGGTGACTTCCCTCAAGCAGGGGGCGGGAGTCCCTGAGCTCTTGGCCAGCTGGTTTGAAGTTTCTGCATCAGAGGCATAAATAATGAAGAGTGAGCAAACCAGTGGTGTTTCCCTACAGCAGCCTCATGGGGGGTGTGCATTTTTCCATGGCTAGTTCTTTTCTAGACTTTATATGTAGCACCCAAAGATTCTTGGTCCCCAGAGAATCTGTGAACTCCCTAATAACTTTAAATAGCTCCTCATGATTAAACTAACCAGAGTGCATTTTGCTGTCTGCCATAAAGAACACTCACTGATCTATTTGATAAAGATAAAAATTAATTCTTAAAATTTGTAATAATTTTTCTAGTAAATTAGTGTGTAAAAGTAATTCAGGGGACAATTTCTTTCCCATGGTTTATGCTTTCTTCCATTCAAAGCATCAAAAAACATTTGCTCAAAAATGTGAGATTTAGAATCTTCAACATTAATATTCTGTTTCCAGGCTCTTAAATGGAAAACTGCAAGGTGGACAACTGGTGATTAGGTCTTTTTTTCTCTGAGGTGATAATTGATTCCACAGTGTGGATCTA
This sequence comes from Phataginus tricuspis, assembly GCA_029783875.1. NCBI lineage: Eukaryota > Metazoa > Chordata > Mammalia > Pholidota > Manidae > Phataginus > Phataginus tricuspis. Next base: position 21,864,657 of record JAQQAC010003584.1, on the reverse strand, counting down.
TGTAGAGGAAGCTTAGGTTTGAGATTTGGAGATGAATTGGGAAGGAATAGGAAAGCAGTGTAACAGGTTCCTCCACAGCACCGTAGATATTAGTTCCTGTCTATAAATACAGTGCTGGGCCTACAGAAGATAAGGCATCTCTGCTGTACGTTAAGGTCCTGCTCTCTGTAGAATCAGGTTGAGGGCTGCTCAGGACACAGATGTAGGACGGTGAAAGTGATCTATTCTGCCTGCATTAGATCCTAAGACATAAATTCACCAGAGGAAAAAACAATAAATAGTAACATCTAAAACTTTCTTAGCGACTCAGATACAGAGGCTGGTTGGGATTTTTTGGGTTTTAAGTGACACAAACCCAATACAAAGTAAGCCAAAAATGAAGTTTATTGGTTCATATAACTAAAAGTGTGGAGATTTTAAAGTGTGACCGCAAATTCTTTGACATTTCTCACTTCAAGAGGTGAAACCTAAAAACGCCTCCTCTTGAACACGGGCAAACTTAGTGACTTGCTTCTGACAAACAGCATTTAGCGAAAGCAAAGGTCCGTGACTTTAGAGGCTAAGCTATGAAAGGTACAGTGCTTCCTTTCTCGCTCTCTCTTGGATTCAACACGGTAAGAAGCCAGTTGCTGCTTTGTGAAGAGAGGTCCACGTTGTGAGGGGCCGAGGCCTCCAGCCAACCACCAGGTGAGTGGCCCATCCTGGAAGTGGATTCACCGGTCTTCAGATGCCTCCGTCCCCTGCTGACGCTTGGACCACAAACTCAGGAGAGATTTTGAGCCACAACCCCCCGGTTTAGTCACTCCCAGATCTTTATCAGAAAATATGTGAGATAAACGTTTGTTGTTTTAAGCTACTACATTTTGGCATGATTTGTTACAGAGTAATATATAACTGATTCAGGTTAACTCAGAGGTTAGCCTGACTTCCAGCATAGCTTAGTTCAGGAAAAAATTCCTTCATCAAGATACTCAGTCCATATTTTGGCTCTACTTTCTTGTGGATAAGGCTTTATTTTTCAGAGAGTTTCATCAATATAGTTGGGAAAGTTGGCTGTCAGCAGATTCTGGTCTACAGACTTATTGTAACTTGTGATCCTAGAGGGATAGAGATTCTTGCTTCTTTCAGTCTCCATATTAAGTCTTAGGAAGATTCTTGTGGACTCAGTTTGGGTTTCAAGCCCATTTCTAAAACCAATCATGGTGGCCAAGTGGAATAAGTATTCTGATATTCAAATATGGTCTTAGGTCTTCTGTATTCCTAGAGAGGGAGCAGGGATGCAACAGACAGTGATAAGAAGCCTGGACGGTACCACACGGAATGAACAAAGGGTAGTTCTAAAACACAAAAGATTTTAAGAAGAGATCCAAGAAGTAAAAAAGAATACATATCTACTTAAAAGCCCATCCCAAATTTAACTTCTGTTGTCATTGTCATGTAGTAATACCCTTCTACATTCAAGGAATCAGACCTGGCACTTGTGGAATGGATTGTCTGAAAGGCAAGCAAAGCTCATTTCCATCGGTCTCTTGCTACATTGTTTAGTAATAAATACACAGAAAAAAGGAAGTGGTTTCAGGCGTAAATAAAAGAGAGTAGACTCCTTTTTTGAGATCAGTATTGGAGCCTGTTTTTGTAATAATGGGGAACAGTGACAATGAGAATAATTATTTTAAATACCTTGAAATATCCAATTATTTTAACCTTCTGCCCTGTAAATTTATTGGTGCAGCAAGAGAAAGTGGCCACTGGCAATCCTCTACTTAGTCACCACCATTAAGACCATTGGAAGGGGTTTAAAGCTGCCTTAATTCAGACCTTTATCTTTTTCCACTCTAACTGCCACCACTGTAGAGGTTAGGGATGCGCACTTCGGTGACAAAACTATAGAGATATTCAAAGAAGAAATTAATATTAAAGTTAGGAGAGTGATTATTTTTGTGGTGTGGAAAAGGTTTAAAATTGTTGGGGGCATAAAGGGAGCTTTGGGAGAAACTAGAAAAATTCTGTTTCTTAACCTAAAGGGTGTTTGCCTTATAACACTTCGTTGTGAGTTTTGCAATCAGGAAATGTGACTCCTCCAACTTTGTCCTCCTTCTTCAAGATTGTTTTGGCTATTTTGGGTCCCTTGAATTTTCATATAGATTTTAGGATCAGCTTGTCCATTGCTGCAAAGAAGCCAATTGGGATTTTGATGGAGATTGTATTGAATCTGTAGAGCAATATTAATTCTTCTAACTGATGAACACAGGATGTCTTTCCATTTATTTCGGTGTTCTTTAATTTCTTTAAACAATGTTTTCTAATTTTCAATGTACATGTTTTATTTATTTCTATGTACTTTACTCTTTTGGATGCCTTTGCAAATGGAATTATTTTCTAATTGCATATTCAGGTGTTTTCATTGCTAGTGCATAGAACACAATTTTTATATATTGATTTTGTATCCTGCAACCTCAATGAGCTCATTGAATAGCTCTTGCTATGGTTGGAATGTTTGTGTCCGCTCTCCCCCCACCTCCCCTGACCCTAAACTCCATATGGTGAAATCCCAAAGCCCAAAGATGATGGTATTACTAGGGGTCTTTGGGATGTGCTTAAGTCATGAGGGTGGAACACTTGTGAATAGGATTAGCGCCTTATAAAAGAGGCTCTGGGGAGATCTCTGCCCCCTTCTACCTATGAGGATACAACAAGCCTGGGACCCAGAAGCAAGCCTTCACCTGACCATGCTCTCAGACTTCCAGCCTCCAAAACTGTAAGGAAGAAATGTTTGGTGTTTATAAGCTCCCCAGTCTGTGGCATTTTGTTATGGTGGCCTGAATGGACTAAGACAGCTCTAATACTTCTTTTGTGAATTCCTTAGGATTTCAATATACAAGATCATGTCAGCAGAAAACAGAAATAGTTGTAAGTAATAAAATGTTGAAATCATTCTCTCCCTTTCCCCAGGATTTATTATTGCTGCTGTATGTTGTTGTTTGTACCTTTGTTTAGTGACTTTTCTGAACTGACTCTTTGAAGTCTGAAATTTTTTGTTGTGGGTGGCCACTGAAGTCCCTGCTTGCTTAGTTTAGCTGTCAGCTAGTTTAGCAGTGATTCCCTTCAACATTTGGGACCAGTAAGTCTACCAGTCTTCACCAAGGGGCTCTGTGTAGATGTTGGGGAATATCTTCAACACTTAGCCAGGCAGTTGGCACCTTGGTCTTAGACTTTGCTTCCTGCTTATGCAGAATCTCAAGGTCAGCCTGAGTTCAGAGTTTAAGGCCGTCTCATTCTTCCTAAGTATGAGCACAGACCTAGGCATGCGCACAACCCTAGGTACGCATTTGGCCTCCTAGATTCCCATGAATATGTTGGAGGTTTTCAAAGCCCCAAGGAAACCTCATTTCCCCAACTTTGCCTTTTAAGCCTTTTGTTCAGCCTATTGGTTGCCCCAACTGCTATCCACTGCCTCTGGCAGCCATGAAAATAATCAAATGCCTCTAATTGTTTTTAATGAGATTTTTCACACAGGGCAGCTTCCAGTTAGGTCAGATAAAGAGAGCCTTGCAAGTGGGACCTCAGAACCCAACAGACAGGTCAAATAATGACATTTCTCTGGGTATTTGTCTTTGAAGGAACTCCAATCCCAACCTACCCCCTCCAGTGGCTGTCAGATTGCTGGTTTCCTCTATAATTGCAGCTCTTAGTTTTTAGGGCTCCTACGGTACCAGAAAGGAAGGATGAGAACGAGGCAAGTCACAGTACCACAGTCCTCACTGTTCTTACAGAGATGCAGACTTTTTCTGAAATAAATGCTCCCCAGACTGCGGCAGGCCTTCATCATTTCCAGAGTTCTGAAAAGTTGATTCTATTTTTGCCAGTTTCTCATTGGTTTTCTGGGGGAGAGAATTTTCCGAGCTCCTCATTCCAACATCAACCTCTGCTGATGTCTAGCCTCCTCCTTTTTTTTTTTTTTTAACCTCGAAGGCCTTTCTGTATCGAGTCCCCTTACCCTGTTCAGGTGCTACCTCTTGGGCATGGAGGTAGCCTTTCGGAGGACACCGTCTCCTTGGTCCGCACTGCCATCTTTCCCTTCCATGGTCGGGAGGCTGTGGCAAACAGAGAGGGCGCGAAGAGGCCTGGACGCTTCAGAGCTGCAGCTCCTGATGACGCCAGCTACAGTCTCAGGGTGACCTTCATCATCGATGTAAACAGTCAAGACCGCGATCTGTTTTTAGAGTGCTGTGTTCTGTCCTTAAAAACCACTGATGTCAGTGGCAAATCTCACAATTTTGCCTAGTGTTTATGGGCACAGGTACTATACTAAGACCATATGAGTTCACCTCCTCCAAGCCGTGGTAATGATGGCACAGATGTTGTTGAGTTACTATGAAGATGGAACTAGGAAGCAATTCAAATAAAATCCTTAGCATAATGTCTGGCGATAACACTCCATACATAGTTGCTGGGATTTCCATTATCATAGTCCAAATACCAACACCTAGTAGAAATTCTATATCATATGCCCAATAGGAAGTGACCTCAGAAATCCACTAGTTCAGTTGCATACCTAGGACAATAATTCACTTTACTTCACATCCCTATTAAATAGTATCTAGCATATGTTTTAATATTTACAAGGACGGGAAGTTCACCATCTCAAAGGCGTCTCATCGTATTGCTGAATCACTCTCATCATTAAAAAGCTCTTCCTTCTACTGAGCCTAAAATCTTTCTCCCATTTTTCCCTCAAACACCTCAAAATAAAGCTATTACCTTTTCTGTGTGGCAATTCTTCCACTATCTGAAGGCTTCTCATAACTCTTTCTAGCTCTTCTTTCTAGCTTTGGGGAAGAGGCTGTACTTTCCATCGTACACCAGCTTCCATTGCCTCTAACTGCCATGGCCTGAGGTGTCCTGCTGAAATCAAGCAGGATCTGGAAGGTCTAAGTGGAAGAAATAAATTCCCACTGACATCACAAGAGACCTGTTATCTTCCTACCTCCCTTCCCATAACAAGGGAATTTCTACCCTCCCAACCCCCCAACCCTGTGAACACTACCAGTTAAAAACACATACACACACACAAAGAGAAGAGGTTCAATTTATTGGTTGCTCTTTGGGAAAGGTTATATAGAACAAAATTAGGTGAAATTAAGTTCTAGTTACAGATTCATAAAACTTTGCTTTAAACCAAATTAGTTTTTAGGAGAGACTATCAAATCCCCTTTTTTCCTCATACACAGCAAAGTACCACAATCATCGTCTATATAATCCTCTGTTTTTAAATGATTAAAGCAGACATATATATATATATAATGCAGTTGATATTAAATATCTTGAGAATGACAAATCAATAGAACTACTTTCACTCTTAAGCATTAACTAGTCATTTATAAATGTTCTGTACATACATTTTTCATTTTAGATTTTCTCCTTAAAAGGACTTGTGACTATTCATTATTATCTGCTATTTGTATACACACATCATAAGTCTTCCAAAAATAACATTTAAAATCTTTCTTAATATTGCCTCAGAAATGTTAACCTTTAAGGAACATTCGATTAAAAAAATAAAAGCTCAGGTCTTGACTCTGTAACGCATGTTCAGATGTGTCAAGATTTTATTATTTCCCTCTGACCTGATAAAGGCCTCCAACAACATACAATGTGCCAGTTTCTTTTTTGCTCAACTCAGAGGAAGTCAAAGAATGGAGAGAAAAAAAAAATGCTTGAAATCACAGTGACCAAAGGATTTGAATTAATAATTACATTAAATAACCATAATTTTTTGTTTTAACTATTCACATTCCACACAGTGGAAATTATCTTTTCCTCCAGATTTTTCGCTTACATTTTTAACTTCGAAGAACTACCATAACAAAAAACAACTTACAGACTTGCAGGATGTGTGTTTTTCTCCTTTAATGCCAAGCACAAAGCGTACATCATGAAACTCATATTTGGTGTTTGGCGTTATTTTAATAGGAAAGATCGAGATCACAAATATTTTGCCATAAAAAGAATTCTAATATAATAGTGAAAAAATCATATTACATCATCAGTGACTCCAATACAATATGTAACAGACATGGCACTTTCAATAAACGTTGGAAGACACACCATACTCGCTCTAGCCTTAATATAGGCACAGTAAGAAAAGCAGACATTTCCCTCTTTGGCTAGTACTGTGCTTTTAGGGTAGTTTGCTGCTGACTATCCCAGTGAAGTTCATTTTGAGGAAATTCTCTTTACTTAAGCCAAATCCAACTTACATGCAAGACTGTGGTACAAGCTACTAAAAGGAGTTACCATTGCCAACTTAAGTCATCTCTTTTTAACAAAATTGCATGCTTGTGGCAGAGTTAAAACAACAAGAGAAATTCAGTGTCTGCTGGTTCTGAATGTCATTTTTCCTCTGTGGTGTGGCTTTAGATTTTCAGCTCCTTCCCCTTTCTTTTCCTTTCCCTCACCCTTAAAATTCTGGCTTAGCATTTGCGTGTTTAATTAACTCCATTCTGTGCCTTATTGTTGGAGGATGTGCATGATAGAAAGACTTAGGGCAGAGCATACAGTGTTTACAAAATGCACAGACTATGTGTTCCCACAAATTCACCTAGTATAGAATCATCAGTAGTGAGTTTAAAAGTTTTAAAATTAGACCCGATACTTTGGGTTTTCAAGAGGACTTCTGCCTCAAAGTATGGTTCCTGTTTAAGTTGCTAGATGGAGAGCCCCCGACCAAAACAAAAATAAAATAAAAACAGCCCCTTTAGTTGCAATGGTTCTTTGAATGTTGGAGCCTTGGTGTGAAACTGAAATGCAAATTGATGGCATTTGTTTCCCATGGTACATGTGGCTTGGCTCATGAGGTTGAGAAGATACATGGTAAAAAGAGGGGGTTGGGTGGGTGTGGGTTACATATAAAACAGGTTAGCCAAATCCAAAATGCAGTAAGGTTCACCCATCCTGCACTTTGGCCATTAGATAAATGCAAAGTAGGCTTTGGGAGTAGCCCAAGTTTAGTTGGAGGGTGCCTCAACCAGTAGGTTCTGAATACTTATGATATCGCCCGAGACCCCTAGAAGTAGACAGACAGCTAATGCACCCAAAGGCCCTGATTTCCTAACTGGGGTTTCCCATTAGACCCTCAGATGGCAAAGGAAGATGGGGAGGTTATATCCCTTACTTCTCCTCCCAGGCATTAAACTCTTCCGGAACCAGAAACAATCTCCTTCATTTCTTTACTCTTTTCTGCTCTCCAGCTCAATCTCTGATTAATGGTTAAGATGAAATGACCCAAAACATACTTCTAATAAAAATAGAGCCAGCCCTAAACCTGGTTGTTCACTGACAGGTACACTCAGCAGAGGCAGAATCTTTATAATACAGGGCTGCGGCTCTCAGAAGCATTACGTAGAAGTAATGACCTAGGGAAGAGGTGATTCTAACCAAGAAAAGGAAAAATGTTAGGGTCTTCTGTGTATGAGGTCTTTGTGAGGAGTTGTTTGGTTTCCCTGACTCACTTGGTTCTGAGACTAAGAGGGGCCAATGTTTATGTTTTAAGTTTGGCACAGGCATACCTTGGAGATATTTTGGGTTCAGTTCCAGACCACTGCAGGAAAGCGAAAATCACAATAAAGCGAGTCGAATGAATTTTTTGGTTTTTCAGTGCATATAAAAGTTATGTTTACACTATGCTGTAGTCTATTAAGTGTGCAATAGAATTATGTCTAACAAAACAATGTACATCTCTTAACTAAAATAGATTTTATTGCTAAAAAATGCTAACCATCATCTGAGCTTTCAGCAAGTCGTGATCACGGATCACAGATGCCCAGAACGCATCTATTAATAATGAAGAAGTTTGAAACAGTATGCCAGAATGTGACCCAGAGACACAGAGTGAGTGAAGGCTGTTGGGAAAATGGCATTGATAGACTTGCTGAACACAATGTTACCACAAACATTCAATTTGTAAAAAACACATTATCTGGGAAGTGCAATCAAACAGGGTGTGCCTGTACTGGGTTACAGCTGGCTTCACATCACAGTGACAGCCAAAGTTAATGATTCTGTGGCAGTCTCATTTCTCCTCTGTTCACTTGGGTTCTGTTAAACACCAGGAAAAAACCATGCTAAAGCAGGGGTCTCACTGTGTTTCAGGAATCCCCTTTCAAGACCCCGCACATGTCCCTACTGAATTTGCTGGGCCCAGCAGGCCCTGATCCCCAGTCCCACTGACCCTCCTCTCACACCCCTCCTTCTTGCCCTTGCCCACACCAGCCTCCCCCAGAGTCCGAAGGGTCTTCCCCAAATAGGAAACATTTACCTCTGTGGTTAAGTGAGCTAATTTGGAACCCTTAGCAGATAGGGTATTCGACTGAAATAGTCACTGAGAACCTAAGGAGGGATGGGCTGTGGAAGGGAGGAAGCAAGCACAGGCTGAAAGGCCTTTTCCAAGTCTCAGGCAGCACTAAAACCGATCTCTTGCATCCAGGGTAACCTCGTGCATTGACATCTTTCAGTAGAGAGGTTCTCATCCCCAGGTGGGCACGCGGAAGAGGAGAGCAGAGCCAGACAACAGCCCTGCCCCTTCCAGGGGCCTCAGCTGGTGTGGGCGTCTGTGCCATCCCCACGGACATGGGGGCGTCTACACACTAGAAGTGCCCTTCAGCAGAGGCTGTGCTTCCTCTGGTGTCTGCAGCCACACGCACCGTGCACACTCAAGCACGCAAACTACGCACTAGCAGGCTCCTGTCGGGGGGCAGCTGGTGGTTCTTCTTGCCTCTAGGGTTAAGCCAAGTAAGAGTCAGGTTGCTTTGGGTATGGCTCTGGGCCCGCCTGGGGCTGCAGTCCCTGGGACAGGCTGTGTGTACCTGGCTTAATCCAAATCGATGGATATACAGCGACACTGCTTCACACGCGTGACCCTCTTCTTCTTGGTCGGTGGCTGTAGTTCCGGACAGTTGAGCGTGACCATCATGGTGGTGAACTTCTTGGGCTTGCAGAAAGAGCAGGACTGGAAGGAGCCTTCCTCCTTCCGGATGTGCCTGGGGATGTAGAAGGAGTTGCACTGGCCGTAGCAGAAGCGGTTGATGATGGTGCGGCTGTTGCAGCCCTCCTCGTGGATGGTCTGCTTAAGCGGCTGGGTTTTGCACCAGTCTCGCTTCAGGTATTTGCGCTCGGTCACATGCAGGGCCTCTTGGCTGGACTCCAGCACCTCCTCCCCCGGCATGGCGGTGCCGCGCCCTTGGCCCCGCCCGCGGTTCCTGGAGCCCGGCTGCTGGGGAGACTGAGTCTGCTCCGAGTCATTGTGCTGGGCCTTGTCTGGTGGGGGGATGGCACCTTGGGACCCTTTCTTTTTCCCTTCAGCGGCGGGCAGCAGGGTCCCCAAGAGGAGCAGCAGGGCTCCCACCGCATAGGCAGTACGGCTCATGCTAAAGGAGGGGAGAGCAGAGAGGAGAGATGCAAAAAGGAAAAGTTAATTAAATAAAAAACTGAGTAACAGCAGCTAACATTTTATCAGGCACTTGCTAAATACTTTAGGTAAAGTATTTCATTTACAGTATCTCTCTCTCTATTAGATTCTCAGTATCTCTATGAGTAGGCACCGCTATTCCCCATTACCCTCTGGGGCCGCCAGGCCATGAAGTAGCTTGCCCAGGGTCACACCGTGAGTAAGTCGAGAGCTGAGCTCAGCCAGAGCCGAGCTCTTCCTGGCACGCACTCCCATAGGAACTGCTTCCTGGATTCTGGCACCAACTACATTTTCCTTTGTATTATGGTCACTTCACAGTGTTCATTCTTGCATTTGACGATTTTTAGCAAGTTCCTACTTGCCAATGCCAGATTACCTTTGCACGCCTCTTAGGAAACTTATTTTCTACCTGGTATTAAACAAGCTGAATCGGCCCCACTACCTGGAGGGCTCATGTGCCAGGAAAGACTCTCAGTCTTTCGTCCCTGACTGGCCCGAGTGCTTCCTGAGCTGTGCCTTGTCCACCTGGTGGACATTTCTGAGATGGTCGCTGGTGGAGGAGACCAGAAAGCAAGACTAAGTTTCTAGTGGAAGTCCTAGGGCAACAACCTGCTGTCTGACCTTGAGAAAAATCACTTTAAGCAAAGATACACATACCTTATCTCCAAGATGGGTTGTTCAGGTTGAAGCTGATATAAAGTGAGAGCCATCTGAGAACTAACAAGCGTATGGTGGGGCTGCAGACAGAGTGAATTCCTTTACCAGAAAGATCACGTAACTCATAAGACTCCTGGACTCTCACTCATTCTCATTTCTCAAGTGGGCCAGATATTCATCATGTTAATCTTTATACCACGATACACATTTTTCTACTCTTAATGGTGAAATGTGTTGCTCACGTGCATATGCATGTATGTCTGTGTAAAATTTAGAAGGTAGAAAATGGGCACAAGAGAACAGGTATATGCAAACATTTACATTAATAAGTGCCACAGACACACTGAATAAACTGGGAGTGGATGATTATGGATGGGTCTGGAGTTAGAGATGGGTCAGAAAGGGGAATGGCATATGAACACTGGCAAAAAAAATTAAATAAGGGGGTTGGCAGAGGGAAAACTGACCCCAAAAAAACCCAAAAAGAAAACCCAGGAAAGCAAGCATAGAGAGAGGAAAAAATGATGAGTAGAGTGAGGAATGAGGAATGTAAATCAGAGAAAGGACTACTCTAGAAGCAGAGTGCGCCACGAAGGTGGGGCAGACAACGGAAGAAGAGGAAGAGGAATGCGGGGGAAGCATGGTCTTACGAAGGAGAGTGCAAGAGAGAAGCGTCAGACTATTAAGATCGCGCTGGCACAGTGCTTCTCAGACCTCTACGCTCAGTCACCTGGGGCTACGGTTCAAATGCAGATTCTAAATCAGCGTGTCTGCCTTTCTAACAGGCTTTGAGTACCCTGGCCTAGAGCCCCTGCAGCCATAGGACACAGAGGGCAGAGGGAATGAGGAAAATATGGAAGGGTTTTCTTTTCAGGGGGTGCAGTGTCAAATTCACAGCCTCTCTCCTCAGGTGATCACACCGAATCTGGCCTGAGTGCTGAGACTTTCCAGCCCCCGCTATGGTTCCGAACCTAAGGACAAAGCTGTGAAGCACCCCTTTCCCTGCTGTCCTCTGGACAGCAGAATTACACATGATAACCAACAAGCACAGTTCAGTGGAAACCTTATCGTGTTCCCCAAGGATCCGTACAGGCTGGTATTGTTAGCTGGGGCAATTACTTTTCAAAGACGGAGGTAGTGTGGAATCTAATTCTCTGTGGGGTAGCCCGGTAAGTAAAGACCGTGTAACCCTCTGGGTAACGTCAAATTAAGATAATTAAATGTTAAATCTAAGATATCTTTACACGGCACCATCCTTCCACATCAATCTACTACTTTTCGGGCAAGCTCAGGTTTGGAGCTGATGATGCAACATGTAGCTCCTGACTGGACTCCCTGGCTTTTGTCAGTTTACATTTCAACATCCCTGTTCTTTAAACAGAGCCTTTTCACCTCGACAACAACAAAACGAGTTTCCTTGTTTTGTCTTTAAAAAAATCACTCATGAGAAAAGCTCAGTTATAAAACAGCGGTGACTTTCTCCAGAGACCAGAATAACTTGAGCCATGACAGTTCAGTCTCCCGGGCAAATATATTATGAATTTGAGAAGCTTTCACACGTTTCTGCTATGTGTTCAATTTGGGTTCAATTTGGGGCAGGATCTAAACTAAAATTCAGTCTCTGCCCATTTAAAAAGGAGCACATAGGTTAACCCTGGGTTCACCCCCACAATCTCTCTGCATCCCTACAAGTCAGCCCTCCCAAAGCAAGACCCTCAGAGAGGCCAAGTGAGGCTTACCAGGAGCGCACGCTGACTGCATAAAACAGGTTCATGTCATGAGGCCATGACTTCTCACAAACATCTGTCCAAAAAATGCAATTTTCTTTCCCCAGACCAACATAGGACCCTGTTTATATCACCTGTTCTTCCGGGCAGCCTCACTTTTGTCATTAACTAAATGCCTAGTCTGAGAGTCATAAGGGCTTGTTCATCACCTTATCCTCAGTGCCTGGCACTGAGTGCACTTGTGTTAAATGAATGATTGTCATGGACCACATGCATTTACAGACTTTCCATTCATTGCATTTTAAAATGTCTTCACACGTGCCAGTGAGCAGCAGAGCCAATTGCAATTCTTTTCATTTCTGACCCACAATATAGCAAACTCCTTCTTGCCTAGGGGGCTCCTTAATACTTGCCTTCCTTTTTACAGGAAAACTCCAAATAGCCACTCCTTTTCACCTGGTCCCATGCAAAATGCTGCGGGTTTTATTTTCTAATTGAAGCCATTGTATTCACTATAGTAAAAACCAACAATAAAGCCGTAAATTCAAAATGAGTCAACTGTGGTTTTCTTCTGGACAAGTTTTAATTTGGACAGACTTAATGTCCCTATGGGAGCCTGTGTAGCCCAAGGCCAAAGGGGTCTAGAATGACAGGCCTTTTTTTTTTTTTAAGAAAAGTAAATTTTTCACAAAATAAGATTTATTAGGTGTGGAAAATATTATAAAATGGTTTTTAATTTGAAAAAGCCAACTTTTTAAAAGATCTTCAGCACTTATTGTAAGGCTTTTAAGTTGTTAAACCTTTTAGCTAGTTACTTGGAGAGAAGTAAAAGCCAACTTCAGGAATCTCAATCAACAGAGACCTCAGCTTCTTGGGGAACAGCAGTGCTCTGAAGGACTCTGCATATTCTGCGCGAGTAAGAGTAAGCGGGTGAGAACCGTAACTGGTACTGGAACCAGGGCTCTGTCAAGTCATGGGGGCCAATCACCCAACCCTCCCCACCACATGCACCAAACTGGACTTGATTACTCCGCAAAGAAAATAAGACTGTTTTGCTCTTGAAATCCCAATCATATTGCCACCAAACAAGTAGCACGTTTGTAGGTACCATAAACATGGAGGAAATGAAGATGTAAATTCCTTGAAGACAATTCTTTTCCACATCGACATCTAGCAGAATGCCCCCTTATCAAAAATCAGTCCAAATGCTAATCCAGAATCAGGTTCCTCTGAATGATCATTCATGTACAACCATGAGCTGCAGACAGTTTTGGTCATTTGTATTCATGAAATGACCCACTCTCATCATTACATTAAAGCTGCACCTCATGGACCCAGAGTGCGTCATGACACCCACAAAGACCACCCTTTATTCTCTTTTGCAGACAATATTCTCCTTGTCAAGCCCTGCCTCAACTTTCCCTTAATGCATCTCTGGTTCTCCAAGTAATGTGCTCACATTTTCATGGTGGGCTTTCTCTGCAACCGTTCTCTACCAGCAAGAACCACCCCACCATGACCTTTTTTTTTTTCCTTTGCCTCTGTCCCTCCCTCCAAACCACTTGTCCCAGAGAACATAGATATTCTCAAAGCAGGCCTTCTCTACCTGATGCTTTCCTTCAGGTTTCTCAGAGTGATCAACACAAACATTTGCACACAAAATAAGTCATATTAGTCACTTCTGTTGTGTGCAGAGCATGGTGATTTATTCCATTCACAAGTGTCTAAGAATAAAATCATCTAATTCTGGAGAATAAGAAATAAAACGTTATGTGTAAACTGTTTCCAACATCATGATGTCTTTGGGAAAGTTTAGGCCAGCTCCTTTTGGTACTCTTGCCATATTTCTCATCTTAGCTAACCAACCTGCTTATAATCAGTTAAATGGAGTGTTGAGTGGGAATTACAGTGAAGAGACAATGGTCAGCCAGCTGGATGCCTGAGCCTGAGCCTTTGGTCAGTTCCACCTGATGAATGAGATTTTAGAAAGACATTCAGAAGGCACGACATCAAAGTATTCTCCCAGCTTAAAAAAATAATAATAATAATGGGGTGACAGCAAATGCTCTAAGTGCAGACCGGGTTTCAGAATAATCAATTCCTTTTCCTCGAGATGAAATCTTTGAGAAGGGAGAAGGTTATTTTTGAGTTGATCTTTAATTTTTAAAAAGTAGTAAAATGAGTCAACTTTTAGAAATTAAGTAGGAATTTCTTCAGAATATACTGGGCTGATTTTTTTTTTCAGAAAAGTTGCACCAAGAAGATAAGAAGTTCACAGTTAGCAAACTAGTAGAGGATACAATCACATCTTGTACATGACGCAAGTACCTTAACAACTGCTCTATTCTGAAGACCTTTCAGGCTAACTCCAGCTGGGCCCACCCTCACGGAGGGCTGGGAGGAGACCCCCTGGTAGGTATCACAGGAGCTCTATGCTATTGGAGCATTTTTTTGGTGAAGTTAATGATTGCATACAATTCTTGCAGTCCACAGGAAACAAGTTAGAAAGTGATGAATATTAAATGCTCCTGAGCAACACTACTGAGAGACAGCCTAGTTACAGACACGTGTGTAGTCATGAAGGATGTGTGTCAGTCCCTGTGTGAATGAGAATAGGGATTTAATTTCAGAAACACCCTGTAACATATCCTGGTGCCAACCTTACTGCCTCTCCCAGTACCACCACTAATAAGAAGAGTTACCTATATTTTTGAACCTTTACTATGCCAGGTGTTATGCTAAATTCAGACAGAATTCTATAATTCATTTTTCACAATAAAATATGAGATTGATAATATTCCTTTTTTCAGGGAATCCAGACTCAAAAAAGTTAGGAATCTGCGCAAGGTCACACAACTCTGAAGTGGGAGAGGCAGGGTCAGAGCCCAGTTCTGCCTACCCCCAAAACACATGTCCACTATTCTATGGATGCACAGCACAGTATTTAAAAAGTGAAAAGTCTAATGCAGTAAAGTGTGAAAAATATTGTAAGTCAAACAATTATCTAATTTGTGTTTTCGTGTTCACATGTGAAGAAAAAAATTTCTTGTATCAGGAATTACTGTTATACTTTGTATTTCTAAGAGCATATGTTAAAACTAAAGAAAATTCCTTGCAGATGTAAGGCATGGGCTGGAACACTTGCCTGATCTATGCCTTTCAGTTGGATGCTACAGTCACCTCCCCATCTGCCCCCACTTTCCTTTTCATAAAAGGTTTAGGTTTTTCCTTCTGTCCTTTCCTCTGTTCTTGGACATGTTTCACAGCTTTGCTGTTGACAAGCATTTCTGGGGAGAGAGGTCTGTGGCATAAAATTGTTTGACATTAGAAGATAGGGCAGACAGCTCTCATTCAGAAATGTGTAACCATTCACATAAAGACTATGTTAGCCAACTTGGATTTTGTATAGATAGTGGGTTACCAAAACATTTACCTCAAAATAAACTTGTAAGAAAATGGCAAACCTGTGAAATTACAGAGTTTACAAAAGATTTTAATTCCTATAATGACCTGGAGGTTAAACACACACACACACACACACACACACACACACACACACACACACACAGAAACTACAGTTCTAAACCCTTAAGTAATTAGTTAAAACTAAAGATTGGACAGTGCGATTTATCCAGTGATAGTAACAAAATCACCCAGTGCTGCAGACTTGGGTGTGCCAGGAAGATGAGCCTCTGTAGCTTTCTTAAGATCTTTCCCTTCATTGCTTTGAAATGTCCATCTCTTCAAGTCCCCCTGCCCAAGGAAGAGGGTGGAGGAGGAACTGGAAAGCCCTGGGCTGAAAGAAGATTCCTCACCCCGGATCGGGGTTATCTTAACCTCTTCTCCACTGTTTATTTAACTTGTGTGTACAGCCAGGAGGAAGCCACTAAGATAGGGTCCCTGGGACAGCTTAAATCCCTAGTGACCCACTTAACACAATAGATTGTTTTAATCAACTCATGTCCTGGCACCATCTAGAAGGGAAACGTAAACAGAGGCGCACACTACTCGGATCCGCTCGTTACAGCAGGAGATGCAATTACCTACCAATCGATGGTCGCATCTCTGCCTTGTACCATTTAAGAGGAGATTTTAATTCCTAACTTCGAAGCTGAATTTCTGTCTAAAAGAGCTGGAGTTCGGAGTAGGAGAGAAGAAGGCGGAGCCAGGTTCTGCCGGAGACCCCTTTCAGGCCAGCCCTGAGCGCACGGGCATTGCAAAAGATCGGTCACCTCCTGCCTGCCCTCGGCCTCGCCCGGGGACCGTCGCCAGAGCCCAGCGCAGGGAAACGCCAGGCTGGGGCGCCCCCAAGACGAAGCTGGGATCTTAAGACAAGGCCAAGCTATAGCGGTGGCGCATCTGTTCTGCCCAAGTCTGAAGTCTACAAACAACTCCTGGCCGGCAAGGTGACAGCCCCGACGCTCCCAGTCCGCCACCCACCACCCTCCCCGTCCTTGTCCTTGGTCTATAAGCTACAGATATGTAGCGAGGTGAGCAAGGCGGAGAGCGAGGACGAGGGACGACCTGGGCGTCCGAGCCGGGGACCAGCCTCCCGTCACCAGCCCGCGTCGTCCGTCGCTAGCGAGGAGCAGCGAAGAGAGGCTGGGGCCTCTAGCACACAAATTAAGGGGTCCCCGAGGGAGCGGGACCTGGCGGGTTGCCGTCCGCGGTTCAGCAGCGGGGTGCGTGGGGCGGAGAGAAGCCAAGAAGAGAGATCGCAGCGTCCCGAGTGCGCAGCCAGCACGTGGGTGTGCGCGGCGTGAGCGCTGCGGGCTCGCGGGGCTCCGCAACCGGGACCGGGCACCGCACCCAGTGTCCCGTTAACCAACGCCCGCGGGTCTGCCGCGCCGATCCCGGCGGCTCCGCTCGGAGTCTCCATCTCACCGTTACGTGGATAAATGGACGCCGCTCTGATTCTCCGGATCCTCCAGCCCGCTGCAGGGTCCTTCACGGCACCCGACGGGCATCTCCAGGCGCCCCCCGCCCCCGCGCCCACCTCAAACGCAGGGAACCCTCCCGAGGCAACTTGCCGGGCCATCTGCTGCGGTGCCGCAGGTTCGGGCTGCTGCGCCCTCCGCTCCTGCGCCCCGGCGCCCCGGGAACCGCGCACCGCGGCGCATCGGACAGGCGCGGCCGCCACGCGCACCGGGAGAGCGCTGGGGGGGCTCCGGGAGGTGGACCCGGGGTGCGGGGCCGTGGCTGCGGCTCCTGCCGGGCTCTCTCCCAGCCTCTCCCGCGCAAGCTGGAGCCACGGCAGCCCCGACCCTGGCAGGAGGAGCCCCGCAGCAGTGCTTCACGGTTCGCCGCGGGGAGCCGCGCAGCCTCGGACAGCACGCACGCAGGGCACCCGGGCCGACTCGGGAGTCGTGGCAGAGCCCTGCGCGCACACGCACACGCACACACACGCACACACACGCACATGCACACGCACACGCACGCACACGCTGTCGGCCGCCTGGGCGCTCACCTGTCAGCGCGGCGGGTGCTCGGGGCTGCGCCCTCGACGCGTGGCTCGGTGTGCGGCGGCCCGAGCCGGCCGGGCCCCGCGGGGTCAGCCGGACAGGGGTGAAGCTCCCGTGCGCGCTGGGTCGCCCGGTCAGCGGAGGGCGCACCGAGTGAGGGCCATCGCGCCGTGTCCCGTTTAAATGCCGGCGGCCGAGCGCGGCGCCCGGGGCCGCGCTTCTCCATTGGCCAGGCGCCGCCGCCGCCGCCGGACCCGCTGTCCGCCCCCTTTCCCGGGACGGCCCCCGCCCCCGCACCCCCCCCACCGCCCCGCGGGGTCCCCTCGCCGCCTGCCTGGCCTCTTTGTCTGCTCCCCCGCCCGGGCCGGCTGGGAGAGGTCACCCCAGGGAACCGCGCCTGGAATGCACAGCAAATCACATTTTCCGCTCCCGTTGGAGGGGGAAGCGCGGGAGGAAATCCCCCCGGCCCCCGGCCCCTCATTCCTCCCCCGCCCCAGGCCTGGGCTGCTCCCCTCACCAGCCCCGCCGCCCCTGCGCTCGGTCGCCGAGGCTGCACGGGGAAGAGCAAGGCCCCGAGGGGTCGCGACAGACGGAGCGGTTCTTCCCCGGCGGAGGGAGCGGGACTGCGGGGCTCTCTGCTGGAGAGGTCGCGGCGGCTCCGCCCCAGGCCCCCAACTTCGAGGGCACTGACCCCGGCGCCCCCGTTGACCCCGGCGGGCTCGCCAGCCGCCGGCAGGAGCCTGTCGCCAACATGACACCCTCCCCTCCTCGCCACGAGTGCTTTCAGCTCGGATCCTGGCGGCCTCGGCTGCGAGTGTGCAAAAGGGAGTCACGGAGGGACGGAAACCCCTACAGGACCCTCACAAGTCAAGGTTTCCATTCGTAAGCCGTCTTAGAAAGGGAGAGAACAATCGCTAGGAGAAAAGAGGTTTTCTGTAGCACGTTTAAGATGAATAAATCAGAAAAATAAAACGTCAGGCGAGGAAATAACCTCCCAGAAATTTAAGACAAAAAACCTACGTACGTGAAAAACCGATGTCACATTCTGTAGTCATTAATGAGAACCCGACGAATAGTGGAGAACATACCAAGTGCATAGTTTTCGAAAGATGAGCGAACACTTTCATTTGTTCTCTTAGCTTGAAAATTGGTTCCTCAAAGAGGCCGTAAATTTTGTGTATCGAAGTTACAGCCCGTGCAAAAATCAACCCGGCTGCAAGGTCTGCAGACCGGCTTCATCAACCAGTCAGATGATGACTTTGAAAAAAAATTTTTTATAGAAGGAAATTTGAAGGTGTCCGTGCCGACTAAAGCCAAATAAACAAAACAATGAAACCCATCAAAGGTACTTATAAAACATTCGTGATTTAAGTGCTTGGCTAAGAAAAAACAAAACCCACAAACAGCGTGACTTTTCTCTTCAGGTAGGCATTAGGCAGAGGGGACGAGAAACGCTGAACATCTAGGTGCTGTTAGGAACTTAAAATCGATTTTTCACAATAAATGAAACAAGAAGGAAGTCTGCATTAAATCAAAATCCAGAGATTCTTCATCATCTGAATGTTTTGTTTGTGCTATTGGCAGTTTCTACTCAAGAACTCAGTGCTGCACTTCAAATGTTTTTTTGTTAAATCATCCCATGAGCCATGGTTTGTAGTTGCCTGCAGGGTGGGAATATTCAACAGGACTTGAAGATGTCCTCCTGGAGTGAGCTGCAGAGAGCTAGGCAGTCAGAAATACACAAGATACTTGGGCAAGGAACTGTTCGGCCAGAGCCCACCACAATCTACAGGAGCCAGTTGCTCTCTGTGTGTGCAAACTATTTCACCAAATAAAAGGGAGCGTATTTTACAAATGCATTAACTCCTTCTCATCTAAAATCAATGCTTTAGTCACTATTTCCCAAGACTCATAGACTGCCCCCCCAAAAAAATACAAAGAGACGGACCTTAACCTCCTGAATTGGAAGTGATTGCTTTGGAGCCCTAATGCTGTGACTCTATGTATCTCCATCTCTAGCTGGTAAATGTCTTTGGTTGCTATGATCCCTCTTCAGGGGGCTTCTCAGACAGCAATAGAAACACTCACCTCCCCACCCCGGACCCCACGACTCTCCATCCCATTGCATGGTGTCATTTTTTTTTTCATTGTAACTTATCTCTCTCTGCTATTAAAATATAACTTCATGAGGGTAGGGACTTTATCTTTGATTGCTCTAAGCACATTGAATGCAAAGTGTCTAACACAGAATAAGGATTCAATAAGTAGTTGTGAACTGGAAATGTTCAGCATATACCCATTAACTAGGTTAATCAACTGAGCTGAATTCAAGGCTATAACCATCGTGGATATGATAAACCTGAGCCCTCACCTCACAGAGTTTATGGTCTAACATGTTTGTAAATTTTTACATAGATACCCAAGTTTATAGTGCCTCTTATTTGTGTTTCCACAGCTCTCAATCAGTCATTGCAAACCATTATCCAATCAAGATGAAGGCATAAGAGTAAAAACTCTTCAGACTTCTTTAACCACAATTACATAATTGAAACCTGCTCATAGTAAGAGGGGGAAGAAGTAGAATGACTCCATGTAGTCAAAGTGAAAATTTGAAACCTGAGTTGCCTAAACACTGATCACTAAGTGATAAATTTCACTCACAGAAAGTGCTTTCAGAGTACTTGGAGCTGTTGTGAGAAGTGTGGATCCTACCCAGCTGCTGGTTTGCAAAAGGGAAGTCCATTTCTCTTGTTTTGTTTACCTATTTATAGAATAGAATGTGTTTGTCCCTGTCTAATTCCCAAAAACCTAAAGGGGGCTGCTATCTACGTTTGGGGAAGAATTTTGAAGGCCTCTGTATGGAAGCTTCAGCTTAGACCTTCAAAAGCTGTGTATGACTGTTCAGCTAATTGCAGAGACTGTGCATGCCATCTTGCATGGGATCAAAAGGAATAAAGCCCTTTACTCATTTGGAACTGAGCTTGTATACCCTTGCTAAAGAAAAAAAAAATGTGATCATGAAACTGACAGTGGTTAAAGAGAAAGATATTTGCAATTGTCAAATAACAGTGAGATGATTCATATCCAGAATAGATCTGTCTTATAAATTTAATATGAAAAAAAAACTCCATAAGTAATCCCATACGACTTGGCAAAGCCCAAGACAGGGCACTTCACAAAAGAAGAAACCTGAACAGCCAATAAACATGAAGAGATGCTAGATTATACCCCCAAATTGGGGAAATAGGGGGAAATGCAAACTGAAATAAGAAGATACCCTCCCTTATCTAGTAGACTACAAAAGACTTAAATTTTCCATGTTGAGCATTGAAAAGGCATGGAGAAGTAGGTCCTTAAATGCATTAGCAGTGAAGGTATAAACTGGTATGGCCATGTCAGAGAATAATTTGTCAATATGTGATAAAATTAAAAATGCCCCTAGACTACCACCCAGCCACCCCACTTCTAGAAGGAAAGCACCTTAGAAGAACTCGAGCATGTATGCTTATGAGCGCGTCTATCACAGTATTGCTTATAATGACCTTGGTGTCCATCGACAGGAGTAGGAGAAGGCACAGCCAATTATTTCATTCAAATACCATAGTGCTTTACTGCTGTTAAAAGGAATGGATTAGATTTCTAAATTTCAGCATAGAGCTAAAACATACAGTGATGTTTGGGGGAAAAAAAAGTTGCAAAATGATACAAGCAGTATGACACCATTATGTATATTTTGTAATAAACATATAAAGCAATAGCATAAACTGTTTATGAAAACATATGTGTTCATATAAATGTAGAAGTAGTGGGTTGGAAACTAGACCTTTGATGGTGCCCACCAGAATGGAGTGGGAAAGGGGGTTTGATTGGGGATGGTAGACTTTTTTTAAAAGACATTTTAACTCTATAATGCTTTTAAATTTTTTATTTAAAAAAATCTTGTGACTAATATGACAAAATTGACAATTTAATTCCTGGGTAATGGGTACATGGATATTTGTTAGATTAGGCCCTTTACAGTTTGGAAACATAATTTCTCTAAATTTAAAAAGAAAGAATCTAATCTTTCTATCATGTTTCAAGAGTGTTTTTGATTATTTGGCACTGAGGACTTTTCTCTCCCGTGTGTCCTCTGAAACCAACTCCAACCAAGGTAAGCATGTTTTCAGATCACATACAAGCTCTTATTGGTGTTTATATATCTGCCGATTTGTCTGAGGGCTGACTCCTCACCTTGCTATTTACACATACGTGGTAAAACATTTACCAATGTCTTATATATAAAAATATATGTGCCTGTGAAAATTCTGAGTAATGCTGCTAAATACAAGCATATGAAAGCATGAATCAATGCAGACCACTTTAATACAGTTTGGACCTAATTCCATACAAGCATTTATTGTGTACACTACTTGTGCAGTGCAGTATGAAAAAGGCAAAAGCGTGAAAGCATGGACACAGTCCTTCACAGTTAGTATGTAGGCACTGAACTTGGAGTCAGAAAACTCAGAATAAATTCCTGACTCCTCATAGGAACAGAGTGCCCCTGGGTTAGATATTTAAACCCTCTGAGCCTAAATTCAGTCATCTGTGTTCAAGGAATGATAATACCTACCTCTGGTGGATGATGGAATTAAGTAAAATAAGTTTCTGTGAAAGTGCCAGACACATAACAGACACCTAATAACCAATGGTGTCTGTATGGATGCTGGAGTTCAGTTGGGAGCTAAAACAAAGACAGTGAAAGTATACCATCAGCGCGGGTCATGTCTCACGTACCTCTGTGTTCATGGTGCATAATGCAGCAGATGCCACATAGTGGGTGGCTGAGAGAGCTAGTAAATGCCCCACTTGCATGGGGCACAGGGAGGAGGTGAGGGAGGAAGGGAAGGAAGGAAGTGGGAAGGAAGGAGAGGAAAGGAGGGAGGGAAAAGCAAGGAAAAGAAAAAATGGAAAAAGGGAAGACAAGAAAGGAAAAGGAAAAGAGTGACACCACTCCAGTAAATGGCACCGTGACTTCTATTTATGGTAAAACCAGCAATGATATAAATACCCGCAGAGGGGCACAGGCAGAAGAGCAAACCCTTCTGGCTCTCTTCTGCTTGCATCGTAAGCATCACTTTAACAAAAGTTAGGGTTCCCAGGATGTTTGCACTGTAACAGCAGAAGCTGAGAAGAGACAGGAAGATGCCTGAACATGGAGCAAAAAAAGGCTGCAATTCCCCAGCCTGCGGAGGGCTGCTGGCAGAGATGAGGGCGGGAGACAAGACAAAGGCAGGGGCAGAAGTGGAATTCTCGGCATAAATGCACATACCCGGTGCCTAAATATAACAGAACCTGCTGGAAACGAGGCCCGCTCTTTGTCTGCAGGCTGGGTGACTCATGAAGTCTGAAATGTTTCTATTTGTTTTGAGCTCTTTGACATGACCTCACTCTTGGAAAAAATCAGATGGGGCTTTAATCAGTTATTGATTTTCTGCTTTCCCTTAGAGCTGGAACTGCTGTGGTTCTTCATTTCTACAGCTTTTTTACGTATACCTTCCAAGAAAAGCTCGTTCTACTGCAGTTTTAAATGCCAGGGCCTAAGAGAAGAGCTGCTGGAAGTGCTCGTTAACTGAAGGTCTCTCTGGGTTGTACCCCATTGTCTTTGGCTTATTTTACTCATTTTCCTTGAGATACCTGCTATTTACTAGGAGCCATGTTTTAAGGTTTACCTTTTCACTTTTGTGTCCTTTTTTAAGGTATGGGAGCATACATGTGATTTTGCTCTTGCTTTAACTGTTCTAATAATTCATTTGTACTGGTTCATTACATCTTTTAAAAGATTGTATAACATTATAAAATATTTATGAACTCATCATAGGAAGCTTGGTAAATAGAGAAAATACTAAGAAAGTAAAAATCTCCCATAATCCCACAACTCCCAAATAATCACGTTTACACACACACACACACACACACACACACACACACCACATGTACATATATGATACATATATACATACATGGTATTCCCTCCAGTTATATAAAGTATGTGTGTATATGGATCTTAAATTGGCTTTATTAACTACCTAATATGTACCAAACACTAGACTTTATATACAACATCTAGTTTAATCTTTACAAAAATCTCATGAAGTAACTACTACTAAGTGCTTTTTTTAAAGGTGAGGAAAGTAATGTCCAGGGAGTTTGTGTAAATGTCTCAAGGGCACATATCTGCATGAAACAGAAGAGGAATTCATGGCCGGTTGATTCCTATGCCCCTCCATCCACCTTCTGCACGGTGCACTGTGTAGTTAGAGCCTGCACTGTACATTGTGTTAGAACTTGTATTCAAACACCATAATTACTCCACAAAAAAGCCCCCTAAGTGCCATGTGATTTAAATATTCCACTAGCTGGTATCATCAAGACATCTAGTTGTATAAAATATGAACATACATATGAGAAAATGGGTTTGAATTCTGCGTGACTTTACTTATAAAAAATCTGAACACATGGCCATGGGAAACTCAGATATGCCCCATCTTTTCTGGGTTTTGTATAAGACTGCCTTACTGCCATTATAATTGTTATTTGTGAAAGTATAAGTCTATTTCTTAAATCAGGAGCTCATAAATAAGTGCAGTGTTTTAGGGTCTTTTCAGGACAGAGAAGCATGGAGTAGAAGGTGGGAAAGTAAATTTAAACCTGCTTTCCTTTGTAAAAATCAACATGAGCTCATAAGCCATTTCACACTTGGGGTAAAATGTCCCCTTTAGAAAGGGAACACATTTAAATCCCTTTTAAATCTTGGTTCCTTCTTCACTCCCTCCCTCCCTAACTTAAAAGGTCGGATCATCTGGAATATGATTTCTCATTCCTTTTTTAAAAGAAAGACGAAAAATGTAAACTGTGGCCTCTTCATTGCTTATGTCAGAGGAATACATGAGTACTTTATATAAACTAACCATTTGTCTATTAATGTTTGTAAAGAGCTTCATAGACATAAGGCATTTGGGACATACTCTCTCGAGAAATGTGGTGCCTTTGGAAAGAGGATCAGAGAAGGAAGAAACCGATGGTAAGAGACATTCCTTTATACTCACATCCAGAATGTGAAAGGAAATGTCTAAGACAAGCATCCAGCTGCATTTTCCTCCATGTGGAAGGCCACGGAGGTGGAAGGGAACCGTTTCCAAGGGGTCTAGGCAGCCTTGTCTGTAGTGTTTGTTTTTGTACTCTATGTGATTTGTCTGTGTGACAAGAAAGAGAAAAATAAAGAGGACATACTTTGGACTAGACAACATGGCAGTGTGTTCCCAGATACTGGCTTCCAGATGAGCTCCCAAGGGTCCCCCAAATGTAGCAGGGGGTTCCTGGTAACTGGTTAATCCCATCAGGCTGAGTGGTGAGAGGATCTCAGGATCTCCCGGTGGCATGTGTCTGCCTGCCCCATGCCCACCATACTGTACGCAGTGCAGGGCTGAGCACAGAGCAGCCTCTTAAAGACTATAAAGCATGTTCTTAGTCACAGTGATATGCAGCCAAAGAAGAAAACTTTCTGAAAATAAACCATAATGATTCTTGCAGCAGCAACTCTGCTAGCCAAAGCAATCCATGAATGTCCAGGGACAGATTAGGATGTCCTTCCCTTAGACAGATCGCTGCGGCCACCTCTTTGCACCAGCAACCTCAAACCGTCTGCCTAGCCAAAACCTCAGGACACCAGCCTCAGCCTCCTGATATGTTTCCAATCTCCCTAGAAGAGAAGGGAAGGAGAGAGGGTGGGGGAAGGGAGGGAGGGAAGTAATCAGTTCCTTTTCAATAAGATAAATGATTTCAGAAAACAGCAACTTCTCTTAGCAGATCCCCAAGCTTTAGTTCCATAGTTCTAAGTGTCTTATTTTAATAGCAGTTTTTACCACATGAGCTCTGTGCTGTCGATCTAGGGGAAAGAATCCTGCCGCTAGGAAGAATTTCAAAGGGATAGTTTGCTTTCAATACAAATATTTGATGCAGATGTAAAGTTGCACAAACACAGCAGAGGATGTCCGTTTATGAGAGTCTAACTTTCTGCAAATACAACACTGAAGTCACACTGGACTTGGGTCTGGTCCCCGGGCACATGCCCCAGATTCCCGTTGCTCTCTCCACTCAGAATTTCCCACCCCAGCTCTACCTGTTGAATTCCTCCTCTTACTTCAAGACCCTTAAGCATTTTCTATGATTCTTGCTCTATTTTTACCTTATTTTAGTGACATGTGCATTTGACATTTCTCCTTTGACAGCATGTAGCCTGGGGAGTGCTGGCACCATTTCTCCCCTCCTCCTTGAGACCCCCGTGGCTCCAGTGCAGCGCCCTGCAAAAGGAGACCCTTGCTCAGTATGTGGGTCTTGAACTGGAAGCGAGGATTTCACTTACAATAAAGGAGGTTGAGTTGAATCATAACAAAAACGCTCCTCATTAGTTCCACTTCAGATTTCTGTTTTATCCCATCACCTGTGGAAGCTGCAACAGAAGTACTAAGTGGTCGGGGTGATCCAGAATGTGGTTGCTGGGGGCAGTCCAGGTATTCAGCTCAAGGCCATCTCGTGTCTTCTCTGCCACCACCCCAGGCCCCGTCACGGCCGTTTCTCCTCTGGATGGCTGGGGTTGACGCTTTACTGCTCTCCTCACTTCCACCGATGCTGACACACAGCTGCTGGAATAAACTCCTTAACTCACATACCAGATCATGTCTTTCACTTGCCTAAAACTCTTTTTCCTTGCTCTCACCATACTTTTAAATTACTTAATCTGTTCATCTGCTTGTTTTTTGTCTGTCTCCTCCACATGCCCATAAGCTCTGTGGAGTGGAAGGATCTCTGTCTGATTCACTGTCTCCCCGGGCGCCAGCACAGTGCTGGGAATATAGTAGACACTCACAAACATTCGTGAAGTGAATAGATAAAATGCAGAGTGTTGTCATTCTCCTTCATGTTATGAGCCTTGTTCTACTTCCCATTTTTCCTTGCCGCTACTTCTGGTTTCTACGCTTTGACTAGAGCTCGCTGGAGAAAGGAGCATGGTCGGGCCCTGGATTTGAGCCCCCGTGTGGAACCTCGGTCCTCGGTTTTGTTGTGGAGTCACAGAGCACATCCTTGCGCTCTGTGTGAGCCCCGCCCGTTGAAGAAGAGCCAGCAACTATGCTCAGACTCACTCTGGGAACTTCAGCTGCATCCCTGGTAATTTCCCTTGTAAAACCAGTCATGAGAAAGCGTTCCAAAGAGATAAGACCCCAGAGCAGTAAGGTCCATGGCCTGCCGGACAGGAGAGCACCTGCCCCACTAAAATATCACAGTCAAGTTTCAGGAGAAATTAACAGGGCCTATTCCTCTGGTGTTTCTGGGAGACCATAAAGATTTGTTGCAAGCGGATATTTTTGTTCTCTCAACCCAGTGAAATAGAGCCCAAAGATGAAGACAATATTGCATAAGTGAAAGGACCTTTGTATATGTGGCCAGGAATGGTGCACATTTTGCCACTGATTTTATTTTTCATCCTTTTTTGAAACAGAGTCAAGTAACTAGCCAAGTAGATTTTCGGGCCATCCATAGTGCCAAATACATCTTCTTTTACTCTACTGATGGAGGCCTAGTTGTCTCATCCTAATTCTCCTTGAGGATATAGGGTGTGGCAACAGCATTTTATCATGGCCTTTGTAGCTTCTGAAAGCACAGTTCCAAACACAGGAGTATCTGATAGTTATCAGAGAAGGGAAGGGCTGGTTAGGAAGGTCTGGGGTCTTAGAAATAAATGCAGGTGATGCCAAAGCATGGTTTTCAGTTCTGGTGGGATTTTGTGAGACTAACTCCGGCCTGGTGTGGTGTTGCTGGCTATGCATGCAGCCCCGGAGTCCCTCTATTGAACCCCTTCCCTCCTGGCCCCTTCTCTTCATTTGTTCTCAGTGCATCTCTGTTGCGGTTGTGGGTGTTGCTCCCCCAAATTGATGAGGTATCAGCATCTCTGGGGGAGCTTAAAAAAATGTTGATTCTCAGAGCTTGTTCTAGATGACTGCGTCAGAATTTCCTGGGCTGGGGCCCAAGAATCTGCATTTTTATAAAGCTCTTCAGATGTCTGCTTCTGACAAGTAGCCAGGTTTAGGAATTACTGGTGTAGTGGAAAGAATTCTGTTTGCACCTAAACTCAACCGTTAACAATTTCCTAAGCAACTTTAGACAAGTCAACTCTTGGACTATGGGGAAAACAGAGGCAATGACACATACATAAGAGCTGCTGCAGAATTAAATAAAATTACATATGTGATCTATCCCTATATATGTTTAATAGCGGAGTTAGTTAATATTCTGCTGGTGACCTAGACACTTCCCAGAGTCTTTTTCTGAATAGTGTTTAGCTTCCTTTTCTGTGTTTAATTCCTTGTGAAACTGGGTTGCTCCCTTTTTTCAGTCACCAGGCATAAGCATATGTAGATGAATCATAAGACCATCATGCCATGTGTTCCAAGAGCCTTCCAAGTTCATAGCTGGGAGAAACGCTCAACATTTAATGCATATTGTTTCCCGATATCTCTTTCCAAATTGCCAGTACAGTTTCCATTTCTGGGAAATTACATAGACATGTCTGGATCCAACTCTTTTATCTTTGGATTTCCAACTGCTCTGTTTTCCTTCTTTCTTCCCATCAAATTCTCATATTTTGACAGTTTTAAGACCAGCTCTTCCTTGATCTTTTCCTTCCTATAATATATTGAATTGAAAGGACCCCACTCTCCTTGGTGTGCCTTCTTTCCAAACACAAAATATTCTGAAGTTCAGATTCTCTTTCTGTGAGTGGGTTAACATCACAAGAATTTTGTGGTTTCATCCATCATAAACAAGAGCGTTTTAAATGAACTCTGCTTCTTTTCCCCCAAGCATCACAAAAGGTTGAGACAAACTGAAATGAATTTTTAGTAAAAAAAGTTACTTATTAAAAATAGTGCTGATAAAAGTATACAAATTGACTCAGTAGAAAGAATTTGTAAAACACTGTAACTTAGAAGGAAATATTTGTTGTAGGCATCCACAATGAAGGAAAACACTCTGCTCTCTTGAAACACTGTTTTCTCTTTTGATATGAGGGAGAAAGGCAAACTGTATGTGAGAGCCCTGCTCATGCTTTACTCAAGAAGGTTACAGTTCTGCTTGTGTACCCGGTTGATCTAAGCACATTAACAAGCATAGTATTAGCTACTGACACTGTTTTGTATTGCACATGTCCATTTGTAAAAATGGAAGAAATATAATATTCACATTTTCAACCCTCCTCTCTATTAAAAAAATACTACAATGTGGTTTGAGTTGTGAATCTATTGAAGACATCTTTGATGAATCAAATGTCAAGGCATATGTAAAAAGTGATTTGGAAAATTTCTCATGGATTGCTGTTAGGGGTGATGGGGAAGAGGCTGTTGGGGCATCTCTGTTCTCTTTCTGGATTTTTTATTGGCCCTTTCACTCTCTCAGTTCATCTATTGTTACAATAAAAATAAATCCCTCTCTTCTATGCCAACGTCTCTCAGAGCTTTCTGGGATATGATTGACTAATTGCAAAGTAACTTGACCTTATTGGATAACTGGTACCATCTAAATATGATTCACTCCCTGCCCCCCAGACACTCTAAAATAGCATCATCCACTCTGCAAACTTCCAAAAGCTATGAGGATAAATAAGCTAACAGCCAATCCAAAAATCAACAGCAAAAAGAGCCAAAGTATAATGAAAAATGAAAAAGAAAAACTTTCATCTTCACCTTTTTCATTCATGCCAATGCATACTGGGGGAAAATGATACAAGTAAATGATTTAAAAAGAAGAAAAGCTAATGATAAAAGCTTGAGTTTGATTTGCATCCATATCACAATTACTCCTTTTCTTTAGAACACACTCTTATTTTATCAAATGTGAAGGTTGTTATATTTTTAAAAAGTAATCCCTAAATTCCACAATCTACCATTTGGCCACCCTTTCTGCTTCGGAGCTATTACAAGATGGTAACTTGATGGCTAAACTGAAATCAGAATAACTGGGCTCTACTTTGACCTTTGACAGAACGTTCGACTTACCAGTGCCTCAGCTACTCCTCTACGGGCAATACAGATGTCCGGGTCATATCCTTTTGACAAAGTGAAGGAGGAAAATATAATGTGGGTTACCTTTACTTCGACGAATAATGGTTCATGAATGCTGGCTTGAATTTGCATATCTATTAATAATCAGAGCTAACGTTTAAGATCTTACATGTTAACAGTGTGGTTAAGGACTTTAAGTAGTGGAGATGGCCAACTGGCACCCAGTATCTACTTCCATCACCTTCTGTGCGCCTTCTTGTACTGCAGCAGCTGGAAAGCTAAAAATTAAATTAGCTGACTCCTTGGCAGCTAGAAGACTGGAAGCAAAAGAGAGCACAAAATATACACCCTCCCACAGGATTTTGAAGGTGGAAGAGAAGAAAGCAAAACTGTTTTCCTGCGGCTGTTCTGCTCTAAGGAATGGTAGCTTCAGGCACACTCAGCATTCCTGTGTCAAGACAACGGCTGTGGGGGTGCCACGCCTCAGCTGTGGCAGTGTGGTGGTGCAAGTGACATCAGCCACCTCTTCCTGACCTCTGGATCCCAGTGATGCTAGTGACCTTTAACTGGCTAAGCCCAGTCATGGATCCCTGCTTCCTGCTCCTCCACATCTTCAAATGATTTTGTAAACTCCTAATTCCTCGTATTAAGTCACTTCCATCTGTTAATATCCAAAGTAAAGAATGTATTTCTTGTGCTGAAACATGATTCTGAGTTTGGCATCCAAATCAAGCATCCATTCAGGTGCTGTAGTGCAGGGAATTTATCCTAATACCAACTTGGTGAGGTACGTATTACCTTTTCCAGTTGTCCAATGAAACAACTAAAACTCAGTGAGATGAAATAACTTGCTCCAGGTCACACAACTTGTAAGGAGCAGAACCCAAGGTCAACTGCAAATCTAGTTATAAAGTGTTTGTGCCTAACTGCTTTGTTAAACTGATAGTTCATATCAAATACATAATAACCATGTACAACTGGCTGAAGATTGATTTATTTATTTTGCCACAAACTACGTGGGGGAAGAGTCTACATCTTGTACATCTTGTTATAAGACTCCCAAGTCCCAGAGCATAGCTCAATATTGGACGCCGAGAATAGGTCCTTTATAAGTTACTGTGGAAAGAATAAATTAATGGTATTGTGATGAGTCTTACCAAGCAAAGGAAGTGACACCAAAAGATGGGAACTGCTTATGGTGTCCTACTTGTGGATAAATCACTGTAGCTGCCAAATTGGTTTTATTAGCTGTTTCTTGCTCTTCATGTGTTCAATTGCTTCTACTAAGAGCTATTACAAATAATTTCATTTCCTGTGTATGTATTTCTTGGATTCTGTTGGGAGGAATAACTTATCAACAAGTTTCGCTGCCACATATATTCATCAAACAACAAAACCTTCAGGCTGTTAAGAAGGGTTTTTAGGTCTTGCACATTCCATCTTATAGCAGCTCTTTTGTAAAAGATTCTTTCTTTACCACTTATAAGTTAATGTTACTAAACCCAAATTCAAGGAAACATTTTGACTAGAGTATGAAGAGCATCCGGAGCAGAGACAAAGAATGAGTTCTATTCCTGAGAGGAGGACCTTTGGCTTCTCTTGGTTATAGAAGTGTAGCATGGAAAGATGGTGGCATGAGAGGTGAGACACAGGTTTCCTCCTAAAACTGCATATAATATGAAAATATAACGAATACAACTAATCCCGAAAGAGCAATAGGAAAGAGTACTGTGCCAAACTGCTTACACCCAGAGAAAAGAATAACCTCATGTAACAGGGTAACAGACCAAATCCGTGGCCCAGCAGGACCCAAGCCTTTCCCTCACCAGGCTCTCCAGGGGAGGAAGAGAAACAGAGCAGGGAGGGAGTGGAGGCCTGGGACTGCTGAATACCTAACTCCGGACATCTGATCTGGGAGCACAAACCTACATTTCATGGTGTTTTTATACTACTCTCATGATTAGGGGGTTGGAAAGCTAAGACAGGCAAAATACCTGGAGAGACTGAGATTCCAGCTGCTTGTGGAAAGCAGGGATCCATATCCAGCTGCTCTGGGACAAAAAAAGGCGGGCAGTCTGAGAGACTTCCTAACAGCAAGAGGACTGCTAAAGGGCCAAGGATAGCACAGCACTTACTGCTCAGGAGAAAGGACAGGTAGACAAAATGGTCCAGGTGCACTCTGCCCAACAGGTTGGGAACTTTCACGATCTTCAGGAGCTCCAGCTCCCTGGCCGGCTACACACCTCCAAGGACCCCTTCTGTGATAAACAGCCTACTGCACCTTTCTCCCGGCCAGCCCCACCTGGCTTGCAAACCAGCAAACCCTACCCTGGCATTAGGCTGGCCAGAAGGAAGCACTGTCTACGGCAACTACAAATGCAAAGCATAGAGGCTTGTACCTGTGTGCTCAGCCACTGGTTCAGGCAGTGGAGACAGGCATAGCAGCCGGGAAGCAGGAAACAGCCCTTTCCTCCCCACAGGCACCAATACCCCTCCCCTGCGACCCCCGACATTGCTTCAGGGGCTGAGCAGCTCCAGGAACTAGAGCTTCTGGGCACTAGAGGGCGCCATATACAAATATGAAATGCAAAAGGAACCTGACCTGGTTCAAAGTAAGATTATGAATATGAATACAACCCCTGAGAAAAATTCAAATGAAATCGACCTCATGAATCTTCCTGAAATGGATTTCAAAATAAAAATCACTAACATGCTCAGGGAGGTACAGAAAATATTCAAGAACTCAGGGAAGATTCCGGTTGGAGATCCAATCATTACAGAACACAATATCAGAAATGAAACATACAATGGAAAGTTTTAAAAGCAGATTAGATATGGTGGAGGAGACGATAACTGAAATAGAAATTAGAGAAGAGGCATACAAAGAAGCTGAGGTACAGAGAGAAAAAAGGATCTCTAAGAATGAAAGAATATTGAGAACTGTGTGACCAATCCAAATGGAACAATATTCGCATTATAGGGGTACCAGAAAAAGAAGAGAGAGAAAAGGGGATAGAAAGTGTCTTTGCGGAGGTAATTGCTGAAAACTGCCCAATCTGGGGAAGGAGGTAGTCTCTCAGGCCATGGAGGTGCACAGATCTCCCAACACAAGGGACCCAAGGAAGACAACACCAAGACATATAGTAATTAAAATGGCAAGGATAAGGACAGACTATTAAAAGCAGCCACAGAGAGAAATTAGATCACATACAAAGGAAAGCCCATCAGGCTATCATCACACTTCTCAGCAGAAACCTTACAGGCCAGAAGGGAGTGACATGATATATTTAATGCAATGAAGCAGAAGGGACACCAGAATACTTTATCTGGCAAGGTTATCATTTAAATTTGAAGGAGGGATTAAACAATTTCCAGATAAGCAAAAGCTGAGAGAATTTACCTCCCACAAACTGTCTCTACAGTGTATTTTGGAGGGACTACTATAGACGGAATGTTCCTAAGGTTTAATAGTTGTACCAGAGGTAATAAAACCACAGTAAAGAAAGTAAAACAGTTAATTACTAAGCAACTGCAAAATTAAATCAACTATCCCCAAAGTCAATCAAGGGATAGACAAAGAGTACAGAATATGATACCTAATATATAAATAATGGAGGAGGAAGAAAAGGGAGGAGAAAAAAAGAACCTTTAGATTGTGTTTGTAATAGCATATTAAGTGAGTTAAGGTAGACCCTTAGAGAGTAAGGAAGTTAACCTTGAACCTTTGGTAACCACGAATCTAAACTGCAATGTCAATAAGTACATACCTATCGATAATCACCCTAAATGTGAATGGTCTGAAAACCAATCAAAAGACATAGAGTCACTGAATGGATAAAAAAACAAGAACCATCTATATACTGCCTACAAGAGACTCACTTCAAACCCAAAGACATACACAGACTAAAAGTGAAGGGATGGAAAATGATATTTCATGTAACAAATAGGAAGAAAAAAGCAGGAGTTGCAGTACTTGTATCAGACAAAATAGACTTCAAAACAAAGAAAATCGCAAGAGACAAAGGACATTACATAATGACAAAGGGGTTAATCCAACAAGAAGATATAACCATTATAAATATCTATGCACCCAACACAGGAGCACCTACATATGTGAAACAAATACTAACAGAATTAAAAGGGGAAATAGAATGCAATGCATTCATTCTAGGAGATTTCAACACTCCACCCACTCCAAAGGACAGATCAACCAGACAGAAAATAAGTAAGGAGACAGAGGCACTGAACAATACAATAGAATAGATGGACCTAACAGACATCTACAGAACTCTACACCCAAAAGTAGCAGAATACACATTCTTCTCAAGTGCACATGGAACATTCTCAAAAATAAATCATACCTTAGGCCACAAAAAGAGCCTCATTAAATTAAAAAAGATTGAAATTGTACCAACCAGTTTCTCAGACCACAAAGTTATGAAACTAGAAATATATTATGCAAAGAAAATGAAAAATCCCACAAACACATGGAGGCTTCACAATATGCTTCTAAATAACCAATGGACCAATGACCAAATAAAACAGAGATCAAGCAATATATGGAGACAAATGACAACAATAATTCAACACCACAAAATCTGTGGGACGCAGCGAAGGCCATGCTAAGAGGATAGTA
This sequence comes from Phataginus tricuspis, assembly GCA_029783875.1. Classification (NCBI taxonomy): domain Eukaryota; kingdom Metazoa; phylum Chordata; class Mammalia; order Pholidota; family Manidae; genus Phataginus; species Phataginus tricuspis. Next base: position 21,830,611 of record JAQQAC010003584.1, on the reverse strand, counting down.
TATAGCAATACAGGCCTATCTCAGGAAGGAAGAACAATCCCATATGAACAGCCTAAACTCACAATTAATGAAACTAGAAAAAGAAGAACAAATGAGGCCCAAAGTCAGTAGATGGAGGGACATAATAAAGATTAGAGCAGAAATAAATAAAATCGAGAAGAATAAAACAATAGAAAGAATCAATGAAAGCAGGAGCTGGTTCTTCAAGAACATAAACAAAATAGATAAACCCCTAGCCAGACTTATCAAGAAGAAAGAGAGTCTACACACATAAACAGAATCAGAAATGAGAAAAGAAAAATCACTCTGGACACTGCAGAAATACAAAGAATTGTTAGAGAATACTATGAAAAACTATATACTAACAAACTGGATAACCTAGAAGAAATGGACAGCTTTCTAGAAAAATACAACCTTCCAAGGCTGACACAGAAAGAAACAGAAAATCTGAACAGACCAATTACCAGCAACAAAATTGAATTGGTAATCAAAAAACCTACCTAAGAACAAAACCTCTGGACCAGATGGCTTTACCACTGAATTATCAAACATTTAGTGAAGACCTAATACCCATTCTCCTTAAAGTTTTCCAAACGGTAGAAGAAGAGGGAATACTTCCAAACTCATTCTATGAGGCCAGCATCACTCTAATACCAAAACCAGGCAAAGACACCACAAAAAAATAAAATTACAGACCAATATCTCTGATGAACATAGATACAAAAATACTCAACAAAATATTAGCAAATCGAATTCAAAAATACATCAAAAATATCATCCATTATAATCAAGTGGTATTCATCCCAGGGATGCAAGGATGGTACATTCAAAAATCCATTAACATCATCCACCACATCAACAAAAAGAAGAACAAAAACCACCTGATCATCTCCATAGATGCTGAAAAAGCATTCGACAAAATTCAACACCCATTCATGATAAAAACTCTCAACAAAATGGGTATAGAGGGCAAGTACCTCAACATAATAAACGCCATATATGACCAACCCACAGCCAACATTATACCTAACAGCAAGAAGCTGAAAGCTTTTCCTTTCAGATTGGGAACAACAAGGATGCCCACTCTCCCCACTTCTATTCAACATAGTTCTGGAGGTCCTAGCCACAGCAATCAGACAACACAAAGAAATAAAAGGCATTCATATTGGCAAAGAACTCAAACTGTCCCTGTTTGCAGATGACATGATATTGTACATAAAAAACCCTAAAGAATCCACTCCAAAACTACCAGATCTAATATCTGAATTGAGCAAAGTTGTAGGATACAAAATTAATACACAGAAATCTCTGTCATTCCTATATACTAACAATGAACTAGCAGAAAGAGAAATCAGGAAAACAACTGCATTCACAATTGCATCCAAAAGAATAAAATACCTAGGAATAAACCTAACTAACCAAGGAAGTGAAAGACCTATACTCTGAAAATTATAAGCCACTCATGAGAGAAAAATAAAATACCAAGAAATGGAAATACATCCTGTGCTCATGCATAGGAAGAATTAATATTGTCAAAATGGCCTTCCTGCCTAAAGAAATCTACAATTTTAATGCAATTCCTATCAAAATACCAACAGCATTCTTCAGTGAACTAGAGCAAATCATTCTAAAATTCATATGGAACCACAAAAGACCCTGAATAGCCAAAGCAATCCTGAGAAGGAAGAATAAAGCTGGGGGGATTATGCTCCCCAACTTCAAGCTCTACTACAAAGCCACAGTAATCAAGACAATTTGGTACTGGCACAAGAACAGACCCATAGACCAACGGAACAGACTAGAGAGCCCTGATATGAACCCAACCATATATGGTCAAATAATATAAGATAAAGGAGCCATGGGCATACAATGGGGAAATGACAGCCTCTTCAACAGCTGGTGTTGGCAAAACTGGACAGCTACATGCAAGAGAATGAAACTGGATTATTGTTTAACCCCACACACAAAAGTAAACTCAAAATGGATCAAAGACCTGAATGTAAGTCATGAAACCATAAGACTCTTAGAAGACAACATAGGCAAAAATCTCCTGAATATAAGCATGTGCAACTTCTTTCTGAATGCATTTCCTTGAGCCACGGAAACAAAAGCAAAAATGAACACATGGGACTATGTCAAACTAAAAAGTTTCTGTACATCAAAGGACACCATCAACAGAACAAAAAGACATCCTACAGTATGGGAGAATATATTTTTAAATGACACTGGCAAGGGGTTAACATCTAAAATATATAAAGAACTCACATGCCTCAACACCCAAAAAGCAAAAAGCCTTATTAAAAAATGGGCAGAGGATATGAAGAGACAGTTCTGCAAGGAAGAAATTCAGATGAACAACAGACACATGAAAAGATGCTCCACATCACTAATCATCAGGGAAATGCAAATTAAAACCACAATGAGATATCACCTCACACCAGTAAGGATGGCCAGCATCGAAAAGACTAGGAACAACAAATGCTGGCGAGGATGTGGAGAAAGGGAAACCCTCCTACACTGCTGGTGGGAATGTAAGCTAGTTCAATCATTGTGGAAAGCAATATGGAGGTTCCTCAAAAAACTAAAAATACAAATACCATTTGACCTGAGAATCCCACTCCTTGGAATTTACCCAAAGAATACAACTTCTCAGATTCCAAAAGACATTTGCACCCCTATGTTTACCACAGCACTGTTTACAATTGCCAAGATATGGAAGAACCTAAGTGTCCATCAGTAGATGAATGGATAAAGAAGATGTGGTACATATACACAATGGAATACTAGTCAGCCATAAGAAACAAACACATTCTACCATTTGCAACAACATGGATGGAGCTGGAGGATATTATGCTCAATGAAATAAGCCAGGCAGAGAAAGACAAGTGCCAAATGATTCCCCTCATTTGTGGAGTATAACAAAGCAGCAAAATTGAAGGAACAAAATAGCAACAGACTCACAGACTCCAAGAAGGAACTAGTGGTTACCAAAGAGGATGAGTGAGGGAGGGCGGGTGGGGAGGGTGGGAGAAGGGGATTGAGGAGTATTATGTTTAGTACACATGGTGTGGGGGACCAAGGGGAAAACAGTGTAGCACAGAGAAGGCAAACAGTGAATCTGTGGCATCTTGCTACACTGATGTACAGTGACTGCAGTGGGTGGGTGGGGACTTGATAATATGGGTAAACGTAGTAACCACATAGTTTTTTCATCTGAAACCTTCATAAGAGTGTATATCAATAATACCTTAATAAAAAATTAAAAAAAAAATAAAAAAGAAGTGTAGTATGAGGAGACTCCAGGGTCCTGGGAAAGGGTGTTACTAGAGCTGGTCTGGTTTTGAGTGGTCCTTGGAGAGAGGGCCGGGGGTGGTGGTGAGGTGGCACGTCTGAGCAGTTCCACATGCCCCTGGAGCTAGGTTATACTCTAGAAAGCAGCTGTGACTATGAACGAAGCATGTTTTAACTTCATAGCCCAACCCTGGAGCCCCAGGCCTGGCATCCCACTAGATGTGTGTCTAAGCACAGACAGGACCAGGTTTCCCCAACAAGGCTGTGTGGTAGCAAGAAATACTCACCAGGGCTGACCGAGTCCAGCCTCCCCACCAGCCCCAGACTGGTGAAGCTCCCTGCGGGCCCTAGACAACTGCTCCACGGGACCCTAAGGAAGGAGATTCTGGACCACACACAAGATATGCACTTGAATTATTATTGAAAACATAAATGAACCGTATGTTTATGGAGTACTCATGTTGGCGGCACTGTGATGAGGAACCCAGCAGCCCACCAGGCAGTTCAGATGCTCTGAAGGATAGAGAGTCTTCTCCCCTTAAAATATGGGTCACTGACTCCCAGCACCGTCACTAGAGAAGGGCCCCAGGTGAGGTCTGACCCAAGAGGATGGAGGGCTTCAGACGAAGCGTGGTATTGATTTTGTTTTGCTTTGCTTTAATTTTGCAGCAGTAATAAGATTACTCGTGTCTAGAAATAGGGGCTTTCACAGATGTGGAGTCAACAAGCTCTGAGCGGAGCTGCGACGACCTCCTGCTCCAGCCTCCCCTTGTCCTGCATCCTGGACATCCGTCACCTTTATTTCCCATTCCAGTTGACTCTGCAATGTCACCCCAAAATGTGGGTGTAAGCTTGTCCGAGCCCCTCACATGCCTTTGTACCCTGCACGGGCTTCATTGGCCTCTGTACGCTGCCACCTTCCCATCTCTTGGCACTGCTCCTACCCCAACTCGTACGTTATACCTAGATCACTGTTTCCAGGAAGTTGTTTAATGAAGAACCCCACAAAGCAGTGCTTCTCAACCATTTTCAACCCATGTCCCCTCCTGTTTCCTCTCACTTTCCCTTCTGTGCATGCCCAGCAGCTGGGGAGCAGACATGATGGCTAACGGTGCGCTCCCCTCACTCCCCTTCCCCTCACAGCCTCTGGCATCTGCCCCACTAGCTGGCAATCTAGCTGACATTTGCTATTTTAAATAAATGTTCCCATTTTCCTGGCTGCCTCACCTCCCTGGGCCGAGGTAGTGACACCCTAGTGATTCTGTGGCAGATACAGAGGACCCGGAGACTTCAGGTCCCCAGGCCCTAAGGCTGATGTCTGCAACATTTGGTATCTCTGAAAGGTTTCAAAGGGAAGAGGAGGAGGAAAGGATGGGTCTACTGCCCTTTGAGTCTGCTGGGTGAGTGGGTGAAGTTCCTCTCTCTCTCTCCCAGGGGCAAGGACGGAGGAGACGCCTTCTGGAGTGGCCCCACTGTAAACTCCCCTGTGGCTAAGGCTGTGTGTCCTCCTCATGCAGTGTGACTTGCTGCCCAGGGCCTCCAGCTGGCTGTGCGCGCAGGGGGACTTCAGTCAGGACTAATGGCCGACAGCGCTAGCACCATATGCCTCACATTCTGGCTACTCTGCCCGCATCGCCTTCTTTTGTTCTCTGAGTGTGGAGGAGGGTGTACAACAGCCTCCCTGGCTTCAAACATCCTTGGCTGGAGCATTGTGGAAAAGCCCACAGGCCCCGGAGGCGAGGTCATGGTGCTTCTGGCCCCCAGGAAAGCCAGTGTGCTTCTTCTGTAGACGCAGCAAGTCTCCATCAGAAAGAAACGGCCTTTGAGTCGATCAGTCTGATGGAGGTGCTCCTTCTTTACTGCTTCAAGCCACCTTCCTCTTTCCATGAGAGCCCTTTCTCCTCCCAGGGGCTCTGGCCCCTCACCAACCAGTTCACCGCCTCCACCAGGCTTTCCCTCCCGGGGACCCTTCTGCTACCCCCTCCACAGCCCTCCAGGGAACTCCGTGCCCTGAGCCCCCTTTCTGCTTCCTCGCCCATCCTGTGGCCTCAACCGGTAAACCTTTCTGCCTCGCCCCACCTTGCTGTTCCTAGGTCAGTGCTTACCATGATCTACTCTTACTTTTTAACCATTAATTTTGGTTTCATTATGGAAAACTTCAAATATACACAAATGTAGAGAGAGAAATACAATGAGTCCCCAGCTTCAACAATGATTAATTTACGGCCAATCTTGATTCATCTGTACCTCCTAGTCCCCTTCCCCGCTATCACTACCACTGAACTATTTCACAACAACTCTAGGATGTCTTGTTGTTTTGTCTGTAAATAATTCAATATTTATCCCTAAGAGATAATTTTTAAAAATACAGCCATAATACCATGGAATACCTGAATATCACCAAATATACTGTCACTACTCAAATTTCCCCAATTGTCCAATCAATGTCTTTTTAATTCATTTTGTTTGAGTCAAGGTACAAATAAAACTCACACATCGTATTTGGTTTGTATGTCCCTTAGGTCTTCCTAAATCTATAATAGTTCCCCACCTTAAAAAAAAAATTTCCTGCCACTTCTTTGTTGAAAGAGCTGGGTCGCTTGTCCTGTGGAGTCTCCCCCGTTCTGGATTTTGGTGGTTGCTTTCCAGTGGTGGATTAACGTGTCTCTCTACCCCCTGTTGTCTTCTGTGAGGAAGGAGGTAAATCTAGGGGTTCAAGTTAGACTGTTTTGGCAAAACTATTTCATCGACAGTGCTTCACATTAGCCATGAGACACATGACCTCTCTCTCTTTTCGGATCTGGCCGACCAGTGGGTTCAGGTGCTGCTGGTCTGACCTAATCTTTAGGCATTAACTCCTTGTTTCTCACCCGATGGTTTGGAAACTGTTGAGATGACGGATCATGACAATGTCCTTCTGAAATGTACATAAGGAAGTCATTCTACCCTCTTCTTTCTTTCTCAAGGGCCCTTTGTGACAAAGTTGATATCCCTCACTGACTGCCAACATGGCTTACATGACCACCTTCAGCAGTGACTTCTGATGTTTCGGGAGTTGTGGATGCTTTTGAGAATCTGGAACTTCTTGATAAGAAAAAAACAAAACATATGCTCTGGTGCACAGAATCCCAGTTAGCTTCAGAGGCTCCTGGACCTCCGTTTCCCTACACTCTACAGCCACGTGGGGCAGCTTGGACTCTATACAGAACCTTGCTGCCCTGACCTAACCCTCTAATTTGAAGACTTCACCTCTCACATTCACAATTCTGTCCTTTGTTCCCTTGACCTCATAGTTTCTTCTTCCTTAAGTCCATTGATCTTCAGTGCCACTCAACTCTACCTCTAGATTATTTTGAACCACTCTCAGATCATTCACACATTACAAAATCTCAAATCTATAGTGGGGCATCTCCATGTTGCTGTCTCTGGTGTTTTAGAATCTTTGACTTCTTGATGTTTTACCATGAGGCATGTCTGCAGGGCTCACTGTCATGTCCACCAAATGGGCCTTTCCTCCCAAGATGCTGGTATCTGGAAGAACGTTAACAGCGTGGCAGAAACCATGGCGCCGGGGCTGCAAGGACCAGGGGAGGAAGCGGCATGACTGAGGCCTACAGGCTGTGCTCACCTGGCAGGAGACAGACTCTCAGAGAAGATGCAGCTAGTGAAAGATAAAACAACTTATCTTGCTTTCTCCCATTCTCTCACCTTCTGCTCTGCCTCCAATGATCTCACATTAAACCCCGATAGAAGTCAGCTGACAAGGGAGCCCGGGAAACTGAACCTGCCATTCACAGAATGACGGGAAGGCAAAGAGTACGTCCGAAGGCAAACAGGCCAAACACAGGCACAGTGACCTCACCCCCTCCTGCTTCACCTACACTTCCTTCTCATGACCTCAAAATATAAATCTGTCGTTAGCCATTTTTTCTTCCTTCTATCCAATTACAGAGAAAGAGACGTTCTTTTGTTTTTCTAAGAGAGCTAGAACTGGTATGAAGTGTAAAATGCTTCTACAACACAGAATTCACAAGGTCAACCCTCCCAGCTCTCTATGTCTGTAGAACGTGAAGGAGCTCTCCTTGGAATCGGGTGGCCGGGGTGCTTCTGAGACCACGCCATCGAATGAATCTCCTCTAGGAGAAATGCCTCCTGCTGTCAGCTAGGCACCAAAAGCTTTCCTGATTTTTATAAATGATAACAACAGACTCACATGGTGACTAAATGCGGTCAAGATATTTCTATTAGACAATTCACTGACATTAGGACTTAATGTGCGTTTATCAAAATTAAAATCAAGAATGAGCTTTCTCCCGGAGTTGCTTTCTCGCTGCTGCCGCCTCCCTTTTAAGAGACAAATAAACTGAGATTGATGATTCCAAAGCCTGCAATTGTTCTTTCTGTTACAGGGAGGAATTGTAAAAGGAAGCCATCTCACCAGTGAGCTGATTCCTGCCAGCCTTTCACTAAATTGATTTTCTCACTTGGGAGTACTTGGCTGAAAGGATATTGACACTTCAGAAACAGGCAGGAGCGTCCTCTTGCACATGCCGTTCCAAACTTGCAAAGCAGAGCGAAGTTGAATGACCCGTTCTGTGCTCACGGATGCACTCCAAGACCTGGATTGTATGCCCTGCTGCCTGAGGGCAGTGGGGTGTCAGTCTGAGTCCCCTTTGCACTCCCAGAGCCCAGCCTTGAGCCTGACACATGGTAGAAACACAATATTTGCTGAATAAATAAAACAACTCAAAGTCAGAAGACCTTAGTCAACAGGTACTGACTACACTACTTTAAGCTTTTCCTAGGACCTCTCTGAGTCTCAGTCTCACCATCTGTAGAATGGGGGTGATAATACAAGCCCCTCTATTTATTTCAGCGTATTATTAAGATCAGATAAGATCATATTTGTGAGTTTGTTTAGTAAACAAAGAAATTGTTTTTATGATCTAAGTAAGAAAACTTCACACACCAATGCTTGCACACACATTTATTAAGATGTAGCCAAGTGAAACGTGTCATCTTCTCCTCTTGAGTACAATCTTCTTTACTGGTGTGTAACGATGCCCAAGGGCTGGATGAACTACATAATCAAAATCAAATGCCAGTTTTTTACAGACATGGCCAAAACAGTGCAGCCCAAAACACCATTTCAAGCTGCAAGAAATCTTAGGATATTTCATTCACAGTCTTGTTTTTTATTGTTTTTGACATATACACTTTAATTTGAATGCTCACTGCAGATCCACAGTTAAAATAAAAAGCTCTTATTCTCATTTAGCAGAAAGTAGAATTATCAGTGTGAAGGATAATGCACTATCAAAGTACAGCTGCTTTTCATCTATAGTTATCTAATTTAGAAACATGCTGCCATTCACGGGGCTCTAATAACGTGCACGTCGCAATACAGAGGCCTAACGGCGATGTGGGTCTGGCATCTTCACTTTACTCTGGGTCCTTATCCTCATCTGAAAAATGCGGGACTGACTTCTTTGCAACAACGTTGTCCAGTCTCTGTCCTTGTAGATACGGATTGACACTCTGAAAAACAGAATGGTTTGGTATTATACCTGAACATCAGATACAGACATTTCATAAAAGAGATGATTGAGAATCATTTCTAGGCTATGGGATTAACAACGAGGTAACAGTGATACCTCCCACCTCCCAGGTGATTCCTCCAGGGCCTCGGTGGCCTGAGAGGCATTGTCTGGCTGACAGGCGTGTTTAATATCACAGCGTTCTCTGTCAGGTGCAAGATGAGGCCCCCTCTTCTTACTGGAGTGACCAGCTAATAAGCTGTCGCTATTAACCTAGATACCAAGCCCCATATGAAAGAGAATTATTATTCTATGGTCTTATTTAGGTGGAAGGGAGAATCTGAAATGAATTAAATCATTTTTTATGAAGAATGCTCTAAAGAAGATGACAGAGCAGGACCAGGTGGGTATTGGCGTCTGCGGACTGGTCACAGAACATCCTGCCGCTGGGTTGATTCTTCCATGCCCGTGCTCTAGGAAAGAGGGCTCACCAGTGGCTCTAGCACTCCATTCCACCTTCACTCAGTCAAATTCAAAAGCTAAAGAAAAGCAGGATGTTACAGAGGCACTTTTATTTTGGGCTGAGACTCCATAGTCCGAAATCTCTTTCATCTCTCGGTATTCTGAAGGAGTCTAAGTTGTCCCACTTCTTCTCTAACATGTATCTATTTTTTGAGGGTTGGATTTGAACAAGTAATTGGAGCTTTACAACATAATACTTAGCAAGCAGAAAAAATTTCAGAAGGTTTGTAAGATATTTGTTCATTGTGGCCATCTTCCAATGACTGAACAAAACTGTAAGGAGGAAGCTGCGGTTACGAATGACCAGCAATCCTGTTGCATGCCAAATCCCCATGAAGGAATGGAGGCGTTCACAGGTGGCCCTTTCTTGCTCATGGACACTGTCTGCCATGGTTCTTTTGAAGGGTGAGCAAACATTCTCCAGAAGAGAAGGAATGCAGCCTGCTTTTGCATTGTAAATGTCCTATATTATGACAGGTAAAGCATGAATCATGAAAGGTCATCCTGCAAAAATGCATCCCAAACAAGCTGAGAATCACAAAGTGTGCAGTGTCCTCACATCTCTGAAAGGGGACGTGTCACAAAAGGAGAGTACTCTGCTGGGAAGGCATCTTTGAAACATCTGAAATAACTAAAATACTTCTTATGTTAGGGATTGTCAACTAGAATGGACTCACCTACCCAGAGAATCATGTCAGAATCTTTGTGGAGCAAGTGTGAACTGAAAACATGTATTTTTAAGTTGAAAACATTTTTTCATAAATATTTTTATTGTCTTTTTAGTAACATTATTCTGAAAATTCTAATATATTAAAAAAGGATATGAGATGTTTATGTTTATGAAATATGGGAATAAAAGGTAATAAACTCTCTAAGTAACAGTAGATCTCAAATATTAACAAGATACACCTGAAGAGTTAGAAAGTTTGCAAAGTCATATAAAGGTCAATCGATCTTTTACTTGCAAAGCAACTCAGAATTCAGTTGGATTTGAGCAAGTAGAGAAAGTTATGTAAAAGCACCTGGGCTCAGTCATAGTTTTGGGGAACATCTCTCTTGGTAAGGCTTTTTCATGGGAGTAAGTCCTTATGCTCAAACCCCAAAAATGCCAAATGTAGGAGGAAAGGGGAAATAAATTGGTGAGGAAGTAAAGGAGTAATCCCTTGAATGTTTCTGAGAAATGTTTGTTAGTATCGAGTCCTATACTTAAGAGTAACAACGATGACGATTCCTGGCTTGTTATCTCTGAAGAATTAGAGGCACTTATATATTTATCTTCCTTCTTGGGTGAGAGAAGCACTAGGTTACAGAGACAGCGTTGTTCCCACGTCAGTCATCAGGACCAGATCCCCACCTTTGGCATTTTGAATGCTCTGCTTCACTGGAGAAAGCCCTGATTTTTCACAAAAGCAAGCCCATAATTTCTCTGTATTTTGTCACGCACTGGAGGAGTTGGTTAAAATCTTCAGTCAAGATGGAAGAATCGCCTGAGGCCCGACGGCCGGAGAGGCAAGTTGTGTCCCCCTCGTCCTGGGAGGTCCGTGGTGTGTGGCATGAGTGTGGGTCTTTGTAGATGTCTGAGCGAGAGGACTTGATTCCGCTGGGTCAGAGTGACCTAGTGTCATAAAGTCTGAGCCTTTCTTATGTGGAGGAAGTTGAGGCCAATGTAAAATCCTTTATAACATGTGTCCTAGCCAGAAATCTGAATTATGGAAATCACTGATCTCAGGGAGAAATGACCTAAATAGTAACCCACAGTCATGAACCGGGTCAGGGCTGAAGGCATGCAGGGCCAGGAAGCAGAGACAACTCAAGACTTCATGCTAAGTCGTTCAGTTTGGGTGGGTCACAGGTCTTATTTGGAAATGGCCTTGTGGGGCCATGGGGAGATATTCAAGCCATCTCACTGGTAAATTATGTGTATTCTGAGCTCCTGGAACAGGATTTCTTCATGTTCTTTCAAGACTACATTATCTCCTTTTGACCTTCCTACCACCATCCACAATTGGAAACTGTAATCACCCAAAAAAAACCCCACTGACCCTATTAACTCTCCCGAAGATCTGTTTCCAGATGCCGAAACTTTGCTTCTCGAATAGATTAGCTGTGGGTCTTCTGTGCTTTGTCAGACAGCACAGGAGCTAGGAACGTCCTATTTTGGGGGCTGAGAATTCATGCTGAGTCCAGACAATCCACCTCTCGAAACACCCTCTGACTGGATTCGGCAAAACTATTCAGAATGGCCACAATTACCACTGTCCAGATTCCCAACTTTTACCAGGATCCAGACACTTGCTATTCTAAATAAACAGCCTGTGGCCCCGCGTGTATGGTTTGGTTTGTATATTTTAAATAAAATCATTGCTATCTGGCAGTGCTTTGCAATGTAGTAGTAGGACTTTAACTTTTTCCTCCATCTGATCAGATAAAGGAGGCAGGAGCCAGACCCTTCTGCCTAGTAAGGTACCAATGGATTAGCAGAATGGACTCACTTATTCAGTCTTGATGCCATAAGATGCAATGGAAACCTAAAGCGAATTCGACATTCAGCTTTATAAGAGGCAACAGCTTGGTGGCTAGATGTGTAGTACCCAGACCAAGGTCCCACCTGGGGCATCCCTGAAATGGTTATTAACTAAGCCTGCAGTCGATTGACCAGTCAGTAAGCAAATATAATTAATCTAGTGGATTGTACATCAGTCTGGCTAGGCCAAGAAAAAAAGGTATGTGGGAGGAATGAGGTTTGTTCATCTCATCTGTGGTCTCACATTCCTTCAAAATGATCGCCTGGAGCATGCATTTCGGCACTTGCTTGCTGCTGTCTGTGTTTTTATATCACTGATGCAGACGTGAGCCGTTTCCCCCAGCGGCCCTCTGAGGAAAGACATACCCTGAGTACCGCCTACCTTCCCACATCCAGGCAACGGAGGCAGTGCGATCACCACAAATCTTGGCATTGCACTGAAAGCCATGTGCTAAAGCTTGGAAGCCAGCGCAGAAACCAAGAACGGCCTTTCTGGGCCTCGCCTGGGCACCGCTGTTCTGCCCTCCCAGGGCTGCGAGAGCAGCCTGCTTTCCAACACCTGAGGGCTACAGCCTGCCAGCCGGCCGCTCAGAAAGCTCCAGGCATCCCACCCACAACCCGGCCAGCCGAGCCTCACCCTCCGCTTCCGTCTCTGTCCTCCCTTCATCTTCTCATAAAGGAGTTTCTTGTTCTAGAGTGGGGCAAAAAGAAAACACAAGCACAGAAGTATGGATCAAATCTGATGAACGTCTGTTTTAAAAGCAGTACTTGATGCGTCCCTGTGGATATTTGCATACACATATTTTGGAAACAGAGCTAGATGAAAGGAATGCCCTGTCAGAGAGAGAGAGAGACCACAGGAGAAAAGCTGGTGGTTCTGCAGCTTTTAACAAGGCTCCCTGCAACGACCCAAGGCACACCAGCGTCCCCAACAATCACATCAACGGGAAAAGATGACATTCTAAAGCGCAGGGGGCACGGGAGGGCCGGCTCCTCGCTTTGAGCAGCCTTTGTTTAAAACAAACTATTTTACCTCATTTTTCTCTGAGTCCCTTTTTGTGAGCTGTACCCATCAGCTGCTCTCTGGAGTAGTGTCTGACTATTAATAACAATCCTCTCTGTAAATAAACGAGACGCTCTGACTTCTGCAACCTTTCCCCCTGTGGCTTGAATCAGTGCCCCCAGTCAAGACAATCGGAAAACCATTTGGTCTATAACATTTTTAATAGAGTGAACCTTTTAAAAACTGCCAAAAAACTTCTTGGCAGAAGGAAAGTTATGCTGGGGGGGAAAAAAACCGGCTCTGTTACCACAGTTTGTATAAGTGTTTCCACATATTGCTGTGTTCCAAACACATAGTGGACTTAAGTGAGCTCTAGAAATCAGACACATGCTCAGCAGATTTCCCTCCTCTTGGGGTTAGAAACGACAGAATGCCTGACCTCGAGGCGGACTGCGAGGACGACTGAGGGGCTTTACTTGTGTCGGGCTTTTTGGTTTGTTTGTTTGTTTGTTTGATTTTTTAATCAGAAAGGAAATAATGTATAAAAGAGCCCCACGCACCGGTTCATCTTACTCTAAATAAAATATTCTGACTGACTAAGAAAAGGAAACAACAGAGTTCTGGTAAGGAGCACATTTATATAACACTTGTATTCTCTGAGCCTCTGAGCTGTCAGCATATAAAGAATTTTTTCAAAGGAAGATCTGGAAATAAAAACGACAAATGTCAAGAATGTGCTTCATGGCATTCATGCTCATTAAAGTCCACCCCACCTTCAGTTCACCACGCGCATCTCTTGCCCCACCCCAGCTACGCAGGGAGGCTGAGCGGGGGGCAGGAGCAGCCAGGGCCCCAAAGCCGGCGCTGACCGCAGCCTCCATCTCCTGCTCCCTGGGCTCCAATGGGTCGATCTCCTCTCAGAAAGGAGAAAAGGCCACATGCAGATCCTTCCCTTGAAGAGCGGGCATGTTTCTGTGAGGCTCCTTCCTGTCATCTGTAGTTGCCTTTCTGTAGATGAAACCACTCGTGATGCGCAGAGAATATGCCGGGAGTCTGAGCCAAAGCTGGGGGAGGGGGAGGAGTGAGGGGCCAGGACGGGGGCTCATGTACACGCCCGTGTGCCATGGGTTCATCTGGGCGGGAGTGCGTGCCCAGGGCTTCGGGGGCTGGGACAGCCCATCAGCTGCGGCAGAGCTGCACTGTGCCACCGGCAGGGTAAAGAGAGCATTGTAGTTCATCTCCTTTAGAAGGTCATGGGGCAGACTAGACCCCTGAGAGTCTTCATTCAAAAAGAAATGCAAAGGGTCTGGCAAGTCTTCCTCTCAAAGATGACCCCTGTGTTTCCCTAAGAGCGAGGCTTAGGATTAGCAGGGTGATGCTTTCCTGCACCACATAAGTGGCTGGGGCATTCCCAATTAACCCCATTATTCTGTAGATTTAAAGGCAGGGATTGGCTGGTATCGCGGGTATAAGATGTATACAATACAAATGAGAAGAAACCCCTCTCCTGACACCCATCCCTTGTAGGTAGGGTGGGGAGGGGGAACGGGGGACCTGTTTTCCATGTAAGTAGCAGCTCCAAGTTCATTAAAAGGGCTTTCTACGGCGCCCTCAAGATTTTGGACAACTCGCCAGATCTTGGTTTCAAATTCCAGTCCTAAATGGAACGAGGGAGGCTTCTTGGAGGTGTGTCTGATTCCAGGGCTAGGGCAGGGAACGTACGATCATAAGTGAAATTGGAATATTTAATTGGGCCAAAAAGTAAGGAAGTGCTCAAAAACTGATGGGATGTGTCAAAAGGAAAGAAAAGACAGCTTGCAGAGGCTCCCACTGGCTCAGTCTTCGGACAGTTTAAACACCAACAAAAATAACAGGAGGAATCAATGAATCCATATGGGTAATAAACTTTAAAATAAATAATACATACACGAGGGAGCAAGGAAACTCTTGCTTAGAGTAGAATGTTAACCAAAATATGCAAAAAGAATAACAGAGTTTTAAAATCTCTATTTTACAACCACCATAGTTATACTCGATGCTGGTGAGTTTCATCAATGGACGCTAAAATTGTTGGTTGAGAGTCTCATGGGGACAGAATATTTATAGTCTCAAAGCATCTCCCCACAGACCAATTACTGGTTTCAAAGGTAGAGGTAGTCATTTTACACTGGAGGAACCCCAGGTACCTCTTTAACCAAGTCCCCACCCATTCTGGGGCACACCTGCTGTGAAACACGAAGAAAAACAGATCAGAAAGGCCTCACTCACGCCGAACCCCACGAACACGTGAGACAGACCCCAGCTGAAGTGCATGAGACCCTGCAGAGATACCGAGGTCATGAAAGACCAAGAGCGGTGCTGGTCAGCGTCGGTGGCTCCGGTCTAAGGAAGAGCCTCTGGCCACCCAAGCTGCTGGTGAAAGGATGGGAAAGGCCCTTGGAATGGAGAAACGTGTGCTTTTCGGGACTTGTTCCTAAGTGAGAACACTCAGCCCCTGATGTGTGAAGGGACAGCAGCTGCCTTTCGGTCGCAGCCGCTCGAGGCCGCGGGTACCACATTGTCTGACAGGCAACCGGCCCTTGGAGAGGCTCAACGGGAATGCTGCACGGGACCCGTTCTGGGCGGTGAGCCATGAAAAGGCAAGGAATTTATACAGTTTTTAAAGAACTCCTGAAGTCGGATGGTCTGGTTCAAATCCCAGCTCTGTGCCAATCATCAGCTCTGTGGTGCTGGGCGGGTTATTCAAACTCCCTAAGCCTGTCTTTTCTCACCCATAAAATGAGACTGATAAGGCCGGGCAGATTGAATGAGATAATTCATGTAAACTATTTGGCATAGTGTCTGGCACATGGCATGTGCTCAATAAATATTACTATTTACTGTCGTATTATAAAATATAATTCTTTTTATTACTAATTATGTCATGATTATTATTCATCTTTGTTTTTCCATCACCTAACGAAGGGCCTGGAAGGCATATGATAAGTGTTTAGTAAGCATCTTGGTGCATTAACAAGGAGAGTGAAATGCAGAAAACAAGATAGGCCCTGATACTTATAATATGTGAATCACTGCAAAAGACCAGGTGAGCTCTAGCTTGTGTCCGAAACAGGGAAACGATATTAGCAAATAAAGAATCAGGGCCTTGTATGCCCTTCTTTTGTAGAAAATAATTACTTTGTTGACTTAAAGGGTAATTGAGCTTAAGACAAGCTAGAACTCATCGTTCTATAAAAACACTGACGAAGGCTTGTGGACCCCAGCTTAGAAATGCAAGACATACAGACATCTCCCCTCATCCTCAGGTTTTGCTTCCTACTGTTTCAAGTACCCACTGTCAGCTGAGGTCTGGAAGCATGATCCTCCCTCTGACATGCTGTCCCAAGGTCAACAGGAGCTGCATCATGACCCCTGTCATTCCCCTCACTTCATTTCATCACATAGGCATTTATCATCTCACATCATCACCGAGGGAAGAAGGGTGAGTGCAATACAATAAGATGTTTTGAGAGAGAGAGACCACATTCACATACATTTTATTACAGTATATTGTTATAATTGTTCTATTCTATTGTAAATTGTTGTTAATCTCTTACTGTGCCTAATTTATAAATTAACTTTATCATAGTTGCTAATACATAGGAAAATTTACACACACACACACACACACACACTATCTATGTATCTGCAGTTCCAGCACCCCTGGGGTCCTGAGACATATCCCTGTGGGTAAGGGGGGGACTACTGCACTCAATTCACATTTCCACGTGTGAAAGTCGTTTTACGGCTTGGTGGTGGTGAGAAAATAAGTGAAGGAAACTTAAGTTTAAAAGAACACATAATTACAGATGATATAAGGTGTGTAACCCGTGCCCCTGACCACGGATCCGTAGTAGTCTGACCTTCTAGTCTCAGCACTGACGCAGACAAAGATGGTAATGGCGGAGAAAAAGCAGTCCGTGTTTAGAGAAGGGAGCAAAGAACATGAGGGCTAGTGGTCGGCCTCTTACTGGCTGCTGGGAGTGAGTGGACCTTGGTGAGAGAAACCTGTAAAGGTTTCTAAGAGGAGGTGAGGAAAGTCGGCAAGAGAGGTCTCCGCCCTCCCCACTCCCTCAGCTGGCCTCTCCGCCCTCGCTCAGACTTCTCTGTCTCTCTTCTGCTTCCTTCAGCTCATCTTCACCCACGGCTCTGCAGGCGCCTTTTCGCCTTACACCTCGGTGCTGCCTGCTTCGCACCTGTGACGTCTTCGACGGCTATTGTACGACTGGCTGTGTGGGTCCTCCGTCCCGGGCCTTCCTCGGCCTTCACCTTCCATCTTTCTCAGGAATTGCTTGTCGAGCTGGAACATGAAGCTGAACAGTGCTATGTTGGGTTCATTTTTTTTCATGCAATTCCTCTCAAACCACAAGATGGACAGCTTACTGACGACGGGTGCCCTGTCCCGATGATCGTTGTATATCGAGCGCCCAGCACAGCGCCTGGAATGAAGTGAGCTCAGTATCTTCTGTTTATTTTCTGTTGAGCCTGACCCCTAGTTCTGTTTGCTAATACTTTTGCCCATCCCTTGTGGATTCCTTCCCAGTACTCCTCTGTAATCTTCTACTCTTTCCCACCCTTTCTCTACCCCCTTCTTTCCCTCCTGCCTCCTTCTCTTCTCCCCTTCTTTCTTTAGAAAACACCCCGGAAGAGAAGTTGATACTGTCCATTTCATATAAACCTGACGTATCTGTTCTTTCCTCCTCATGCTATACTCTCACCTTACACCAGTTCTTCTCAGTCCCCAGCCCCCCGTGCAATGTCTTGGCTGACCGTGTTGGTGAGAGTCCCTTGAACTCACTATGCTCACAGCCTTCATAACTGGAATTACTGCCTATTTTTTTCCTTCCTTTAGTCTCTTCCTTTTTTTTCTCTTTCATCTTTCCATATGCCGCCAGAACACTGTCTTTTATAGATGACTTTCAGGATTTCAGTCTCCTCTTCAAGAACCCATAGATATGTGCCTATGTGACTCAACATGTTTAAGCTCTTCTAATATGCTTTACAATGGTTCCACAAACCAATTCTCCTTAACATAACTGCATATGAAAAAGAAGGGAAATAGAATAATGCATATTGGAGGAAGCAAAATTAACTCAGAGGCACTGTTGCTTTGTTGTTTTAGACAGGAAACATGTGCATGGTGAAGGCGGAGGGGGTCAACTCAATGCCATGTGAAAGTAAAATGATGAGAAAATGCAAGTAGTCATTAATGAGGAGGAACACCTCTCTCTAAAGAGAAGGAGAGAACTTAGACCTAAGATTCTACTATTCCCAGCAAAGTAGGAAGCAAAGTTGGCTACCATAATGAGCTGAGAAGGGATGAGTGGCTTCAGAAGGCTTAGGCGGTCAGGAATACTAGCCATTCACTCATTCCACACACATACTGACCACCTGCTTACATGTGAATTAACACTCCTTTGCACTTCCCCACTTTTCTCACATGGCTTCAGTGTCCGGTCATAGGCCCAACCACAGGAACACACATATACCTCCATTCAGTTGTGATCTTGTTTGACGCATTGTTCCAGCCTGTCGGGATCTTCTTGAATCCCAACTCTGACATGCAGCGCTACCCCTTCCAACTTCATGTCATCCTTGGAGAATCCAATAAGTACACGTTCTATATTATTATTACAAACATTTACAAAAACATGAAGTGAAGACATGCAGGATACCATCTCTCTCCCTTTGGACAGGGACTCTTTAACAACAAGCTCCCTTCCGGGGATGTTCCCTTGCCTAGGCTGTATCTCTCCAACAGGAGATCATGAAAGACCTCATCAGACACTTGGGTGAAGTCCAAATGCACCATGCTCACTTCATTCCCCTCATCAAGCCGGCAAGTAGAAGAATACAATCAGATCGACAGAACTGGTTTTTAGCGTGCCTATCCCAAATGTCATGACTTCTCTTTCCAAACACTTACAAACAGTTTGACTGACAGTTATAGATGCTTGCCTGTTATTGACAACAAGTTCACTGCTATGCCTTTTAGAATTGTTCTTCTCTTTTCATACAGCAGAATTACATGTATTTGTTTCTCAGCTTCTGGCATCATTTGTCCTTGGTACTACGGAGATCATGTCCCTCAGCCTAGGGATAAAATGTGCAACTTTTCTCAGTACCTTTTTCTTTTTAAATCACTTATTTCATGTAAAAGTTGTGTGAAACACAGCTTTAGGATGTGTCATGATATAGGGTGTGGAGGCCTCTGGAGACTATAGCTGATGAGATTAGTCCAGGTTATTGACTTTTTGGCTGGCTCAGTGCATTGAGCCCTAGACATATGAGTGGGGTTTGGATGACAATTATTTAACATCCCTCTCCACCAGATTCCTGAAAAATTAGCTTCGACAGTTTTTCTTCTCTCTCCCCACCTGTCTTACTCATCACTGCCATGACGGCCTTCAGAGGACCAGAGTGCAAAACCAACCAATAATTAAGGTCAGACTTACCCACTTGCCTAAGCCTGGATAGTCATGTTCTGGATCAAAAACGTGCTGATGCAGCTGGAATTCTCGACTGAACTCTGCTGTGTCGGGAGTGTTCTCTAGGCAGCCATCATCTGCTGCAACAGCAAAAGGTGTCAGAGGAGTGGCCAGCGTATTTATCATTATTCTAAGAGTTAATTTAGTAAGAACAACTAGACCTCCAAAGGTCAAATTTGTCTCCATCAGTCACTTGAAGTCACTCTCCCTCTAGAATTTGCTCACCCCAAGCCCTCACTCCTCCTCCTACCTGTGGCAGAGGCTGGTTGGCTACTTTCCAAACCCACTTCCCTTTCCCCCGGGGCCCAGAGCTGATTTCCAAGCGTTGCTCTGCAATCAGGTGGAGTTATATGCCTGAGTTTGGGCCAGTGGAATGTGGGCAGAAGTGATGCATTCCATTTCCAGTCCTGGCCCAGAAAAAACCTATGTGATCTTCTCTCCCCGGCAGACCAACCCCCCATCTGTGGCCCTGCCTGCTACGTGCCGCTGACCAGAGCAACTGTGATGTCATATGTCAAGATGAAGGATGGCGGTCAGCTCTGCTGAGCCCCCACCCACACACCACACCCTCACCTGCCTGTGGCAGGACTTCACGTGAGTGAGAAACAAATTCCTACTGTGTTAAGCCAGGGAGATTTTTTATCTGTTATAACAGCAAGTATTTCCTTATCTTATATACTTCCATTCCAAATGACTCACTCTGTTTTCTCTTGGGTGAGCTCTTTCAATAAAATTTCAGCTTCTTGGAGAAAGTACATTATACAAGAAAAATAATCCCTAGACACCCTTGATGTTGGGTTATGGCAGTAATAGGGGAAGCTTGGAATCAGATAGACCAGAGCTCAGGGTTCAAATCCTAGCTCGTAAATGATAGATAGGTTTAGTTCCTTGGGAAAGTTAACTTAGTCTCTAAGTCCATGTATCCATCTACGAGATGGGAGTAATCAAATGCCTTACAAGGTAGCCATGAGGAACAGAGATGATCATATAGAGAGAGAGCATCTGGCACAGAAGACGCTTACTCTGTGTTTTAGTTCCCTGCCCACCATCTCACTTTAAATGACAGTTTATACTATGACTGCTCTTTGAAATAAAACATGTCTTCCATTCAAATCCAAGAAAGGTTATTCCTCTTGACTGCTGTTTTTAACTAAGCTCTGTCATTACCAGACACGCTCCTCTGATAATGGATTTTTTTTTTTTCTGTCTCTAGTGTGCGTTAGACAACAGCTTTCAAAAAGGGAGGCATGGAAAGGACTGTGAATTTTGTGCAGGGCTGTGGGGGGGGGAAGAAAGTCCCTTGTCAAAGGGATAACGAAGCATCAGCGTCAATGCTAAAAGGGGTCTAGTACAATTAGCCAGGTAGTCTAGTCGCCTGGGGCTGCTCTGAAGCCTTCCAGCAGCTTTAAGAATCTAGTCTCTCATCTTAGCAGCATGGAGTAGGTGTGGAAGTCATTAGCATTCTGAACAAATCCCTCATGTGGCCGCCCACTTTGCATTGAACTGTTTGTCTAACTTCTTCGTCTGCAGCAATAACATGTAGGGAAGGGAGAGCAAACCCAGAGTCCGGGCGGTCTGCATGTGGCGGCTTTGCAGCCGGGCCGTGGTCGCCCTCAGGAGTGGCTGAGTGGGCTCAGACTGAGACGCAGAGATTAAGCCCATCTATGGAAACCTCAGGTATCTTGGGGTCCAAAAATGCACCTGGACTTCACACCCTGTGCCTGAGGATGGACACGCTGAGTTCTGCTGCTCTGGGCAGGGTGAGTGGGCCATTATTCAGACACAAGCATGACATGGGAAGGAGAAGTCAGGGTTTTATTCTCTTGGACTGCTCAACTGTGTGATGTCATGATTCCCAGTGAGGCATATCTCAAGCAATTTCTTACAAATAATAGCTAAATTTAGCTGGTGATATCCTTTCTAGAGTTAAAATTATGATAGAACAAATAATAAGAAATACGTTAACTTGCTGGAAAGATAGCAAAGGGGATGGCAGATAATCTGTCAAGGATGTGTCTGGGACTTGTCATTTTACCCGACTCTATCAGCCTGTCTAGACTGCTCTCACCTTAGAGCCCCTAAGCACACAAGACTAGTGCCTGATTTCATAGATCTGTGATTTCCTCTTCTCAGGATAACCCAGGACTACATTGTATGTTTTTCAAGGCACTAAGGCTTCATTTTACAGGTGAGAAAACTGAGGCCTGGGGAAGTAAGCAGACATAGAGCTGGTAAGGCTAGAACTTAGATCTCTTGCCTCGAACTCTGGTTCTTTCCATCTCCTACAACAGTAGTTCTCAAACTTCAGTGTGCCCCAGAATCACACGGAAGACAGGCTAGAATACAGATTTGTGGGTCCTACCCCCCGTTTCTGATCCAATAGGTCTGGGGTAGGGCCCGAAAATTTGCATTTCCAATAAGTTTCTAGGTAGCACAGCTACTGCTGGCCCTGGGGCCACACGGTAAGAACCATTCTGCTCTGTTACACCTCATCGGTCTACCAAAGCCCCGTGGGGACGGTTGCTCTTCCAACCCTGAACTGGTCTTTCTTCCTACACACCCAAAGCCCCCAAACGAGCAGAGCATGGCTGATGTGATTGGCTCTGTGCGGTGATTCAGGCTTTCCTGCAGGTCCTGGGCCAGCCTCCCCACATGGGCTTGGCCACATCCAACTACTTATGTTGTTCCATCCCAGGATGGAGGCTCTGTGCCCCATGGAAAAACAGAGATCTCATCCTAAGGAGAGGAAGACTAACTTTCAAAGAGAGCCTCTTTCAGGGAACACAGCTGAATGGCCGATACTGCCAATTTCAGAGCCAGGCAAATATGTCACGGTGGTCGAGAACACCGTCGCCATCAGGCAGACCTGGGTGTGAGTCCCGGCTCAGCTACTTGCTACATAGATAACCTTGGGCAACTTACTCTCTGAGCTTCAGTTTCCATATAGGTAAAATAAATGCCAACTGTCATCATTATTAGGCTTGGGGAAAAAGACTATTCTAGTGGTAGAAGTCAGCACAAGCCCAACAAGAGAGATGGATTATCTACTAGCGGCAGAGCTGATCGTGATCAGGATACCACCTGATGAGTCTTTATTGCGTGTGCCAGGTGCCGGCACGGATCATTTCATTCAGTCCCCACAACCACATCCATTTTGCAAATGAGGTGCAAAGTGGGCAATTAACTTGTTCAAGGTCACATATCTTGACCTTGGTTTTGAATTCAGGCAGTCGGAGTCTAGAACCACTGCTCTTAACCACAGAGGTAAGCTGCTCGGAGCCTGCACCAGTCACTCTCTTTGGCGGTGGTGGGGATGTAAGAGCAGCAAGGAAACTTTCAGCAGCCTTCTTCCTTCACCAACATCTCACCTTCCTGGATCCCTTGTCACTCATGCCACCTCCTGGCCCCAAAGGAAATATTTCAGGATAGATGCTGACTGGGTGTGACACAGCTGAAAGGCTGACTACCAAGAGAACTAAGGAGAACAAATGGGTAATCCACAAACTAAACAGTAAGTTCCAAGGACACTGAAAATGCACAGCAACTGTATCCTAGAAGAGGCAAAAAGAAGAGAAAGTCTTTCTCCCTTTTTTATTGAAAGAGCGGCAAATGCAGCAAAGAGCACCGATTCCCGCAGAAGGTAAAGCCTTTGCAAGAGTCCTATGTGGGTATAGCTGAGCACTAGAACTTAGCAAAAATGTCCCTTTCCAATCTGCTTACAAAGCTCATCAGAATAGAAGTACTATTTTTCAGAATATTTGTAGTTGACGTTAGAATTTTTCATTTCCTCCCAGAGCCTCTACCGTCCGTGGGAGCTCCAGGGCATGTCCATTACCTGTTTTCCCGACGGGACAGGGATTTGGAGGATCCGGGTAGCCCTGATCCTCACTGAAGTCCTTGGGAATGTTGTCCCCGGTCAGCTCTGCCACAATGTTTGGGATGTTGCCAAAGGGGCCTAAGTGCTGCAGACCTTCATGAGCTCCACCTGCCGGGGAATCAGAAGCAGTTGATGTCAGGGCAATTAAATGCATTTCAACTAATATTCATTCAGGCATTCCACACAGGCAAAAGCACTGTGGTCTGGGCTGAGGAGAGAGAAAAAGAAATCAAACGGTTCCTGCCCTCCAGGGGTTTAAAAACTTAGTTGTGGTAACAGACACATACTGGACATACATCATGTCCACACAGGGCCCATTACATACGTACTATTGCAGAAAGGCTGATACAGCATTCTGGGATCACGGTTAAGGGAGAGTTTTCATTCGGTGGATAGGACAGGGAGAGCTTTCTGGACCAGTTGGAACTTGAACGGCACCAAGACAGATGCGCAGGGCTTTTGGACACTGGCGTGAAGCTTGGGGGTGAGGTGCAGGACAAGATAGGGAGACAACTGTTATGAGGTCTGAGAACAGGATGAACGACAGCCCATTACCAAAAAAAGCTAAAGAGAAAAAGCCCCTGTCCTCCCGCCATTCTAGATTAACCACTTAGATTTGATGTATTTACTTCAATCTTTTCTCCTCTGTGTATCTTTTTATACCTAAGTGTTTATTCATTTTTCACTTAATATTAAAGCACAAACATCTTCCCACTTGGCCACATGGTCTCTACATTCATAAGAATAATTGGCTGTGTAGTTTTTAATCCAGTGGCTCTACCACAGCATATTAATCATTCCCCTATTGTGGGACACTCAGTGTTTCTAATTTACTCTTAGGCATTTAATTTTTTCCATATTTTGGATTAATTTTCCTCAGGATAGGTTCCCAGAAGGCAAATTACTGGGTCAAAGGCTATAAATACTTTTATGGTTCTTTATATTATAATGTCAAGCTGTTTTCCAACTTATAAAATATTATCAGCAAAATAGGAGAATACCATTTTTATAACATCTTTACCAGCATTGGGTTTTTATAAAAATAAAATTTTGTTTTCCTTGCTAATTTAAAAGGCTTTTAGAAAAATTACTGTTTTATTTTCAATGTCTTTGATTACCAGTTCAGTCAAATATGTTTCCATGTGTTTACTTACTAGCTTTGATTTCTCTTTTGTGAATTGTCTGCTTACGCTTTCGGAATTTTGTTTCTCTTATCAATTGGCAGGAACATTTTACATAATAAAATATCAGGCCTTTGGCTGTTACATTTCCTGCAAACATTTTCCCATGTTGTCTGACTTTGAATTCTGGTTATTATTGTAATATTTTACTAACATGAGTTTTCAATATTTATGTAGCTGGATTTGTAGCTGTTATTCTCCTTTGTGATTTCTTCCATCCTTCAAACTTAGAAAATCATTGCCACTTCAGAAGTGTAACTAACATTTGGATATTTCTTTTAGTTTTTCTTTTTGACATTAACTCTTTGGTGCATATGCTACGTGTTTTAGTGCATGTAAAACACATAACCAATTACCTCACTGGTATTGTTAAGTAATTCTGTCCTTGCTCACCTATTTCATTCTTTCAACAAATATTTAAGTGCCCCATATGTACCAAAAGCTGCCCTGAGTACCAAGACATAGCAGTGAATAAGAGCAAGTTATATTGTGTAACTTGCTTTATTTATATTACATGTCAATTTCTGAACTCTCTTTTCTTGTAGCCTTAATATCCTATAAGGTTCAGGAACCTTACTTTTCCAGAACAAGAGCAGACCATTTCTTGAAATGCATTCCTATTAAGATTACAGGAACACAGCTCCCCTCACGCACAGTCACCCTGCGCACAGACCTACACATGAAGGGTCCAATCAAAATCAAAAGGTGCTTGCTTGGTGTGCATAAAGTTTGAACTCAAATCAGGCTAAAAATCAACAAAATCAAGTCACGCTCACATCAAAATCAGGCTAAAGTAACCACACTTTCAACTCCACGAGAAGGACGGTCTTGCCAATAGGTCATATCATTTAAGTCCAGCTGGATGAGGTTCCCTTATTCCCTGGACAAGCGGTGCCAAGGTTACTCTTTCTGACGCTTGCTTTCTTCCTCTTCTTTTTTGGTTGAAGCAGCTCCCATTTGGACCGACATATTTTCTTTGGAAATATTAATATGTTTAGTTGGATCATGGCTAGATCTTCGTGTCCTGGAATCACACTGTCTCTTTGAAGTGACCTTGCATCGCTCTGTCTTCATTTATTATGTTTGATTAAAATTATCCTTAAAAGGATAATTGACCCTCCTTTAATGCCAAATTCCTATAACCCCCAAATATAAACATCACCCAAGTGGCTGGTTGTTTTGTTCCCGTTTATGCTTCATTTCATTGTTTTGTGATGCGAGTGGGTAGCCTGTGAAATTGCTGCAATTTTAAAAAGAGGTCGTTATTTTTATAACTTCCCCATGTAAATATTTAAATTAAGATGTTTGTATATAATTCATAAACACCTAAGTATAGCTAATTATTCAACATTGTTAATTATATTTTTACTTCCTTATTCATATTTTATCTGCTTTTAATCTGTCCTCATCTGACAGCTATGTGTTAAAATTTATTATTACCCATAAGTATCTGTGAATCTCTTTTATTTCTTACTGTTTTTGCTTTAACATTTTGATATTAAGCTAGTTGGCATGTCCAGGAGTATAAATTCTTCGTTTTAATTGCATTTTTTAATTGACTGGTAAGTAAAATCTAATTGACAAACCTTATTTTGACTCACATTTCTTCTGTTAGCATTGCCACTCTCATTCTCTTGTTTTGTTCTGTGAATCTTTGTCTTCAATCACCCTTTTATTTTTAACCCTTCTGTACCTCTCTGAGGGTTCTCCCAATTCATACTGTGGCGCCTACCTTCAGAGATAGTCTAGCAATTCATATTTATTAGCCCACATTAATCCAAGACCTGCAAAAGGTTAAACAGACAGATCAGTACACATGGTATTGATAGATTTGAAGCTTTGTACAGTCTTGGCAATATAGCCACAACTATGTGTGTCAATACATGTCTCAACTTTTGAAAGCACTCTCGCCTTGAGTGCCAGGAATCATCTAACTTGGCTTAAGAGAGAATGCCTGTCCTAATGCTCCATTAGCAATTAATGAAGGAAGCAAACACAGTTTCCTTTATGGAAGGCCTGCCAAGGCTCTGTTTACCTCTGTGCACCAGCACCATTAAAATGAATGTAGCACTTGTTAGGAAGCAACAGCTGTTCAGCACCAGGCAGATACATTAGAACACAGGCTCTTTTATTTATTTTGTATTTTTTTATTTTTTCCCTTAAAAAAGAAATTGAAATAGAGTGGATAGACAATATTATATTGGTTTCAGGCATATGACCTAGTGATTCGACAATTATGTACATTACTAAATGTTCACCACGATAAGTGTAGTTGCTGTCAACATCCAAAGTTATTACAGTATCATTGACTATATTTCCCATGCTGCACTTTCATCCTCATGACTGATTATTTTATAATCGCTTGTCCTCTGCCTCTTTACCCCCTTCATCTATCTCACCCATCCCCTCCGTCCCTTCCCCTACGGCGACCACCAGTCTGTTCTCGACACAGGTTCTTTTAAAACTACATCTAATGACACCAAATTAAGAAATACTCACTGAGATAGGAACTGTGGCAGGTAAGTAGAAGTAAAGAATGCTACCCTTTGCTCTCTGGGAGCTTGAACTTTATAGATAAAAAAAGGAACCACATATAGAAAATAATTAGAAAATGACATAGTAGAGTATATAACCAAGTGCTAGTTGTCTAGTTTATTACACTGTTTAGATTATATCTGAAACCAAGTCAACCAAAATGCTATGATGCTATGGATGCTAGTTGGCCCATTTATCTCAGTCTCAACCAAACACATATTTTAAAGTCATTAATTATTCAGTCAGCTTAAAAAAATATGTATTGAACGCATACTACATATCGAGACCTGGACTAAGTGCTAGAGGGTCAGTGATAAACCAGATGAAGGTGAGCCCTGCTGTCACAGAGTTTACAGTCTAGAGGAGATACACAAAGAAACACACACTTAAAATGCAGGATTGCAATATACTTTTAATATAACTGGGATGCAGGGAGATGTCAGAGGCATTAGAGGAGAAACATCTAACCCAGATCTAGGACACGGAGGACTTCCTGCAGGAAGCACCACACCAAAGACTATGTTAGTTGCTAGAGAAGATATAAATGAAGACATGGCTTCTGCTCTCTAGCTGGGGTTTCTAGTTGGTTCTCCAAGACTAACATAAGAAGCCCTGCTGTAATTTATTTGGTGTGGACTCTAAGTGATGTAGAAATTCAGGAAACAGGGAACCTTCGAGGAAAACTTCCAAGAGATGACACTTGAGCTGACCCGTGAAAGACAGGATCCTTCCTTCCAGGTGGCAAAAGAAAAATCACAAGTTGAGGGCACAGAGGTAGGGGTGACATGGAATAGTCTAGCATCAGTGATGTGCACAGCTGGGGAAGGGGGGAGCCAGGTGAGAGGAAAGAGGCCAAGCTGAGAGGAGAAGCGTGAGCTGGCTAGGGTGCTAAGTGGCACCTACGGCTTTCTGGGCAGGAGAGTGTTATAACTAGTTGTTGTGTGGAACATTACCGTGGCAACAACTAAAGCCCTTTTTCCCACCTAGCGGTGCCCATCAGAATCACTTTGGAGTTTTAAAAAAATTCCGGTGACCCCCAGTCCCCACATGTCCAAGTCTCCTTCCGAAAGTCGCTGGACAGAGATAGACTGGAAGGAAGTTAAGAAGCCTGCTCTAGGTCACTGCTGAAATCCAGGAGTGGGGTGAGCGTGGCCGCAACATGAGTAGAAATAAGAGAGATTGCAGAAGTGCACAAGGGAGCGATGAGTCGAGAGTCCATGAGGATTCCAAAATCTAGAGGCCCCTTGATTTGGGAAAATAATGCCACTGGTAAAGACAAGGTCTTTCACTACAGCTTTAAAATTATTTCAGGCAATTAATTCTATCCCGTGATGCTTTATTTATTAGTTTCCTTTACAGCCGCAGCACTCCACAAATGTCTCTAGAATAAATAGAAAATAGATAATTCTTGCCAAAAAAGTTTTAAGCCCAGTATTGTTTATATAAACTTTGCTTTATATAATAAAACTGGTACCACACAGCTGTTTATTTTCAAGCTCTAGATCACTGGGTAGCTTTTCTTTGCATTGTCATGGCGATGAAGGGCCCGTCAGTTGTGATGTCCAGGGGCGATGGAGGGCAGGGAGCGAGGAAGAAGGAGGAGACCTGGGTTGGTTCGATCCTGGCCAGGGCCCTTCAATCCCCTTCCTGGCCTGTGCCCAGAATCCCCCGTAAAAATTTATTGAGGCTCCTTTCCAGATCTTGAGGGATTTTTCTAACAGCTTTCAGCTCTTCTCTGTGTCCCGATCGTCTGCCTTGTGCCTGGATTCACCCTCCTCTGTGTGTCCTTCTGGGTCGGCGGTCCTGATGAGCAGACGAGCTGCTGAGGTTTGCTCTGCTCTCGGGCCAAGCTCGGCTCCACGCGTTACGGCCCGTGGACTTGTGGGGCAGCCATGCGGCTCCCAGCAAGACTCCTGAGGACCAGCGGCTGGGGTCGGCCCTTCCGAATACTCACTTACCCAGAGGAGGGCACTACGTTTTCCGGTTAATTAAAAACTCCCTGTTTCAAATCCATTCTCCTGCCTTAATGATTTTGAAGATCAGTTGCCAGTATTCAGTCAATGAAATATGAAAACTGAACACCTCCTGACACAGAAAACTGTACTTTGTTCTGAACAGTCACGGGTTTTTGGATGGACTGGGTGTTTTTTTCAGTTGTTTAGTTGCACAGCAGAGTACATCTCTGGTATCAGACCTTATCTTGCTGCCATTTGATTCTCCTAAATGTAGTGCATAAAAGAATCTGAGTGAACTGAGGTTTCCAATTATAGTAGCATTTGATTTTGTCTTTACTGGAGAATTGGTTTTCCACACAGTATCCAGATCATTGGATACATCCCTCTAACATCAGGATTTATTTATTTAATCACTTTTAAGGAAAATTTGCACCACGAATTTTAGGTAAATAGTTCAAAGAGCACCTTTGGGATATGCCTTTACCTCTTCTTGATAACGTGCATGTATTACTGGAAGTTTCTGTGACTGCAGCGATGCAGCAGTGCGTCCTCAGGGCACTAAAGTCTATACGGTAATATAACCATATTACACGGTCCCAGCAGCTACAGCTTTTCAAGTTCTTTGTCTTCTCCCTCCTTGTAAGCTATTAATCCCATCCCAAATCCTCTTCATAATGAAGCACAGTACATAAATAAATAAATAGAGAGTAGGCGTAAGCCCTGTAAATCCACCCTCTAATTTGCTTTACACACATGAATCACATGGGGATCTTATCAAAATGCAGGATCTGATAAATAGGGGAGGAGTGGAGCATTCCGGATGTTATTTGTCCACAAACCACACTTTCAACAACAAGAGGCTAGAAAATGAGAAAGCCAGACTTATTCAAATGATAGAAAATAAGGCTGAACTAGCTCTAAGGGGGAATTTGGGGCGACGACCTCGGTCCACGGAGTTTGTGACACCCAGTGTGGCTGCTGAGACACTTGTGCAGAGTCACTTGACGTTTCAGATATGGGAGCTGTGGCTATAGTGGGTGCCCTTTAATTTAGGTTTTATCCCAGTTATAGAAGCAGAAGCGCTGGCTCACCTGTCACAGGAGGCGCGTCCTGCTGGCGCACCCTTCTCATTCAAACTAGTTCTGTGGGGATCAGAAGCTAATACCTCCATGGTGACATCCCGCACGGAGCCTGAAGGCATGGCACCGCCACGCAAGAGCCCTCCTGTCTGGGGCTGGGGGGGACAGTTTCGGTAGAAGTCAAGGTTGGTCAGAAACAAAGAAAATAAGTGGAGGCCTGAACCACTACCAACCCCCTCCCTGCTTTTTGTGACATTATGGTTTCAACAGTTTCAAAGTACTTTTATATCCTCATTAAAAAATGGTTTAGGAAGGTCAGTAGAATTGGAATTGCAAGGAGTGAGTAGCATTACTGCTCATAACTATTAAGGGAGAAAGCGAGTCCTGGGGGGTCGTTACTCGCCTAAAGCCACTCAGCAGGTTGGTGCTCTTCGGAGGCGGGGGTCCCAGCCCTGTTTCTACCCCACGATGACACCAGGGTAGCCCCCACAAGGCCTTACACAGCCCACCCACATCCTTTACAGGGGGCTTCCGTCTCCCAGAGATCAGCTCCAGCTCTGGAGAATGACCCGTCAGAATTACGGGGACCTTACTCATATTTTCTAGCTCATTCTGAGGCTCCAGAGTGTCAGTGGCCAGTGGGGTCAACTTTCCACTCTGTGCAGGCACCAGAAGGACTCCGAGACAGGCCGCCCGCCGTGGCCCCCAGCCCTGAGCTCCTCCGCGTCTGCGTGCCGGCCTCACCCAGAGGGTCGGGGGCAGCCAGCCCCAGCGCCCGGCCTGCGGGCTCTGCCTCCCAGTCTGGCGACACCCTGGCACGCTTGCAGCCAGCAGAGTCCCATCCTACCCCACCCCTGCCTGCAGCCCCACAGGGCTCCGCGGAACCATGCAACTGGGCACCAGCGCTGAGCAATAAAGGGGAACTGTGGTGGGGCAGCCTGGTGCCAAGGAGCCAGCTACCCACCTCGTAAAAAGGGAGCTCCGTGCGGAGCGTCTGGCAGGGAGTGGGCGCCCTCCTGAATGCCAGGCATTCAGCTGAAGGGGGGTTCCAGCGGCCCTCGCTCACGTCACCAGACAGCAGACACTAAAAACACACTGCGGCCTCGGCCTTGGGTCCTCCAGGACGTCTCGATGCACCATTTATAAAGCAATGACCCGTTTATCTTCTGTTAACCGTCTGGGAGCCTGAGCGGTCAGCTCGGCTGTTCCAACGAGTGCTGCCTCCTTCGGGTTTCCCCTCAGACCCCCGACAGAGCTGGGGGGGCGGAGGCGAGACCCCCGGAAACCAAGGAGGCAGGGTGGGGATGGAGAAGCCCCGTCCCAGCTGGGAAGGGGGGCAGCGGCGGGCAGGCTGGGCGTCTGACGTCTGCTCCAGGGGCCTCAGAGCAGGGGCGGAGGGCCAGCCCCCGGCAGCAGGACACCAGCGAGGAGATGGAGGGGCCCCAGTCCCAGGGAACCACGAGAGTCTGACTGAGGCAGATCTGGCCGGCCCCCTAAGGGCTGGGCTTGTCCGTGACTTGGGGCAAACCCCTGCACTTTCCCCAAAAGTGCAATCACTCCTCCAATACGGGAAGACTCGTCTGGCTCCTGCATGGTCCATGCCTCGGGGCCCTCCCAGCCAGCACGGAGCTCAGGAAGCTTCACTGCACCTCACTGTCCGGCCTGGAGCAAAGACCCAGGAGAAGGGGCTGCAGAAAGGCCGCAGCTTAGCCTTATTAATGAGGGGGAAAAAACGCTTGAAAGAAATGGCCAACTTAAGGGTGAGATTTAAAAATGTTAGATGTCTGATATCCATGTTTCTGCTTCCTGCAAGCCAAGTAACTTAAGTGAGCTAAAAAGAAGAAATGAAAAGAATTAAGAGCAGTTTCTGCACGTGGCCATTCTCAAAATTAACTCTGTGTATTAGGAGCTTTTTGGCCTTGATTCCTGGTGAGAAAAGAGTCCCAAATCCAAACATCTTTACGAAAAGTCATTAATCTTCATTACTGAGGACGCACAGACAGGACGGTACCTTTCATCTACAGAACCTTTTGCAGCTTCCTGTTGTTGCGGCCCTGGGTTCAAGTCCACGTTCTGCCACCCACCTGACAGCATCCCAATCTCTGTGGACCTCAATTTCCTCCATTTTAACATATGGGGATAGTAAACTTATGGGAGGATTAAATAAGATAGTATATGTAAAAACTTAGCTCAGTGCCCAATACGTATGTAGTCAACACACAGTAAACGTGGGCTTCCTTTATCATCCCATCAACATTTCCTAACAGCACAATTAACAGGGCCCAAATGAATGATCCAAAGTATTTTTTCATTCCGGTGGCCACAGTCCTGTCCTGGGGACAGTGAGCGCGTGGGACTCCAAGTGAACTTTTTATTAACAGGACTGCTTTCTTATCCACTTAAACCTAAATAATTAAATTAGTACTTGAACCTATCCTACTGGTTCTTTCAGGGCAGGCGTCCTCTATGCTCTCCCCACACACATCCACATAAACGCGTGTCTGATGCCAGCACCACTTTAGTGGGAGAGACCGTCAGTGCTACAGGGGAAGAGAACTGGATTCTAGGAGGAGATGAGCATGAGGTCGCCCCAATTAGGGATGGATGCGTGGCTCATCTCTCGCCTCCTTCCTGGTAACAGAGTTCCGTTTAAGCTCTTTAGAATAGTGAGGACTTATGTTGCAACATTCACATTCTCTAAACCCAGGAGAAGTGACCCCAAAGCACACAGCATTTTGTTAACTGAGAAAAACAAAGGAATGATTCTATCTGTGCTGAACTGGCTTATTCATCGATTTGCCCCAGGGCGGGGGGCGGGCCCAGGAGGTCTGCTCCATCCACCCTAATGCTCTGGGTCCCAGCCCGGTCCCTCGCAGGCACCTCCCCACGGAGCCCCCCTCGACAAGCACCATGCGTCGCTGACGCCCTCCTATATGTGCGGAGAGATCTGAAATGAGTTGGGCCTGCTGGCAGATGAGCAAAATAAAACTCATTGTTCAGATATTCAGTCTTGAAAGGCATTTGTTTTCATTCCTTTCCTTTCTTCTGCTTCCCCCTTCATACTAGGATCTAAAAACTCCGGCTCCTTGGGGACCAAAGGCGACATTATCATGATCTACTCAGAGGCACGCAAACCGTGAAGGCAGAAACTCAAGAGCCGGCGTGCCCTGCCTCTGTAGCTTTCACATCTACATATGGTCCCAATTTAGGGTCACAAGCAGAGTTGTTTATTTTAGAAAAGCTTTTTAGTTCACTTTTAAGGTATTTTGCTTAGGCATCGCTTGCTTTTCAAAAGAAGAAAATATGTATTTTTTCCCAAAGTGGTGTTTGTTTTGGCTGTTTGCTCATTTGCTAAAGTTCAAGTTTTATTCTGTGAATTTAACTAATTTTCCTGCAGCCACCACAAGCCCCACCCCTCCCCAAAACATACACACAAAACCCCAAGTTAAAATACATTAATTGGAAAATGAGACATTTTTAGGATAACTGTAGATTCTGTAGGTTTTTGAAAAGTTGTTTTAATAGGTAATCCGCAGTAGCACTTTCAGCCCCTTCACATAACATTATTTGCTGCCTGCAATGAACTTTTCCTCCACAATTTGTATGGAGGCCAAGTATGTTTTTGCACTGAGGTTAAGGCTCATTTTGGGTCCTTTAAAACCTTTATGATTTTGCTGAAATGATATGACTGAACTGGGAGTCATAGTAGAGCTCAATTTTAGGTAGCAACTATTGTTGAAAAAATAACATGACATATAAATAAAACTGAGGTGGGAGTTGGACTAGGTGAGGCCTTGGAGAAAACTGTAAAAAAGGTCAAAATGTGAACCTGGGGCACCTGGTTCCATCCAGAATCCTGCTGTCTCCAATTATTTAAAGCTCCCAATTTCATCTTCCTTTCTGAATCTTCACTTAGAAATGACATCCATTGTCCAGAGCCTGGACCCCATGTCTCTCTGTTCTCAAAGATGGACAAGTCCTGCGTGTCATTCCTTTGGGTAAAGTTCTCTGCTAACATGATAAAGAGTCCTAATTAACACATGGTACCCTCTGCTCCTTTATAAATTTGCACCTCCGAGGATTTCTGGGGTAATTTTTAAAAATTAGAGTAGTGACTGTACTCACAGAACCTCCGGGCCCCCCGGTGTACCGGCTAAAGGGCCGAGCAGGGTATGTCAGTTTCCCAGGTAGAGAGAGGCAATGGCAGTGATGACCTGGGCAGCCAGGCGGCAGGCAGGACCGAAGAGGCCAAAGCAGAGCCAAGCAAATGGCTGGGGGTCCGTGATTAGTGGTCACGCATCCAAGGAGACAGCCTCCGACACAACAGAACAGAATACAGGCAACCCGCAGACGCCTAGGAAACAGGGAGGCGATGAACTGGTGAGGTGATGGATGACAGCACCGCCAGGGCCTCGTGATGGGAGACGTGGTCCTCTGCTCCTGCGGCTGAACTTTCCCAACCAGCCTGGGCTTTGCAGGGAAAGCAGGTCACTGGAACCCACGGCTGAGAAGAAGGTGTGAATGAGGGGGCCCGTTCTTGATGGGATGGAGGTGGGATGGGACAGGGCCCGGGAGTACCAGTCCAGAGCCCCCCTTCTACCATCCGGCTTGGTGTCAACAGTCTCCTTTCTGAGGTTCTGCACCGGCTAGGGGTGCAGCACCCAAGCCCAGACTGGGGACAGGTGGCTAAGGAATGTAATTATTTCAAAAGGCAGTCAGTCCCTTCTATTCCTCTGCAGGTTAAGACAGGAGGATGTGGTTTGGGTCAGGGAAGGCCTTCTGGGCCCTGACAAAGAACACCTCACTTGGCCTCACACACTGGCACCTGCCTGAGAAATGGATCCCCGTCCTCCACCCAATGCCGCTAGAGATAGGCGGGCCCCCTTTACAAACAGCTCGCATAAACATTTGTCTTGGACAAACAGTGATCTCCTTGTAGTACTGTCTTCTCTGTTTCTGAGTTTCTAGCAGTTATTACCTTCTTCTTTTTTTCCTTTTTCCTTTAATTCCAGCCTCAGGAAGGCAGGGCAGGTGGAGTGTGTGTTGTGGGGCAGGGGGGTTGTTCAAACTAAATCTGCAAACCTTTGGTATGGTTTTTCTGGCCTCACACAAATATTCCCAACTTCTTCCTTTTGTGCCCACATAACCTCTGCCTGCCGTACTTATTAAGAATGAAATGACATCAAAGGCAACAAAAACTGCTTAGCTACTTATTGAGTGTCAACTAAGTGCTGGAGGCACCACACCCAGAGCCAGGGCCCAGAAGCACATTGGGGGAGACCCAGAGGGGTGGGAGGGCAGGAGGAGGGCATCTGACCCCAGGTGCTCAGGGAGGGGCGGCCCTCCCTGTGGACACTGACATTATAACTCACATGTTTCTTTTGAACCTTAAAAAGGGCACTTTTTCTTACCCACAGATGGTAACAGAGGTAAAGAAAGCATAATTCAAATCTGTAAATAAGTTCAGACATACATCTAAAG
The DNA here is from genome assembly GCA_029783875.1 of Phataginus tricuspis. NCBI lineage: Eukaryota > Metazoa > Chordata > Mammalia > Pholidota > Manidae > Phataginus > Phataginus tricuspis. The sequence goes on along the minus strand of JAQQAC010003584.1, from coordinate 21,795,099 downwards.
TGTACATTTTAAGCCATTTTTAAAATAATTAAATCTTTTTTTTTTAATGTTTCAACCTCCCCACGCATCACCCCAACTAAATTTTAACTAGAGCTACTAATGAGAAATAATGTCGGCCTGAGTAAATGTCACAGTCTCTCTACTTGGGGTAGCATATAGCAACTCTGTCTGATGGAAATATAACATGAGCCGCATAGGTCATTTTAAATTGTCTAGTGCATTGTAAAATTAAAGGTGTAAAATGTTATGCATTATGAAGGACAAGCCATGTACTGTGTGCCAGAATCCATACAAAAAGCCTTACAAGGAAAAACAAACAAGTGAAATGAAACTTAATAATTTAGTTATCCCAGTATATCTGTATTATTATCATTTCAACATGTAATCAATATAAAAAAATGACTGATGAGATATTTGGCAGTCTTTTCATAGTGCAGCCTTCAAAATCTGGACATGATTTACATGTAGGACAAACTGCAATTCAAAGCAGCCCTACTTCAAGTGTTTAGTAGCCACACGGGGCTGGTGTCCACGTTGAAGAGCTCGGGGCCTGGAGGAGGTCTGCAAGGCCTGCACAGGACAGGCTCTGCGGTCAGTCCAGCGGCTCGAGTTTGAACCTTAGCTCCATCCTGCAAGCTGCATGACTTCATCTGTAAAATGGTGTAAGAAATGCCAATCTTAAGGGGTTGGTATGAGTATAAAACAGAATAAAATAGTGCATGGATTCTGGCAAATAGTAAGTGGTTGTCATTTTACAAGACCCGTGCTCCACACTTAAAACCCGGGCAAGTTATCTGACCCTACATATGTTTTCCTCCTCTGTAAAACAGGAGTGACAATACCTCCTTGAGAAGATTAACCGGTACAAACAGAGCACTTAATAAATGTGCATTTCTTTCCTCTTGGATGCAGGCGTCCATAAACAGGGAAACAGCCGAAGGGCCGGCAGAGGGGGAACAGCAGGCAGCCGGGAGGGTCATGCGGCAGCCGTGTCGCAGGCCAGCCCCCAGAGGGCGCCAGCAACCTCGGGCAGCCTGAGAGTGTCCACTAGATGGATTTCTCGTTTGGTCCCTTTACAGATTCCCTGTTTCACAGGTTGATGGAGGGTGTGTTTACATCTTATATGATGTATTCCTCGTGTGCCTAATTCCATACACAGCCATTTGGCATTTTAAACTTACAGCCATGACGAGACTCCCTTGGTGTTAATAAGTAGCCAAGCAAACAAGCTACTTGCTTATTATATAAATCAAAATCTCTAATGGTAAAGGTTGAACTATGTTCCTACTTAGAGGTTGTTTTTTCATATTTAATGGCTCATACAAGGAAAACTTTAAACTTTTAATTAAAACCGTACCCTAAATAGCCTTCTGCTCTTCTGCATACTTGTTTATTTTTTCTTAGGATTGATTTGTTAAGAGTTTTGGAATTACTGGGGAAGAGCTTTAGAGAATGTTTGAAATCCAAGAAGCAAAACCGGGAGGGACACAGAGGGATGGGATGGGTTATGACATCAGAAGTGCCGGGCCATCGGCTCAGAGCCCTCCGTGCCGCGCTTCAAGGAGATTTCCTAAACAGAGGTTTTAGTGCCCCTCTGAGCTTTAACATTGCAGAAGGCTCGTTTCCAAATGACAGTAAAACTGCCACGAAAAACAAAACGAGTTTGGGATGATACCGAGGGCTCAGCCATTTCTCCCACCAGTGGAAAGGGAAATTTTGATAAGACAAGAAAAGCACTTGGTTTTACCTAAAGGAACTTAAAACCTGACAGCTCTAACTCCCCACTACTCCATAGGAATCTAATAAAACTAAATGTAACAATAAAAAATGAAATAAAGCAAACATAACAAAAATACCCCCACTAGCCTTGTTTCCTTCCTGACCCTAGATTTATCTCCATCCCCATGTTGTATCTTTTAGAAAGTGGCAGAAAGCAGGCTTCTTTTTTCTTTTTTTAAAAACAGAAGCTAATGCTAATGTGATCATTTACATAAACAGAATTGGATAAAGATGCTGTCTTACCAAAAAGGAAAAAAAAAAAATTTCTCAAAGACATGCATGAAGATTACAAAGGATACTCATGCCATTTTAATTATTTCAGAGACATTAGAAACATTTTGGGGAAAAAGTGACCCAAAGTGATAAATAAATTACTTTTAATTCATTTCAAGGCAGTGATTTGATATTTAAGAAACTCTGAAGCCGGGGTTGGGGGTGGGGAAGCATAACCACAGGCATGTTATTTCAACCTTAAAAAGGTTTTCTGTCCAGAAACTCCAAAGGGTTTTACTCATGTTGGTTCATAGCCCCCATTGGCTAGAGGGAGAAGAGTGTCTATGAGGAAAGGAAGACTCTGAGGCCAACAGAGACACAAAGAGAGGCTGGGCGTCTCCGGCTCAGACCACAGATGGGAAGGAAGGCTGGTATCAGTCGTTACTGTGTGTTCGCGCCCCATCTCCTAACAGACCGTAGCTTCCTTCCCTCTCTCTGTCCCCTTCAGTATTCCTTACATGGAGCAGACACTCAACACATACTTGTTGACAGAATGGCCTCTAGTCCTTGCAACTGGAGGTGACTAAGTGGTCCTCAGCAGGACATAGATGGTATCTACACAAACAAAAGAACCTCGCAGAATGCTCATGTCCTGGGGGTGGATTACAGTGGAGGGAAGGAAGCTTCAGATTCAGGGCCCCTTATTTGCAAAGACCACTTCCAAGGCCCTGAACCTCATTTTGCATTTGTGACTGTATTATTTTTCTCAAAGAGGGTTTCCAAACTGCATAAGCTTCAGGCCTCACAAAGCTTGGACCTGCTCTAGGCTGTTCTTAAAGCCATCTGTGAATGCCATCTTGGATTTTTCATTTATCGTTATTTTAACCCCTATTCACCAAACTAAATATAAACCAATTAACTCTGTAACCAGGACAGATTAGGCTGGGGTTTCCTCACTTGTAAAAATGAAAGGCGACTAGATGTGATTCTTCGGGTCCCAAAAGAGAGAGAGAGAGGTGGAGAAATATTGCATAGTAGGAAAGAGAGGGATGCAGAGGATCTGGCCTCAGCCCCAGTCCTGACTGGACACCTAAACACTAGTATATGACCCTGTGGATACAGGGAAGGTTCCCGTGGCCGGGATTCTCCCCTGGCCCTGGTCAGCTGGCTCACTACACACGTGTGGGCAGTACGTTGCTATTGACTCTATATAAAGAGCTCCACCCAGCGCTCTGGGTGACACAGTGGCACGTCTGCAAGGCTGCAGGGGAGCAGAGACTAAAGTGGTGGCAGTGCAGAGGACAGAGACTGAGATGCTGCGGGGACAGAGGGGCCCGGCCTGCTGCCTGCAGGCTCGCTCTGAGTGGACGGGATTCTAGTGACTGACCTGCCACCATGGAAATAAAGTTGGGTATAAACTCTTTCACCCCAAAAATGTTCCATTGTCATTTTTCAGTCTCATTGAATCTGTAGTGAACATGCCCGGGGCTGAAACCCACTGGCAAGACAGACCCTCAGGGAGGAACTTCACCTCTTGGGTTTTCTCTACTATGAAATGAGGCAGGTGGACAAGATGGCCTCTAAAGTCCCATCTTGTTCTGTGGCCCCAATACTCTAACCTGTGCGGTGTGTCCCATCTCATGCCCACTCTCCCTAGATGCTCACAACAGCCTCAGGGAGTTGTCAGTGGCATATTTTGGTGAACTTCAGGCTTCTAATTCAGTGTACTTTCACTGTACCACACTGCAGACATTTGCCAGCTGAACAGTAAATAAGGCTGATGCATTGGTTTTGATGGCCTTCCCATATGCACTGTTGCCCTGCCAAGTCGAAGAGACACTTTGACATGGACCAGCGTGGTAGAGGTCCACATGGCAAACAATGAGAGTACAGCTCCTTTGCAACAAGAGGCCATAGACTTAAGGCTGCAGCTGGTGGAGCTGGTCAGCAGGGAAAGGCCATGTTCTTCTCATGCAGCCTTTCAAAACCAGGTTTCCTTTCCTCCACTACTCAACAGCCAGTTGCTGACAGCCAGACTTAGTTGAATCACCTGTGGCACTGAAAAAACTCCTAAGGAGCCCACCTTCCCAGAACTACCAAATTCCATTTCTGGAGAGATCAGAGGCCAGGGATTTAATGCCAAAGGCTTCCCAGGTGATTCTAATATCAAGTCAGAAAATCAGTGTCCCAGGTAGTTTCACCGTCCTAACAGGCCTGGAGATGGCACAGCACTTGAAATAGTCTATCTAGCAGGGGTCAGGGGGCCGGGGAGCCGGGGGGAGTGTCATCTGGGGCCAGGAGTAGCAGCCCTGTCACAAGACGTTTCCACGAAACGACCAGAGTGGGCAAAGTCACCAAGACAGAAAGTAGATCACTGATGGCCAGGGGCTAGGGAGGGGCGGGCAGAGATGGCCGCGGTGGGTGGGGAGGGGTGGTGGTGGCTTGGGGGAATGGGATTTCTTTTTGGGGTGATCAAAAAAGTTCTAAAATGGATTTTGGTGCTGTTCATACACTAACAACCATTAAACTGTACTTTAAATGGATGAACTATATGGTTTGGAAATTATATCTCAATAAAACTGTTATGTATATTTTTCTAAAAAAACAGCCCTGACCCTCCCTTCCCCCTCCACATGTACCTCCACACACACACAGGTGCCCTGTGCCAAACCACGATCATTAGCAGGCTAATTCCAAACGCCTAACTAGTGAATGGCCTTTGCGTGTGACGGCTACTCAGCCTCATCACCTCACTCACCTTACAACCACTTATTATATTGCTACCCTCCCCCAGCCCTCCCGCAGCAGAGAAACCAAATTGTCCCGGGCCGACGGCACCACCTGGTGGCCATCACAGGAAATACCTGACCATATATTTCTGCACCTTCTCTCACTGGCCGTGGACCTCATGCACAAGCCATTCTTCCCTTTTCTTCTTCCAGTTTCAGGGTTCAGTTCATTCTAGTTAGGTAATCACAGTTTATACACAAGCATTACCTTCCATCTCTTCCCCCAACTCTTCCTCTATGTCTCCCTCTATTGCTGCTAAAAGCTTGAAGAACTTCAGTTTTAAGTCTGAACTGTGCAAAAAGTAGCAAATCTTCAAGTGGTCAAACAAAACTGGATCTACTAAAGAAGCATGCATCTCATTAATAAATATTTTGGAGAATAATAGAAGCAAACACGGATATAATAGAAAGATGGTTGGTTTCACTGGTAATCAAATAAACACAAATTAAAACAATGAGGTGTCATGTTCACCTGTCAAAAAAAAGGTAATACTCATATTAAAAAAAAGATAATACTCGTAGTTGACAAGCAAGACAAGATTCTCATGAACAGAGAGAAAGCAGCCATATTACCAACATTTACAGAAAGCAATGTGACACGAGGTAGCCTAAAAATATGCATGGAGCTTGACCCAATTTTCCTTTTCATGGAATGACATGCCCTGGAGACTTTATCAGGAGTCTGCACAAATATTCATGTGCAAATAAGTTCAGTGAAGCAATATTCATGATGGGGACAAACTGGAAAAACTCCTACACGTTTGGGGATGCTTAACTGAACTGTGGTATAGCCATATTATAGGATATAATGCAGTTACTAAAAATAGTGATTTTTAATGATATACAAAAGGTTTTTGATATAATATTCACTATAAAAATCCAGATGAAAATATTTACAGTATGATTTTTTAAAACTACTTATGTATGCATAGAAAAAGATACTTGAAGGAAACACAATAAATGTTAGAAGTAGGTATTTCAGGTGGTAAGATTATAAACAATTTATTTTCCAAATCATTCCCAATGGATTTTGTTACATTTATAATGTGAAACAATTATAAACATAAGTAATCCACACCACCTATGCTCTTTAAAGGTACCCACAAATTTTCTTCTGAATATGCAGTGGCAGGAAAAATTAACCCTCTAGAGCAGGTTGACAGGCTTTGCTGATTGTCATTAAGTGGGCAGACTCTACTGGCACCTAGTGGGCAATTGCAGGAATGCAGCCCCGCAACAGGTTCTCTGGCCTAATGTCAAGAATGCTAAGAGGGAAAACCCTGTTTTAGGTTTTCCTAAAATCACAGGATTTTATTCCAGATCCCATCCCTTCAGGTGGTTAGTTCTGGGCCAGCTGCTCACCCACTCTACGCCTCCACTTGCCTCGTAAAAGGGAATCATTGCAGAGGATTTCTGAGGACAGAATAACAAGATAAAATGTGTCTGGCACATTAGGGATACAAAATAAATATTAGTTCTCTTCCCACTAGAAACACATTTAAGAAATAAGACTATTACTCAATTTTTTGTTTCTTTTTGTTAGGTGTTAGAAAGAGCTCTTTTTAACCTTTTAGTGACATCTCAATTATCCATTTCAAACATAATTTTAGAGTCAAGTGAGCTTTAATGTGTTCTCCCCAGATTCTAGAGGTTTCATATCCAAGTTGATAGGATGAATAAAAGAATTCTTGGGGCCATTACTAAAAACTCATGGAGGAAAATGTTTTAAGTTCTGGGGTTAATATAGGAGAAGCTGAACTCCAGTCCCAGCACTGCCCAACTGGGTCTGCCCTGCAGTCAAAAGGCTGAGCCTGGATGGGGGCACAGGGAACCGAAGGGCATGGGCCCCTGTGTTGTGTGTGCCTCTCAGTACTGGTTAAAGCCATGCGGGAATGATTTGGGGCTTGTCCATCCATTTGGGATTTTTGTACTTCTCCCTGCACTGAATGATTCAAGCTCTATTTATAAGTCTGCTCACAGAAATTAAAAATGGTCTAGAGAGAGCAGAACCCTAGACCCAAGATATGGTCACTCCTATTGCTTCTGCATCAGAACAGTAAAGGTGCCCTCTGGTAGGGCAGTGGGATGTCCCGCCAATGGCTCTCAGCCCCCGTGCCTGGCTGGCGCGAGGCTGATGCCCGGCCGTTCTGCAAGCTGCAGCTGAGGGTAAGGGAGGTGATCGGACCCTCCTTGGAGCTCATGAACATGCCCAGGCGGCGTGACCAGGCTGCGGAGAGGGCTGTAGGGGACTGACAACTTCCTCTGGTCACAGCCATGGATCTGGCGAGCAGGGAGCCAGCCGGCCTCTCCCTGCAGCAGGCATATCTTGCCTGTCCACAGCCCAGACCCCTAGGCACCAAAACTCGGCCTGTAAAAAAAGCCAGAGGCGCTTAGCCGGCTCCAGCGTGCTGTATACAGACCTAGTTAAATGAGCGCCGACTGCCAAAAATTCTCTTCACTGACCACACATGCAAAAAAAATCCTCCTCATATTAGTTATAATGCATCATTTACTGTCAGAATAACTGCTCTTTTTCCCCCCGTCCCTTTGGAAACATTTTCAGACAATAGCACCTGCCATATTTTTGCACACTCCAGTAAGCAAGGACTGTTCAGAGTCTGGACAAACTCAGCAGATGGTCCCTCCCGTCATCCGCTGAAAGATTAAAAAAAAAAAAAAGAAAGAGAACGAAGGAAAGAAAGCGAGACAGAAGGGACCCGCTGGTTCAAGTCAGGAGACAGGCGTCTTTGGTAGTTTACAGCAAAGGAATCCTTCCCAGCAGGCCCATCCATTTCTGCTGCTTAGGAGGAAAACCTTAGTCACACACATCTTGTCCAAACCGGGCAGGGCTTGTTGACACAGGCCTGCTGAGCTGTCATACCAGAAAGTGGCATCACGAAGGTCTCCTGGGCACCTGCAGGGCGGGCCACCTATCTGCACTGACTGTCCCCACAGCCATCATCTCTCTTATGCAGAGGAAAACTTAGATAGGCCACTGGGGGAAATGACAGTGATGCCATGAGGCCGCCGTGGATCCCTGCCTGGAAGATCTGTCACTGTGGTCACTTCAGGCCCGGGAGAGGAATCACTCTGCCCTGCTCAGGCCAAATGCCAGTGGAAAACTTCTCTTCCCACTGCATGCTGTGCCCCCACCCACTGGACACTGAGTATACTCTGAAGTGTGGTGAGGTCACTATCTGACCCCCTGGGAGCTTATAATCACATGGGCCAAGTGAATAGTCTTGTGGAAAGGGTGGAGCTGGAAAGATCCATTTCACAGATTATTCAGCATGTACTGAGCATTGCAGGAGGCACACTTCCTTTACTGTCTCTCTGACATTCATAAATGCTGAGTGACTGGAGAAACTTCCACCCCTGTCCCCTAAGATCCCAATGGTGTTGGTGCCAAGTGTGCATGTATTTGACCAACACAAAAAGAAGTAGCCAGTCCACCCTCCCACCTAATACTGTTACCATGACCACTGTGGCCATCGAGGGCATCTCCAGATTGGGGGCAGCCTTTCTCTCTCCAAGGAGATGGATGTTACAGGACCAGACCACTCTGCAGGCAAGGTGGTAGGCAGGAAGCCAGAGCTTCCTTGGGAGATCTTAGAGCCCAAACTAATATACACCTGTACCCCTGTCCCCAGATGCTCCTAAGTAGAGAAACTTGGTGACACCCTTAGAAGTGCACAGCCTTCCCCGCGGCCACCACCCACCCCATAACTACTCTGCACTCAGCACATACTGGCTACAAAGTATATTTATTTCCACATCTTCCTGCCTGGACCTCAGTCTCCGTGATCCACATCCTACCTCTCAAGGAACCCTAGCTGAAGTTCAGCTGGTCCATGATGTCTTTTCCAGGGTCCAACACGTTAGCCCTGTCCAGAGCTCCTTTAGCAACGACGGGCTGAGCCAGCTTCTACCCCAGTGTGTTGCAGATGCGCATTCCAGTTTGTTTATCTCTTTTCCTCTCCTAGACCTCAAGTTCCTTCAACAAGGGCTGCAAGTCACACTAAGAGAAAATAGGTCCTGCCATGCCTCTTTGCGGGTTGCATCGCGCCGTTCAGCTGCTTATCTCACTGGAGTGAGGTGGTGTATGAAAACACAGCTCGCCGCTTCGGATCTTTCTTGTGTTTTGTCATTCTTACACATCTGGATGCCTCTAGACTGAAGACCGATGGCAATTGCAGGGAAAAAACTGTCTAATCTTGCTCCATCCTTGATTTTCTGTACAATGCTCAGTTCTTCTGGTCAGACTTTAACCTTCCTTAACAGGTTAAAAGAAGATAATGCTAGACCCTTACTTGTTTTACAAAAATTCTATGTAAGTAAATTAGATGTGTGTTTATTGGTCTTTAAAACATATCAAGGCCACAGTTCCTGACATGTAGGAGGCACTCAGTAATTCTTGTGGAATAAATTGAAACAGAAATGTGTTAGATGATATTTTGATAGGATGCATGGTTCGGGGGAAGTGTATCGATCTTTGCCTGCCACACATTCCTGCATGTGGACAGTCGGTCAGCTCTCAAGCTACTAAGACCATGCTTTCCAATTAATCTGTGCAGCTTTCTTTTGCTGACATCTCTTATATTCACATGAGCATGATTCACTCTTGGCCTGGCACCCCACTAAAGTCTTCTTGACTTTAAAGATGCTTTTATAACCTATCTCATGGCTAAAACAATACTTACACAGCCACAGGACAGGACAAGAAGGAGAACAGATCTTAGTTAAATATGGAAACGCTGCAATTTCCCGGGGTCCACAGAAAGCACCCATCCTCACCATAGTCACAGGTTCCTAAGTCCTCACTGGTGGGGGAACAGCGCTTGGTCAGCCCAGGGCGGAAACCGGCTCCTCTTAAGTGCAACGTGCAACTACCGGGAGCAGTTTTCCCAGGCCAACCTTAGGGGGACACAGGGATCAGGGAACACCGGATACAACCATAGGTATGAGTGTCACCTGGCCTTGAAACTGTTACCCCTGGAAACATACTTGGTAAGTTGAAAGACATAATGAGAGCGATGCTTTGCATTGTGTAACATTTTCTATTGTCCAAAACATTTTCCTATACATTGTTCAATCTATCTGCCATATCAGCGCTGTGAGACAGATCAGATTAAGACGGTAAACTTCCCAGCCCCAGGACTTGCTTGGTGCCACATGGCGGGTCTGACCCGGGACGAGAACCGGGCTTCCCGCCTCAGCATGCTTCCTGCTCCGCTTGCCACAACCACGCTCCCCCGCCGTGTCCACCGTGTGCCCCCTCTGCCACTCCAGTCACATGGCACACCATGGCCGAAACGCACGCTTAGTTTTAACTGTGCTGCCAAGATGTGGTCTGCTAAAGCCCTCCAGCCTGCTTCAATAGCTTTCTTTATGAACCGTGGTGCCCAAGGTATTTGCACCAATTTGTTCCAAGAGGGCAGTTTGTCAGAAAATTTGCTTCCTGAAGCTTCAAGTCCCTGAAACGCCATCTGCCCAAATCCACATGTGGTTTACCACGACTCGCAGCATCATTACAGCTTCTCAGCTAAATATCACAGGATTATACGAGTCTTTGGGGACAGAAGACAGCTGGCTGGGGAGATACATTCAACCCTACACAGCTGGCTTGCCAACTAACTCGTAAAGCTCAAGCCGTGGGATTGTGGGCAACTTGAAACGTTTTTCACCATTATAAATGTTATATCAAATGAGACAGAGTGCAGGAAAGTATTTTTGCAAACCATAAAATATTGTATAAAGTTTCGTCACCACTACTATTCCATTTCCTGTGTGTGCATGGTCCCCTTTGTCGATTATCTGTGGAAAATTGTTCAATGTGGTTTCCCTGGTGACTCAGCAGACTTCTTGTTACCTCGCCCTTTTTCAAGATGTCCTCCGTCAGGTGACGTGAGACAAGGTCCTAACTTAAACCTGCTTGGGGCTTCAGAAAGGACAGCATGTCCGGGAGGACACCTGCCAGAAGCCTTCTCGCAGAAGGAACTGAGAAACCTGCAGGGGAAAAGGCCACGCTAAGGGGAAGCGGAGTCGGGCTTGCCGACCCTCAAGAGTGGGCTAAATCGCGTCTTCGTGGTCGATGGGGAAGGAGGCATGTTTACCCCCCAGGGTGCCTGATGCTTGGATCTGTCTCCCTGCCGACCCTCCCGTGGGAATCTTACGGAAAGCATGGGACAAGGGGATGGGAAGGTGTGGGGAACAGTGGGAAATAAAATGGAAAGCTCTATTTCCCAACAACTTTCTAGCACTGAGGGGCCCGAGGTACACCGAGGGACCTCCGCCTGTCATCCCCACCCAACACATTACAACAGGACTCCTGGAGGGCACGGTGGCACCCAGCTGAGGGGAACACAGAGAGGACAAAGGGAAAACGGTAACTGCCCCAAAGGGACAGGCCAATTCATTATGCTCGGGAGCACGCAAGGGGTGTGCTCTGGGGTCTTGGGAAGGATGCAGGGCTCTGTGCAGGGAGCCGAGGTTCTGTGTGAGCGGATGTGAGAAAGCCAGGGAGTTCTGGATGGCTAGGATTAACATGCCCCAATGTCCTTACAGTCTGCGTCCCAGCGGGATGGTCTGGGCTGAAGGAACACAAGTCTCACTTGCTGGCCCCTCAGAAGTTAATGTTGTTTCAAAGGCGCCAATAGAGCAAGGTGATTTCAACAAACAGCTAGTGCACGTCTCTCACGTGGCTGGCCCGGTCTGGGCCCCACAGACACAAAAGGCCGGCAGATACCGTGTCTCTTCTGCAGGTCTTCCGGGCCCTCGAGGAAGGCAGGCTGCACCTGTCGTAAATGCCGATTCACAAAGAGCCTACGAGCACCGAGTTCAAAGACGGGCCAACAATGAGCCCAGGCGCATTTATCTTTATTGCTAAGGATAAACCTAATTTCGGCCTGGTGCAAGACCAGCACTGTCCACCTCTATGCCATAATCAACTAGCCTAAAAAGCAGCATGCTTTTTAAACAGAACAGAAGGAAAGAACACCAGGGCCCAGCTCAGGCTCCGAACCCACGTACAAATACGAGCTGCATGTCTACAGAAGTCACTTCTCTGAGCTTCTCTTTCACATCTGCAAAATGTGGCAAGAAACACCCACCCTTCTTTCCTGTCTCAAGGAAGAGGCCTTGATGGACAAGCAGGAAGACGATCTGAGATCCAGCGTCTATAAAGACGTATTCAAAAGCACAAGATTGTCCTTCTGTGGATTTAGCGACTTTCCTTAGAAAACAGGAGCTCCATGACAACAGTGTTCCTGTCTGGCTCGTTCACTCGGCTGGGACGGCAGACTTCACGTGCCGGTTCAGTTAGACTGTGGGGCCGGCTGCTCGGTCAGACGTCAGGCTAGATGTTGTTGTTGTCGAGGAATTTTCCAGATGTGATTAACATTAAAATCAGTAGCCCTCAAGTAAAGCAGACTATCCTCTATAATGTGTGCGAGACTTACCCGGTCAGAGGAAGGCCTTAAGAGAAAAGACTGATGTTTCCTGAAAGGAAAAGGAACTCGGCTCCAGAGGGCCTCAGACTCAAGATCACGTCAGCTCTTCCCTGGGTCTCCAGCCTGCCGGTCGCCCTGCAGATTTCAGGCTTTCCAGCCCCTCCCGTTGGAGGAGCCGATTCCTTAAAATAAATCCCTGTGTCTCCCTCTGCTTCTCTCTCCCTTTCTCTCTCTCTGTTTTTCTTACTCTAATCACACCTTGGACAGCTCACACATCTCAAACCCCATCAAATCTCTCTCTCCAAAAGGACCCAGAACAATACAAGGAAATCATGCAGCGATGTCCAGTCACCAAATGGCAGGCTGATATTTTGAGATTCGTGCGATGTTTTATCCATACTCAACTCATATCTGACAACCATGCGATTTATGATTACGTTTCTACCAGCCTGAACGCCCTGTAACACTAGAGTCTTCCTTTCAGTGATGTCAGGGCGCCCTGAAAAGTGACCCCGAGGCACTACCAACTTGATTTCATGCACGCGTCATCAGCCAGCCATCTGCCCTTGGGCCCGCCTCTACCACACCTCCTCTCCACCGGTTCCGGCCCATTAGCACTAAGACAAGTCTGGATCTCTGAAACGACCGCCAGTCTTTCCCGGCTGCACCCCACCCCTCCCACCCTTCCACCGCTGTGTCTCAGGCTCCGCCCCCTGTTCCCTGACTTTCGGGGAGCAGCCTGACCGTGAGCCCTCTTCCCTGTTTCCTGCCCAGCCCGCCCCACAGCACGGGTTCCACCCTGAGCCCCCCGTGGCTTCGCTGTGGCTTCCCCCAGTGAACACCTCACTTCCCTGCGCTCTGCGCATTTTGATGATGGCGACCCGGGCACCTTCTTGAAACACTCGTTCCCTGGTTTGTTTTCTCACACTGCACTCTCGGCCCAGTCTTTCCGGGTTTCCTGTGCGGGTTCCTCTACCTGGCCCTATACCATCTTCGAGCCCTTCTTCTTAGGGGCTCTCTTCTCGTTCCCCGATACTTGCCAGGGGAACCGCATCCATTCCCGAAGCATCAGCCCCCACTAACAAGGGGATGCCTCCGAAACCCCACCTTCGCTGACCTCTCTCCTGGGTCACGCACAGCTCAGTGCCTTCTGGACCCCGCCCTGCAGGCCCAGAGCACCTCAACCACAACATGAAAATAAATCGTCGTTTTCATCTCCCCATCCTGGACTTCCCGCACCCCCACCAAAAAAAAACCTCCCAAACCTCCTCCTCATTCTTTCGGGTTTCTTATCACTCTCTGCGCTACTGGCCAAGAGTGAGAACTGGAAACCATCCAGGGACTTTTTGAAGGCTCTGAGTTCAGGGTGGGCTCAATGGAACCCCAAAGGACATGTGCCAGACGGGAGGCTCCAGCCCCCTCTCAGATCCATGGCTATCACTGGCCTCCCAGGAAGGGCATAGCCTAGGAACAGATCTTAGCCAAGACCCCTGGGTCAAGAGTCAGCCCCACTGTTTCCTGCAACTGCAGAGAGAAACTAGCTGGAAGGTAAATGAGGGCCCAGGCCTGCTGCTCCGTTTGTCTTTTCCCTCCAACCTTCAAATGGGAGGCAACTGTTGCCACCCTGTGGCAACGTTGAGGTACTGCAGCTCCTTGGTACCAAGGCCAAACGTTGGCTAAACAAAAAGGTTCCTTAGTTCCGTCCCTTCACGCAGGCTTTCTGTTACCAAAGACTCTCTCCACTTGATACTTGCTAAGAAAATAATCTTGGTTCTCTTTGTTTTGAAATTAAAAAAAAAAAAAGTGATGTCCAAAAGTCAGTGTTACAAAAAAGAATTCTGATATATTTATATTGGGCAATATAGATTTTAAATTATTTAGAACCATCCAAGGCCAATATTTATAAACTTTTATCTCAGTGGTTTGATATCTGGTGTTATCACAATGCTAGATAGCTATCTGGTGGCCTAGAACGGTGAAGATAAACAGCCCACACCGAGGAGAACTTTCACCTGAGGCTCTTAAACAAAGCTCATCTTCTGGCTGGAGTCGTCCAAGGCCCACGAGACCGTCAGCTGGAGAGCCAGCGCTGATTCCCAAGAGCTTCTCTCCCATGGCAAATGCTCTCTGAATCAGTCCCCTAGACAGCTGGTGGCTTGACCAGTTTCTGAGGATATTTTAGCAGTTGTAGCCACTCAGCTAAGTCATGGGGACCAAGGAGCAACTCCGGGCTTGGGGGGTGAGGAGCGCTGCTGGGTTACAAGGCCCACCGAATCCTACCTGAACTGTACTGCTGATGAGAAATAATACCGGGGAGAACCAGTCAAGGCTGAAAATATGCTGTTGATGATCCACAAAGCGAGAGGAGGCAGGCCTGTGCTCAGTTCCCAGCGGCATCCACTTACTGCCTCCGAGAGAGTGGGCTGGAAGCCCCGCTTCCACGTGAGAAAGCCAAGGCTCAGGAATGTTGCCAAGATCCCACACAGGTTGTAAGGAGTATGGCCAAGGTTCAGCCCTGCCTCCTGGCCACCAAGGGTATGTTCTCTTCTCTATAAAACAAATTGGTTCCTGTTTGTGTTTACTTTGTTTTTGCTTTGCTTTGGGCTAAGAATTTGTACATTTGAAAGATGCTCCTTACCAAGTCATGTTTAAGGTGTCTATGGAGAAGTAAAAAATAACCCCCAATCCTCCGGATGTTTTGGCAAATGCTTCCTCCCCAGCGACCACTTAGAGCAATTAACCACCAGAGGGCCGACTACCAGGTTCAGGAATCCTCTGATATACTTCGAGCTCAGTTGGCCCCCTGCTGGTTTAGTTCTAGAACTGCACAAAGTCCTTTCTGAGTCTCAGTAGGCCGCTGTGCGGTGGTCACACACCTGGCACCTTGCTGATGGGTCACAAAGCAGGCAGGCCTTTTGCTGAGCATGTATTGCTGAGTTCCCGGCAAAAACTTCTAGGTAGACTTTTAAAATATATAGAATGAAATAGAATATTTCCTTTGAACTGAAAGGAAAAGAGTCTCAACAGATCCAAATACCGAATAGTATGGAAATAGTACTATTGTTGCCAGATACATTTGTTTTCTCCTGGATATTATATATTCATTACTCAAATACTCGCTAAGTCGCCTACTACATGTCTGCATATCAGTCAGTAAACAAAAGAGACAGGGTCTCATGACCTTACCTTCCAGTGGGGAGACAGACAATAGGCAAGGAAACAAACATCAATTACAAATGACAAAAAGTGCCCTGGAGGTTAAAAACCAAATGGACACTCTGACAGAGAACGGAGACTGCTCAGCCACCTCTAGGCGACTTCCAAACTGAGACCTGCCGAGGAGGGTTCCGCCATGCAGAGGGGGCGGAGCAGGCGTTGTGGAGGCGTGGAGGTGGGAAGAGACGGGTGTGACACGGGGCCTGAAGGCAGGCCCGGGGTGTGGGGAGCGGAAGAGGGCGCCCGGGAGGCGTGGATCTTTGTAGGTCATGGTGAAAAGTGTTATTTTTATCTCGGTGCAGTGGGAAGCCACTGATTGAATTTTAACCTTGGAGAGTGACATTGAGCTGATTAAACTATTGTTTTTAATTAGTTCATTAAATTACAATATTTATTTACATTATTTTTTTACAATTTCTTTTTAATTTTTAATTTTAGTTTGAAAGGAACCAAAAACAGAAGCAGGAAGATGGGTTAGGAGACAATTTCATGAGTCCATTCCAGACACAGTGCGTCTAGGGCCAGGGAGCTGGGAATAGAGCTAGAGAGAAGGGAGCACAAGCAAGTTGCAGATGTATTTTAGAAGAAAAAAATGAGATAAATTGTTTATAATGTGGGTACGGCATGTGATGGAGAAAAATCAAGGATTACTTCAGATTTCTAGCGTGGCCCGGACAGCTAAGTGGTGGCACCATTCATTTAGACCGAAAAGACTGGGGCAGACAGGTTGAGGGAGGTGGTGATGGAGGAAGCAGAGCTGACACAGGTAACTCAGCGATTCTCATGAGCCTACAGACATACAGGAAGGAAAGTGTGGACTGAATATGCAACTACTGGAGCCATCAGCAAAGAAATGGACTTTGGAGTCAAAAGAATGAATGAAATCATCTAGACAGAGAATTTAGAATAATCAGAGAAGTGGGCCCTGTGCTGAGCGCTTAGCAATTAGAAGCTGCCCTAGAGGAGCAGGAGAGCGCAGCCAGTGAAACTGAGAAGAAATGGTGGAAGGGAGAGGGGAAAGGAGGGAAGGTGAAGCTGTGGCATTTGGGCATCTGTGGGTATCGTGGAGCCCAGACTGAGGAAGGCAGGGGTTTTAGGAGGGGAGGGGTCGCGGGCGCTGCACGCTGCGCGGCCGAGCAGCAGGCACGCAGAATGTGGGTGCTCTGGGCACGGAAGTGGTTGGCCTTGACAAGGACAGCCCCCAAACACTCCAAAATCAACATGAGCCAAACTGAAATTGAGATCATCTGCTGGAGAGTTCAGTTTGCTCTTCTTGTAGAAAACTACCTTTCCAGTTCCTCAGGCCCAAATCTTGGCGTCTCTCCCGACTCCTCTCTTTCTTGCGGTTCCCACCTCCGGCCTGCTAGCAAGCCCTGTTGGCTCTGACTTCAACACATGTCCATGACCTGACCGTGTCTCACCACTTCTCCAGCTCCCGGGCCGGTTGCTCTCTGCCCTGACAATCACAACAGCTTCTCAGATGGCCTCTGTGATTCCAGGTCCCCTTCCCTCCGAGGCTGATGACAGCCCTCTGTCCCGAGCCTCCAACCGCTTCAGATAAATACTCAGGGGAAAACTCAAAGTCCTTACAGGGCTCTAAGATCCAGGGTGGGACCTGTGCCTGCACCCAGCCTCCAACCTCCCTCCCCTGCACAGCTCGTCCCCCTCCCACCGCTCCCCGGAGGCTTGGGCTCCGAGGCTCCAGCGGCCACGCTCCCACCCCGTATCTTCTGCACCTGCTGAGGTCTGCTTGGAATGTCGTCCTCCACATATCACATGGCCCACTCTTTCAACACTCAGTTTTTTGCTTTACCTTCCCAGGGAAGAGTCCCTTAGCCTTATTTCAAATTGTTTCCTCCATCCCCCTCCTCCACTTTACATTGTTATAGCACTTATAACAATTTGACTTATTATAGATTTTGCTTATTTATTTAAGGACTGTATTTCCCTGCCCTGACAATCTTTGAGGTTCATGTTTATTTCCTTGGTGCCTAAAAGAGTGCCTGGCATTCAAGAAATAGTTGTTGATTTGACAAATGCGTGGTGGGAACAGTGGGTAACGAGGGACTAGGAGAGGACGGGAGGTGACCCCAGGGACCTAATGGTAATTCATACGGATACTATATCCTATGCTAAAGGGCTGGTTTGCGATCCTATGTTTGAGAGCTAATACACATTGTCAATACTGAGAGGAATCTAGGAATCATGTAATTAATCAGAATACACAAAATAAGAGAAAATTGTCTTCTATGTGCCATGCATTAACTAGACAATGAACAGCCCTGCCTGCAAGGAACTTAGAGTTCACTAATTGTCGTCTAAAATGATGATGATTCGTGTAGAAATGATTTCATGGTAGTGCAGTGATGCATGCTAAAACTTTGTTTTTACTTCTCCAGACTGGACTATTACCTGCTTGCAGGTAAGTAAGTTTAAATCCTACCCCCAAGCAAAATGGAAGTTTAGAGAAGTTAAGTAATTTGCTCAATGTCCTATCACTAATAAATGATGGAGTGAGCATGTAAATCTAGGTGCCCTTGGGAATAGTCTGTCTAACTCCTTAAATGTGTGTTAAAATTCACAGCATGTGTTAGTAACCACATTGTTTTTTCATGTGAAACCTTCATAAGAGTGTATATCAATAATACCTTAATAAAATATATATATGTATAAAAAAATTCACAGCATGTGTTATGTGTCTTCTATAAAAACTAGAAAAAAAAACTTTGCTGACTTGGTCTTTCATAATAAAATCTAAAATGAATGTTAGAAGGGTATGGATGGAAGATGCCCCATGTGTATGCCAGAGGCCTGGTAATTGCAGGACTGAATGTCTGAGCAGAGACAATGCTAGTAGACAGATGAGTTGAAATGATGTTACACTCACATAAGTGAGTATTAAACCACCCTGCAAATTAAATGCCAAGATCCAGGACTAGGCAAAAGCCAAGCTTCTAATTTTGTTTCTTTTTTCCCCCCTGATTTGGACTATTTTCTGTGTTGGCTTTCAAACTACATGCATTAGGCAGAATTCTGAAATGACCCCCAAGATTCCCACCCTGCAGAATCCTCTGCCTTTGGGTATGGGTGGGACCTGTGATTATAACGGGATATCACTCCCTTGGCAAATGAGAAAGGTTGACGGGATAGTCACTCCTTTACTTATAATTAGGAGACTAAAAGGATACTCTCCCTCTGGCTTTGAAGAAGTTATCTGCAGTATTGTGAGAAGGCTTTGCTCTTTATAACCCGAGGGTGGCCTCTAAGAGTTGAGAGGGACCCCGGCTGACAGTGTATGTAAGAGGACCTCTGTCCCACCACAGCAAGAAACTGAGGTCTGCCAACAACCTTAATGCGTTTGGAAGAGGACCTGCCCCCACCCTCACCCCAGCTCCCACCAAGCCTGTATCTCTCTCTGGTCATTATCTGGATTTCAGCCCAATAAGCAAATCCATGCCCAGCTCCTGACAGAAGGGAATCTGTGAGATAATAAACAGATATTGACTTAAGAGGCTACATTTGGGGTAATTTTCTACACAGTAATAGAAAATGAAAACACAAGCTTATTTTCCTCCTTTACACAGACATTTAGAGGAGACCCGGCATGGCTGTGACCTCACATTCCCCCAGGGAAATAATGGAAAGAAACAGAGTTTTTAATTCTGAATAGTCCCAATGCATGCTCTTCTAAACCTTGTGGCCTTTTCACTTGCTGGTCCCAGATGAACTCCTACTCAAACTTCAAAACCCAGGTCAAATGCTGCTTCTTCGAAGAAGCATTTCCTTATAGTCACCCCCAACCACTCCCAAGCAGAATAAATTACTCCTGTCCATTCACTGCATGGCAGCAGCTCGTCTGCACATGTACCAAAGTGCTTGCCTGCGATGCACTGTACCGTCCCCGCCACAAGCTGGCAGCTGTGTGGGGCACGGCCGCCCAGGGCCCTGCATAGCGGCTGGCATGGAGGTGGACAGAGAAGCTCTGCACACACACGGCCTGCTGATGCTCAGGGAGCTGCTGTTTCTTTTCCACACAGATGATCAGCCTCGGGTATTAATGCAAACTCGGAAAGCTTTCTCCATGACAACTGTTAAGCTATTAACCAAGCACTAACTGCGTTAAAAGGGCAGATATTTACTCTCTCCAAAGAGCTGGTCTGAAACGGGCAGGTGTGCTAGTGGCAACAGGTGGCAGGTGCTGGGAAGGATGTTGATTCTCCCCAAAACGTGTGGCGGAAGGCCTTGTCTGAATGTGCTCTGATTCAAGCCCTGTGCTAGGTTTGCGTGCTTGCTGATTCAAATCATCTGTGTTAATCCGTTCCCGACATCAAATGCCAAGCTAAACAGACAACAATCCCCCAGAGTTAGTTTTACTCAATGGCTTGAAACTATGGGCAATAAGACAGAAATGAGAACCCTGTATCAACAATATCCGTGGCATTCACAGGACTCCAGGGCAGGTAGCATTTTTAGGAAATCACAGACTCAGGGACAATTATGCATAACCATTCCACAGAGACTAGCATTTGCTCGACATGTGTTTGAAACTCCCCGAAAGAATTCAAATTTCTCTTTGGAACCTACTCCCCTGGGCACATACTTGAAGGCCCCTCTGCAGTTCATCTAATTTAAGCATGCTCTTGCGTTAGGGCCCCACCTCAGGAGAGAAGGAGATCACTGAGAATCAGAGAGAATACAAAGCCAGGCATGGAAATAAGGCACCTGTTCATACAGCTGCTGGTCATCAGCTCAGAAGAACCAGGTTCAGATTCCCTCTAGAAACAAATCATTAATTAAACAACAACGTACTACTTTTTAATAAACGTATTACAGCCACATTGGCAGAATGTAGAAAAATTCCTAGGAAAAACGGTCTTGCCATACAATTTAATAAACATTTATTATGTTTTAAATATTTTAAAGTTTTTGACGTGAACTGTTAATGTCAGTACCTCTTTTGAATTTTAAGAATTTTAAAGGCTCCTTTGAACTAAGACGTCATCCTTAAGAATCAAATGAGATCCTACATTTTGAGGACCACTCACAAGTACTGGCTGGCAGCGACTCAAAGAGCAGCCAGCTGGGGCCACAACCTCCAGAAGATCAGTGCGTGGGGTCTGGGTTCTAATGGCTCTTTAGAGAGAACACTAGATGCTCCTTTGTTCATGCAATAACTATTAGTGTACAGACTTTGTGCTAGGCGCTAGAGCTATGATTAGATAAGGTCCCTGCTCTCACAGGGCTTATGCTCTCCTGGGGATGTATGTATGCATATACTGTGAAAAAGAAGAAAGGGAAAATTGAGAAAGGAAGTAGAATTTCTTCAATCTGTCTTAATTATTTTAAATGCTAATGAAAACCTCAAACTGGGAGAACACGATAAATACCTTCGATGCTCTGTGGGCCCACAAGATTCATGGCCTGGTGAGCTGGGTACTCCACCCGCGGCCTGGCAATACCCAGCTGCTCCATAACGCCGTGGAGCAGCCTCTGGATGTCTGTTTCTGAGACCCGGTCAGGGGTTCTCAGGCTGTATGCAGATGTTGCGGTCCATCCCAATGCCCACCAAAACACTAGGCCACATAGCATGGTAGAGACCATCCTGGAGACCATCTTTAACCTACAGAAAATAGACCAAACATACATCAATGGCCACAATTGGCAGCTGTGATGATGCAATCACACAGTCACTCCAGGGAGTGATTCAAAGACAGCCCAGAAAGGGACTGCAATGAAGAGTCCCTTGGGGTCTGCCGGCGCTAAGGGCCCACTCTAGTCAGGCATCTGCTGTGAGAAGGTCTTACAGAAGCACAACCCTCTGAGATAGCCAATTCCTTCTGTACCTGCATTCTTGGGGAGACTAGAGAGAAATGGCAGATCTCTCCCCTTTTTCATCCTTGCAGCTCCCTGAACGTTCTGTGTCACCCCAACCCCACAGCAGTGTCCTCTCTGACTTAGAGGCGAACAATTACAACGACTTGCTTCAATTCTGAGAAAGGGACATCTTGAGTTTTCCCAAGGCTCAAGGGAGAAAAGGCTCACAGGAAGGAGTGTGTAAGACATAGTGGTAAAGAATCACAGAAAGGTTAAGGGGGTGGAAGGGAACATCTTAGCTAGGCAGTGTCTGAGATCCATGCAGGGACAGAAACACAGGTGGTCCAGCCTGCCCTGCACTCTAGCCGGGAGATGGGTGGGCAAGTCCCTCAGCTCCCTACTCTGCAAAAAGGGGACGAGAAAAGCATGTCTTACAGGGTTGTTGTGAGGGTGTGTGGGAATATGGGGACCCATGTAAGGAAGATTAGCACAATGCCAGGCACATATATTGCAATTATTATGTTGGCAATAGGTTAGAATTTGGGGGAGGTGGTGATGAAAGGGAAGGCAGGCAGATCTGGGGAGTCAATCTGTCCTAAATACTGACGTCCATGGAACCGGAAGCCTGCAGAACGAGGGGACAAACACTCAGGCAGCTTCCCTCCGCGGCGGCTGAGTCGGATGGACAGAGGCTCCGGGCAGTGGCCGCGCACCCCCTCCTTTTGACCTCTCTCCTATTGGGGGGTGGGGTGCACTTTCTATCCTGAACCTGAAACAGTCACAACCCCTTACTTCTTTTTCCGTAAAGGAGAGGCGTTTTGCAGCCACCCTGGATATAAAGCCTTGTTCCCCAAAGAGCTAAGACAGCCAAGTCTGCAGTCCTGACCGAACAGGCGGAGGCGGACACCAGCCTCTCCGTCTTTCTTCCCTCGTCTGCTCTAAATGCAGGACGTCTTTGTTTCATCGGCAGCCCCGCTACCGATTTCCTCCCTCGGTACTCTCGCCCTCTTATTTGCAGCCGAACCTCCTAATCCCGCACCCGTCCTTTGTCCCCAGCCTCCAGCTCGAGCACTCGGGCGCGACGCGGCCTCCCCTCCCGGTCCCGGAGAACCCAGGTCTCAGGACTCACCGAGGGGCCGCCGGAGGAGCCTGCTGCGGGTCGGGCGGGCGCCGGGGATCTGGAAGGCCGGCGCGTCACCTCCCACGGCATCTTAGCGCCGCCCCGGCCCCCCGCCAGCAGGTGCAGGCCGCGTTCAACGCACTCACTCCGCAGACGCAGCTCCGTGAGACCCCCTTCCTCTACCAGCCCCTGCGGAAGCAATTCATTTTCCCCAAGCAGCCATCTAAGCAATATGCCAGCACGCCCCTCCTGCCTTTGCCCCCAAGAGCACACGTTTAATTTTGCCACCTTCATTTTTTTGTCTGTGTCTATTAGCTTGAAGAAGTTAGAAGTAATGGGGAAATGGAAGGACAAAAGATGGGCAGGTCCTAAGAACGTTTAAGGATGGCATGATAGGGTATATCTTAAAGGTGTCTTCAGAAGCCCTTTTATTAAGCAGGACAATTTTGCAGATATTTAATACAAGGTGGTAGAAACTTCTGTGAAACACACACACCAAAAATACGTGAAAACCTCTAGGAATAACAGTTTTGAGTGGTATTTTTAAACTTCCACACCATCAAGTAAAATTCCTTTGGCATGCAGAGAAACCACACTCCTGGTACATGCCAGAAATTTACCCAGGTAACCCTTAGATTTTTCTGCTGAGTAACAAAGTAATTTGAGGTTGGAATCCACATCTCTTCATCCTAGCTCTATGCAGCAAATCCATTAACATCTAATGGCACTCTTATGCAGTGAAGAGGGACCCACAGAACTCATTTGTGAGATGCATGGCCTTTCAGGTTGAAGGCAAACATTCTTCCTTTCCTAATACCCTTCCTTCCATAGATGCTGTTTCCAGCTCTTTGTTTCTGAGCATGATAAATCAACAAGACAAATACTGTCTATTGGAACTAGGTTTAACCATGCTGGGGTTTAATATTTATTACTCATGCATACTGAGGTGTTTTTTTTTCCCCTCCAATTCTGAATTTTACTTAAACATTGTTAACTATTACCCTCTTATTGTGCTTGGAAAAATGGAGAATTACAATTTACTGTTTTTGTGTTGAATAGAAATTTGCCTGAAATACACCAAAATGTTCATACTTCATATTAAATTTGATATTTTAAAAACAAAACATCTATCATATATATCCTGGGCTTGATAATCAGAATCTTACATTAAATTCTTAGTGATTACAAAATATTATCAAGCAGTCTACTAATTTAAGTTCTATATGATAGCATTGTTTGTTGTCAAGATAAACCAAAATAATACTAGATGTTTATTTGCACTTGCAAGAACAAAGTGAAAATAATCCTTGAAGTTACTGCACATGTCCAGACACTTTCAACTTTGTTAAGTATGTTTGTGTATCATTTGGTCAAATATCCCCCAAATTAGCAAACTATGATGTTTTGTGTAAAATAAAAATGGAGAGATTAAATCAATTCTAAAACTCTACTTTCCTGAGTTTATCCAATTACGACACTTCCAAGGTCACTGTAATAATCCTATAGTCTGTATTGCAGCTTTCCACTCAGAAAAAATGGGAGGGATGTGTGTGTAGCTTTTTAAATAAGTATCTTTCATTATTAATTTCTCAGAAAAGGCACTGATTCAGGTTGATTTGTAGTTAATCTTCTCCGCCTTCTCACTGCATTAGCCTTCCAGTTCAACATTTCACCCGCTCCCGTGGATTTTAAAATGACATTAATGCATTTTTAAAAGCATAAAAGTGAAATCTTAAAAATTACTTTGAACCAGACAACATATACCTCAGAGCTTATGAATAATTTCCATCCCTAGTATTAGGAATACCATAAACATCTGAAATGCATGTCTAGTCTATACTGCAAACCTGTTTCATGATGCTTACTTGTTATCAACAGGTTTTTAGTCTTTATATAAGTCAAATACTAGTTCTGAGAAGGGGTTGATTCCTAGGTAATACAAATAGGAAATAAAACAGATGTTGTGCCATCAAGTAGAACAAGGTGAAGCAAGCACCTGATGACTTTAAATTGCTCACAGAGTGTCTAAGTCTGGTTGCCCTAGACTCACAATGCTCTCCATTCTGCTCTGACATCTCAACTGGCATTCTCATGACTGACCTGCAAAATTATAGTGGTTGGTTCTGCCTGCATATTCCTTCCTCGAAAACCTAGAAAACGCCCTCTATTGTTGATATTCTTTCCTTAAAGACCTGTAACTCCTAATGATTTCATATATAAATTGAGATAGAATGGCTTGATGATTTGAGCCAAATTTTAAAAGATACTTTGATTTCATTAGAGTCCCAGGCAAGTCATTTTCCAGGTTATCTTTAATGTCTATGCTAAATAAATAACATTTACACACAAGACCAAACCATCATAGGCTTTTATAAGAATCCCAAGAATCCAGATTAAATGTATAAAGGTGCATCAATTATTTTAAATTCTAAAATCAGGCATCTGAATATAATAAATCAACTTGATTAAAATTTTCCAAGCTTAATTATTTCTCCTTGAATCATTTAAAATTCTATATTGGACAAAACAGATGCAAGTGAATTTGTGCAAATAAATTTTAAAAACATAGTATGGCTTAAAAATAACCAATTACTTCCTTAGCATCATTCTGTAGGAGCATACTTGAGTCACTGTTCTGCTTTAGCCATTATTCATAGTTCACATGAACACACTACACATCTATGGACAATATAAGCCGAATTGCTTTGTCCCAAGTAGAAATAAAGGACTAAGATGCTACCAAAACAAGTTACTTTCTAGGGATCTTGGTAAAGACAATAAACATTAATGTAATTCAAGAAGTAGGATATGCAGGACTTCTCTCTTCCCTTTACATGTTAGAAATTTCTTCCAGAAACCTTACCTTAGGAACACTAACAGAAATAGGCACAAGCACAACTTCATTCCACTCTTCCTGGCATATTTCAAAAACAAAATTCATGCAATTTTCAAAAATAACTTCTTATAACTCAGCCAACAGCTTCTTTAGAAAGGTAAAGTGTAACCTCTGCTTTAAGAGATCACACTAAAATTAGTTTAAATACTACCATAATTAAGAAAAAAATGAAGTCATTTATACAAGCACAAGAATCCAAGTTGTTTGTACAATGAAATTAAAATGTCACTTAACAGTCATCCTGAGCTACAAACCAACATATGGATCATCTTGTAAATTGTATCACCAATTGCTAATTTTATTTACATTAACAAGTATAATATTTACCAGTTACAAGTCTACAGGTTTACTTGTTGGTAGTAATTGGGCTTTTCCAATAGGATTTTGAGGGGAACCTTTATACCACACCCTTTCTCTTTCTGATGGTTTCCTAAGGACCCTGTTATTTATCTCAGAAGGGAAGCCCATACTAATATTTACAACAGGTTTTAATATATCACGATTTGTCCGGTCATCCAAGGGAACCTTAACTCGGCCGTCAGGTAGCACTTCCTGTTCACAAAGCCTGGTAGACCTAAGAGAGACATTCCCGGCGCCTGAGTGCTCCTTCATCCTTGGGAAAGACTTAGAAGTTAAGTCCACGCTCGATTTTGAAATTGCATCAGCATTTGACTGTTTGCATGATGACGACTTCTGTTCTTTAGGACCTGATTCGTCACCTGACACAGAGGGATCTTTTGATGCGCCTTCCACACAAGAGGGAAGAGCCCCGTGACAGCTCGCTGACTTGACCAGAGGAGCAGCGTCAGGGAGGCCTGCCGAACCATGCCTTGCAGGCTGTCTGCTGCACTCCGACAAAGAGTTTATTCTTCTGACAGACTGACGGACAGGCGTACGCTGAAACTTAAGAGGTGACTTAACTTTTGTCCTACTTGGTTCGTTTAAAGAGAGCTTGTTAAACCACTGAATGTGGTCTGAAACCTTCCCATGTTCTGTCATTTGTAAACTTTCAGATGCTGTTTTACCACAGGTTTCCACCAGTGACTGCTGTTTCACAATTCTCGCAGGCCGAGCTTGTGACAAGTTCGTCATGTTACACGTGAGCTGCTCTGAGGAGGGGGTGTCAGCTGCATCCTCCCTGGAAGCTGCACGATCCACTAAGTCCTCTTCAATCATATTCTCATTCTCCTTTAATTCAGTATTTAGTTTATCCTCTGGGGGTTGCTGCTTCTTTATTTGTTCATCGCTAGACAATTCTTGCTTGCTTAAATAATCTTTTGGTATGTTTGAATGCAAGTTTTCACGTTCCATCTTCATCTCAGTTGAGCAACATTTTATAGTTGCCTCTCTGTCTAATTTTTGAGTTTGATATAGTGAGAACTTTTTTTCTGAAAAACCATTTTCATCTTTACTAGTGTGGTGTACAATTGATTCTATCACTGTCAAAGCATTAGTTTCAAATAGATTTTTCTCTGGGCTATATTCCATAGAAGATGCTTCATGTAATTTTACTGATGACTGCCTATGGTTTACCAATGCATGAAGATTACTTCCAGATTCAGAAAATGCTTTTTGAATTTTCACCAAAGTCTCTGTGGTCAAGTTATTTTCATCCCCACTGAGAGAACTTCTAGTTACGTGGTTATTATGCTTATTGTGTACATGAGAAGGTGTGAGTTCATACGAACTAACAGGTGACTTTTCAACTGCAGTATCAGGCTCCAAGGAAGAGCTTTCCATCTCAAGATTTCCCTCTATTGGAGAAGCTCCATTTGCACCTATTTCTTGAAAACTTGAATTACTAGGTCCCATCCAGGACATCTGGTAACTAGTTGCATCTAGTCGCTCTGGAGTTAATAAGTTGTCCTCAGATTTACTGATCTTTTTTGAACCTAAAATAAAGCAGTTTGGTGTTTTTAATCATTGATATTTGAACTAGTTTTGAAATAGTATCCAAACACATGGCAAATAAAAGTACTAACCATTTAATTCCAGTAATTTAAAGATTTATGTTAAAAGAAATAATTTTTGGAATAAAAAGGTCAAACATTTCCATATTTTCAGTTATAAACACCTTCCAATTGCTCATAGAAAAATACACTGCCAATTCAAACATTTTCACTATTCAAACATGAACTTAAAATTTTTAGAGTACTAAATTACTTAATATATTTTATCATTAAAAATGCAACTGAAGGTTATATGTGTTATATCTTAAAGCTAGAAAAAAAATTCTTTTAAAGCAACCAAAGTAGCTTTTTCGATAAAACTCTAACAATAACATCATATAAATGTACCTCTCTTTGTTACTCTTTCATCAATATCTGGGCTAAAAAGCAGACCTGTTTTTATAGATTCAATCCTGTTTTTTAAACTTTGTTGATTTGCAAGTCGTCGACCAACATTTTCATATCTATTGGCACCAGAACACCCATTCTGTACAGAAAAGAAAAATGGAAAAGTTTTGATTAAGAAATAAACCTAGCTGATTCAAAATATTAAGACAAAGTAAATTTTTTGTTGTTACCAAGATCCTCTGATTTTAAAAGGTATATACAATTAAGAAATAATTTTATAGCAAATATAAATAAATTTGCATGCATGCTGACAAAAACTGTAAGCATTTGACTTGGCTATTAGTTGCTATTTTGTGATGTAAAATAAAAACAGCCTTACATATTCATTAACTAAAAAACCTTTCTGTGTCATGACTGTACCAGGGTCTGCTTACAACAGTGAAAGTAAAAAGCAGACCAAAAATGTTACTTTCATGGACTTTACATTCTGGATGGCGAGATTTCAACCAGAACAAGAGAAACAGTAAATTATTTGTATATATACAATACATAAGGTGAAAACTGCTGTGGAGAAACGTAAAGAAAGGTAAGAAGGATATAGAATGGTGAAGGCTAAGGGTGTAAATTTAAACAGTGATCAGAGGAAGATGATTTGTGAGTAAAGAAAAATGAGGATGAGAGTTGTAAAAGTGTAAGAGGAAGAACATTCTGGGAGGAAAATGTCAGTGCAGTCGCTAAGGCTGGAGCCTCACCTTGCACACTGTACAATGGGTGAGGAGCAGAGTGGCTGAAGCTGAGCGAGCAAGGGGGACTGATGGGAGGAGGGCTGGCAGCGGTAGGCTGGGGACACATCACCTGGAGTGTTACGGGGGAATGTAAGAATCTTGGCTACGTTTTTCAGAGTGAAATGAAGAGTTACTGGAGGATTCTAACCTAAGGAGCGACATGACTTAACCTAGGTTTCAAAAGGCTAATTTTGACTATGGTACCGTAGCATGGTAGAAGCAGGAAGACATACTAATAGGAGCTTGCTGCAGTAATTGCAGTTGGAGATGACGGAATTTAGACAATGGAAATGTAGTATCAGTGAGAATTGGTCAGCATGGATACATCCTGAAAGCAGAAGTTAGACAGGCCTCCCTAATGGTGTAGACAGGACATGCGAGGTAAACGGAGGAGTTAAGGATGCCTGCACGGATTTCCGCCTAAGTGACTAGAAGAGGGAGCTGCTGTAACTGAGACGGAGGAGACTGCAGGTAGACATGTGGTTGGGAGAGGGGAAGGCGTGGAGAACTGCATCTCTGGAGCTCTGTTTGGGGTAGGTTATACTTGAGATGTCTATTGGATTGGCATTAAGCAGGCAAGTCAAGTAGGAAGATATTAAGAAATAATAAAGTTGTTCAGGAAAAAATTCTGGACTGGAAATATAAACTTGGAAGCCTTAAGTAAATAGATGATGTTTAAAGCTGATGATCACCTTGAGTGAGCGGAGAGAGAAAAGAGAAGTCCAAGGACTTTGGGTGCTCCGATGTAAAGGAACCAGAGAAGTAACCAGGAAAGAAGGAAGACAGTCATGAGACTAGTTTCCTTGAAGCAAGGATAGG
This sequence comes from Phataginus tricuspis, assembly GCA_029783875.1. Classification (NCBI taxonomy): domain Eukaryota; kingdom Metazoa; phylum Chordata; class Mammalia; order Pholidota; family Manidae; genus Phataginus; species Phataginus tricuspis. The sequence goes on along the minus strand of JAQQAC010003584.1, from coordinate 21,765,923 downwards.
AAATATGCCAAAGAGGAGCAAGCGATCAGCCTGCTCAAATGCTGCTGACAGGTCAAGTCCAACAAGGGCTGGTATTTGTCCACTGGTTTGAGCAACACCGAATTCGGGGGGGATCTTGAGAGCAGTTTTATTGAGTATTGGGGACAAAAGCCTCACTGGAATCCATTTAAGCAGAATAGAAAAGGAGGAACTCAAGATATCAATTCATGTGTAAGAGTTTTACATGAAAAGGAGTAGAAAATGGGATATCAGCTGGAGGACAGGCAGGGTTGAGGTCTTTTAGCATCAAGTCTACAGCTTTATGCTAATATGAACATCAGTGAAATGGTGAAAAACACTTACTACATCTTTGCTGCTTTTCCCCAGACTAAATTTCAAACGAAGAGATCTTCGAACCTTTTCTTTACGACTGATTTTAGGAGAGAAGCAGCCTGCTTTTCCTGATTCCACCCTAAAAAGAGTGGAATTGAAAATACCAGTTTACAGCATAAAAACTGGAGAAATTCTTGCCAAGTGAAATTTGTAAGCCCAGAGCAAAGCATATTGCTTATAATTGAAAGAGTAATGATTTTCTAAAATCAGTTAAGCTTTAAGATACCATATATGAACACATTGTATGTGCATATAAAAATTATCTGTCCTGTTTATCACAAGTTATTTAGTCACTTATAAACCAGAATCTCTAGAATAGACTAGCTTTTTAAATTAACAGGAAATTGGGGATTTTTAAAAAACTATGATTCAGGTATGATTCTCAGTAAAAAGACAAACAAAATATTTTATTAACTATATATGCTGAATGTTGATCTAGTGAAAACAAAATGCCTTGGATAAATTACCTGCAAATTTTTTTGTCTGCAATCCTTTTACTTCGCCTTAGCACACCTGTACTGATGAAATGGTTTCCACTGATGGCTACAGGAGAGAGTGAACTCTGAGATGACCCTTCTGGGCTTGTATCAAAGTGAACTATAAAAATAACCACATGTAATATACCACACATACTTATTTTCTTTTCAAAGTATAAAATATTAAAGCAATTAGATTGAAAGTCTTAATTTCCACCCCTAAGCAACAAGAAAATCACATAATTTTTGGTAGAATCTTTGGGATGCCAAATAATCCAACTCAGAAAAAAAAAAAGTGCCTATTTCTTACTTTTTAAAAAAGTTGCTGATTAAAGGTCAGATAAAGCATTATTTTTACATTATAGTTTTGCTTTACAGTCTTTAAATAATACAAGGGAACGGTGGACACTGTTGTGGACTGGGGAAAGGGCAAGTTTTCAAGACAGACTTGAATTAGTCCTTTACTTATTAAATGGTTTTAGGCTCTGAAAATGAACTTATATGGTCAATATATTACTGTAATGTATATAAGATGTCCAGCATAGTACCTGGTATGTGATATTAATTAATGCTATCATCAAAAATGAACTATTGAAAAGCAATTTAGAGATTGAATATCCAGCATGCACCTGCTGAGTGCTGTCCACCTAATTCTGGAGTGTAGTTTGTCTGATACTCTTGGCAAACAAAAGCAAATTATCTGTAATACAGGCCAAATGACTTGTCTACTGCCATGTTCCATGCTTAACTGGTGGTTACACCAGCTCATTTTGATTACGTTGTATAACCTATATCATGGAATTGGCTATAATAAAAATTAAGGGAAAAAGTAAAATAACTATGACAAAGGCTCCATATATATTTGCCTTATATTTGAATCATCCCAGATACACTCAGTAACACAAACCCTCTCAACTCATTGTTGGTATTGATAAAGAACTTGCACAACGTTCCAAACAAAGAAACCCATGTTTTCTTAGTTACAACAGAAAATAATACAACCATTGCAGTGACTTTGGGGTGTATTTGGCTAAAGAAAATTTCAGAGGCCAATATCCTATATACGATGTGACTTAGCCAGCTTTATTCTAGGTCTGCAGTCTACACTTTGAGATGAATCAGTGGTCCCAAGGAGGCCCAGCCAGAACATATGAAATATGCAAAGTTATCACATATATAACAAAAAATCATAAACAGGTACTCTATGGATTGTAGATTAATACTGTTGCCTTTTTACATTTTTTAAAAAAAGCATTATATCTGTTATAATCCAAACTTAGAAATCAACTCATTTTCAATTTTGCAGATGGAATGTACTGAATTATGGCTGAAAAAGTAGGGTCCAAGGAAAATGGTGAGTCAAAATAATAAATTCATTAAGTAAATCTGTTATTTTTTTAAATAAAAATTCACTGATTAGGTTCATACTAATGTCACAGTGACACAAGAATGTTTAACTTATTTTGGGGGGAGCTTGGAGAGAAGGAATAAACAGGTTCATTTCTTGGGGGAGAAGTAATGCTATCATAAACAAAAGCATGTAGAACTACAGTTCACATTCGCATTTGGAAACATTCCTCCCAAGTAGAAAAGCCTTTAAATATTAAGAAAACACTAAGTTACTTTAAAGGAGTTCATTTAAGCCTCCAACCTCTGAATAGTGTAAGAACTACAGATATTAGCGTTCTTATCATTACATTTTAATGAACCATATAGAACCTGTAAAAGACCACAGAGAACAAGTTGCTATTCTGTTCAACTTTAATAAAGGAAACAAGGGAAATATAAACCTTTTGGATGGTAGAAACCAGAGAGACTTTGGGAAGATGATCTGCCCAGCTAGCTATCAAATTAAATGATACCCTTAGATTGTCTGAAATCAATAAAATCTAGAATAATCAGAGGTCACTCACAATTTTGACAAACTATGAGACAATTTTTGACAAAGTATGAGATGAAAGACTCTGGACTAAGGGTTTCATTTCATTTTGGGTTGATCATAAAGTTAACCAGTTAGGTTGACCACAAGCCAATTTATATTCTACACACACTGAAGAGGCCAACTCAATCTGATTAAGACCACACTAACACAAATCTGTCATCCAAATTAGCATGATTATAGTTTTCACTGAAAGTTCTCTGGTTTGCCACATAAGGAACTTATAGTTCATTTGGAAGAAAATGGCTGGACTGGCAAGGGATCCGGAAACCATGAAAAACAAAGTTTTTAAAGCTTTTATAAAAGCTACTTGAGTATACAACTTTAAAACCACACCTCCCCTGCCCCCTACCCACCCCCACAATTGCAGCCCACAGTGGTCGCCCCAGTGGTGAGCTCCTCTACTCTGCAGTCACAGACAATCACACCCTGGCAACCTCAAGGACGACCACATCAGGGCCACAGCTGTATATCTGAAAGTAACTAAAGTAGAATTCAAGATGTCCAATCACATAAAACTTGAGCACCAGTGCTATACACAGAAACCCAAATGTTCACTCTGAGTAATTTATCATGACTTTCAGTGGACATGGCCATAAAGCACATATACATTAATTATACTAACCAGTGTGTATTTTAAGTTAGGGGATGTGATGAAAACTCAGGGATTTGATAAAACATGGTTTAAAGCTCTGGCTCCTAAAGGCTGGTATTAGTATGAAGTAGCACTTTGCCAAGAATGGGCATTCATGTTAATGTTTACAATCCAGGTATATAAATACTGTTTGCTACCTGATACTGGTGTAGAACTGCTGCTGAAGAGATTGCTTGGAAACAGCTCAAAGTTAAGACTGTGCTTGATGGACTTCCTTTTCTTACTTGAGAAGCCATGAGAATCTACTGGCAGTTTACGCTTGGCATTCGGTGTAAGAATCACTGGTGACACAGAGAGCTGAGCTAAAGAAAAACAAAACAAAAACCGATTTGTTGTTTCTCCCAGCTGCTGAAATACAAAAGCTTTAAATAATTTCTTCTTCTAAAGCTATTACAGCTAAGCAAAGAATGAGGGGGATGTGTTTATATTATCAAACATACATAACTAATAACACTATCCAATTACTTAAAATGAAAATAGGGAAGTCGCAAAGAGGCAAGATTAAGAAACACTAGAAAAACCAAACAGACTAAATGCATATAATTCACCTTAAAGATTATTAATACAGGGAATACAATTGTCATCAAGAAGCTGAAACAAACTGATCTAAATATTATTTTTGCATTTCATCATAACTGAGTATTAACCAGTTAATTTCTTCAATCTAGAAAACAAAAGAAATGATAATATTGTCTGGTTTTGGTCAATAACAGCTTGTGTCAGGCACAAGCAAACCAACATAAAAAATTGGAACATACCCCAATAAGTTTCTGGTTCTAAAAAAAAAAGATTGAGTTATTTTCACATGTTTGAAGAATCTGACTTAAAAGCAACAGAAAAACAAGATTTTGAAGATTGAAAATACAATAATGGCTAAAAGAAATTCTTAATCTACAATTCTGGGTTCACTTATACAATGTAATTAGCTGTATCACAACAGTATTGCAATACAGTATCTCCACTGAAAATAACATGTGGCTTTGATTAAACCAAAGTAAGTTAAATGATTACTATTATTATTACTTTTTGTATGATATACAGATATCTTCTTTTAAATAAATATATATAATACCTACCCCTTCTTTTCTGTTGAGGTGTAACAGAGGGTGTTCTGTTAGATTTAAGTTTATTTAATGCTCCACTAACAAAATCTGAAATGCAAGGTATACATAATCATATCATCAATTATAACAACATATACCTACCTTTCACCAATAATTCATATTGATATTTGTGGTCTTCTAGCATCTAAATTTATTATGTTTTAATGTAACTTTAAAAGGAATTATTTCAAAATAAAATGAAATGTAAAATAAGTGTAATCAGTCCTTGAATACATGGGTTTGAATTGCATGGGTCCACATACATATGTATTTTTTTCAATAAATACATCAGAAAATTTTTGGAGATTTTTAATAGTTTGAAAAAACATTTTCTTTCCTCAAGCTTCCTTTAATGTTACGTATAAGTATATAATACACATGACACAAAATATATGTTACTCAGCTGTTTATGTTATCGGTAAGGCTTTCAGCCAATAGGTTCTCAGTAGTTAAGTTTTTGGGAAGTCAAAATTTATACATGGGTTTTTGACTGCAGGAAGGTCAGTGCCCTTAACCTCCAGCTGTTCAAGGGTCAGCTGCACCGGGAACCAGTAATTTGATACTGCTAGAGCAAACAGCAAGGTCTGGATATGGTAAGAGATAAGTCTTGTGTATTAGGCAGAACAGGGCCTGTATGTCATTGTGAAGAACTTTTACTTGTCCAAAGGCAAATGGGAGGGAGCAAAATCACATTTTAGAAAATCACTTAGGCAACAGTATGACAGATTTAGGGGGGTAAACTTCCTTAGCAGAAGGCAAACTAGCTGAAGGTTCTCCCAAGTATTTTATTCAGCCATTTAACAAAAATTCATTTTGTATCTACCATGTGAAAAGCACAGTGTTAGCACTGGAGATACAACAGTAACCAAAGCAGACATGGTCCTTGCCTTTATGGAACTTACTCTAGTGGAAGAATCAAACATTCATCATACTAAGGAAATAAACACGTAATGACAAATGGGATAAGGAACCTGAAGTACAAATAAAAGAACAGATTTGGACTAAGGAGTCAGAGGTGTCCCTGAGGAAGTGATGTTCAAGTTGAGACCTGACGGAAGAGTGGGAGTTAGCCAGGCAAAAGATGAAGGTCTGAACTGAGGCAGGAGCAGTGAAAAATAGAGAAAGGAAGAAAAAAGTATTTGAAAGATCAAAGGGACAAGACTTGGTGATCAGTGGATGCGGCAATGAGGAAGAGTATATAAGGTCCTCTAGAATTCCGATTCAGATGACTGACACAAGGAAATTATGCAAAGAAACGTTAGATATGATACTGAAATGGCTATGAATCCATTTGTGGAAAGATCGAGGCTGGAGAAGTAGATTTGGGAGTCATCAGCCCAGAAATGGTAGTTTTTTTTTAAAAAAATGAGAGTGAATAAGATTATTTAAGAAGAGAGCAAAGTATAAGAAGGTCAAGTGTAGAATAATGGAACATTCAAGAAGTGGTCAGAAAATCTAGAAGATGAGACAAAACACATGGCTAAAGAGGTAGGGAAACAAGGAAAGCATAATATAAAAAATAAGGAAAGAAATAAAGTACCAAGGAGGAAATAGTCAAGTGGTCAAAGAGATTTTGAATAATGCAGACCTAAAAAATATACACTGGATTTAGCTATTAGGAAATTGTGACTTCACTAGGAAGTTTTATGCAAAAATATGCCCCTAATTTTCAGCCACAATGAAACACAAAAGTCCTTTACATACATTTATCTGATTAATCACCAAATGTCACTAAGAATAGTTATTTAAGTTCAGCTATAACCCACTTATTGAGAAATCCTACACCTTCAAGTGAAATAGGTATAAACCAGAGGAGAATATTGAAATCTTCAGTGAAGAACCTAACACAAGTAATGCTCTAGCTGGCAGGCAGTAGCTCCTAGGAAAGACAACCTTCATGACACCTGGACAGATAAGGAAGATTAATATGGGAGAGGAAAAAGAGACAGAAGAGAAAGGTTAAAGAAGAGAAATGAGAGCCAGAGCCGGAGAGAGAAAAAACAACCAAGCAACAGATTCAGCCACAACAGATCATTAGAGCAGCATGGCAGAATCAGGAGTATGGAAACCCAAACTGCCCCTCTCTAACCTGAAACTATCCCGACTGCGCCATGGCCCACACTGACTATACAGACCTTTCTCCCGAGGAAGGAAAAAACTATGTCTCAGTCCCTTTAACAGTCTCATGAGCTTATTATATGCACTTGAGGGAGGAAATACATACTAACAAGGGCATCAAATTAATCAAATCAGCTTGACACTGTACCACTGTGCATAAAAGACACTCATCAACACGACAGTACAGAGGAGCACGCACACACACACACACACGCAAGAACAGGAAAATTACGATTCACCAAAGCTCTCTATAGTACAAGAGTTTGCTGATGGAAGCCTGAATAGATTCTGGGGCAATTCTATTATTGAGAATTGTCACACCAGCATAAAACTAAGCTATAGCAACTACCTCATATAATAAATATCAAAAATAAAAGTTCTGGAGATTGGTTGCACAACCATGCGAATGTACTTAACACTACTGAGTACAATTAAAATGGTTAGTATGGTAAATTTCATGTATAGATTCTTCAAAGCAAATGAAATCAAGTCACACTTATGTTGTGGCATTTCAAATTTCTAAGTGAGAGGGAAAAAGAAAGGTTACCTATAACAAAGAATAAACACTAGAGCTCCTGAAAGTTTCAAATTGTTAATGAAATAATGTGTCTTAGTGATGCTTGACAAATGCTATCCTAATCTGTTCAAATGGACAAAGTACCTCTGGGTTTAAGCCAAATATTAGTAACACATTCTATTCATTCAGTAGTTTATGCATATTCAGTAAAAAATACTAGGTTGGATACAGTGATATATAAAACATGGTCTCTAACTTCAAATAGCATTAAATACAATAGACAAGAGTCACGCACAATGAATAAATTACAAAACCAGATAAAAACGATTACAGTCTAGAATATTACAAAATGTGGAAGCAGATTGTTTCCCCATTTAAAAAAGTGGGGTAGAAACTTACTTGACAATTAAGTTGAATTTTGACAACCAGATAAAATTTGAATAGCAGGGGTAGGTGGAAATAAAAACATCATAATAAACAGTAGAAGCAAAAGAATAAAGCGTCTAGAAAACAAAGAATACAGTTTGACTAAAGTATATATTGCATAAAAGAGAGACAAGAAACAGTTGAAAGGCATGCTAAAGCAATCCTATGAAAGGTATTTAATGTCAGGTTGTAAATACTAGTATTATTTTTATGAAATAATGAAAGTTTCTGAAAGATATGTGTGTGAGATACATGACTAGGCATACATCAAGGATGTCAGCCTTAACAGCAATAAGCAGAAGGGACAAAGACCAAAAAGGAGATTCTTGCAGTAGAGATGCAATAAACACTACAGACAGAATCTTACAGAACCTGAAAACTGTGTGAATATAGACGGTAGAGTCAGGTATGCATGTTTTAAAGCCCAAATAGTGACTAGAGAATAGTGGTGCTGTTAACAGAAAAAAGGAATTCAAGCAGAACCAGTTAATTAGGGTAAAGAAGATCATTTCAAAATGCTGAGCTTAAAGTACCAAAGAAAAGCAGAAGTGAATATGTCTACCTAGTAGGCTGTTACTAAACTTGGAAATGACATTTTTGAGATAACAGTGATAGAGATATAGGGTTCATCTATTTAGATGACATTAACTGAAACTACAGGAGTGAATGCAATCACAAATAAGGGTAATAAAGATGATCTGTGTCTGAGAATATCTATTACTTGGGGTAGGAAGTTTTATGAGTTGAACTGTGTCCTCCAAAAAGATATGTTTAAGTCTTAACATGTGAATGTGACTTATTTGGAACTAGGGTCCTTGCAGATATACTCATTAGGGTAGGTCCTAATTCACAGTGACTAGTGTCACTATCAGAGGGACATTTGGACAAGGAGAATGCCATGTGACAACAGAGGCAGAGACTTGGTCTACCAGCCAAAGGAATGCCAAGAATAAACAGCCACCACCAGAAGCTTCTTTATGCCAGAAGAAAGGATTCTCCCCTTTGGGTTTCAAAGGGAACATGGCCCAGGAAACACCTTGATTTCAGACTTCTAGCCTCCAGAACTAGGGGACAATAAGTATTAGTTGTTTTAAGCCACCCAGTTGATGGTGCTTTGTTACAGGAGCCCTAGGAAACTAACTCGGAAGGCATGAGAACCTCCAGAGGAGGCAGAGAAACAAGAAGGCGATACCCTACAAGCCAGAAGGTTCCAAAAGGAACTGGTTCTGCTACTAGAAAGATGAGAGATTCCTTAAGGCAACTGGATGTCTTTTTGATTCTTCCTTGGTAAGGTTTCCTTCATTACTTAGTTCATACTAACTAATTCACTTCACCATTTCAAATCATGATCTCATACCTGGACTATTGCCAAACATTTCTGACTGTTCTCCCTACCTCCAAGTCTCAATTCTTCAAGCCAGGTAGTTTTCTAAACTATTTTAATCAAGTATGCCTCTACTAATAAACCTTCAATCGTTCTCCAATACCCAGCTTACTGTTCTAATTCTTCAGCCTGACACTGAGCTCACCACATCACACTCACCCTTAGGATGAATCCTTCACTCGAGTCATGCTGCCCCTTTTACAGACACAGACATAGCTTACTTCTTCCCTACACAGATCTTTCTTCGTACTTCTTAGCATCCTTCTCACCTAGAATAGGGTCTAAGTATTCTGACCCTCCACCCAAGCCCCTTAGATTCTACCCATTCTTCAAGAAGTTTCAGTCTGACCTCCTCTTTGAAGAGTAGCTGATCATTACAGCCCAGGGAACTTTTCTCCTTTGAACACATTTCATCTTTGTGCTAATGATTTAGAACCTAATATTAGACTTTATTATCATTTTTACTTTTCAATACACTTGTGTCATGTCTTTCCAACTATGCAGTAAGCACTAGAAAGGCAGAAACCCTAGCTTATGCTTCTTTATGTTCAAATGCATTCTAGATAAAAGTGAATCACCGTACCTCCATAAAATGGGACTGCCACCACCACTTACCTCCTACACTTTGTCTTCGCTTTCTCTTGAAGTCACCAGGAGTTTCATCTTCACATTCTTCAAAGCCATCTAGCGATGGAGTAGCACAGAGACTATCAATACCCATCATAGCTGGTATCTTTTCCAGGATAAAATCTGGAACGTGCCCTAAACAAAAATGTTCCAATTAAGATCTTTCCTCTACTTCCCCTCAAAATGTTTAAATAGTATAAACCAACTTTCCAACAGTTGTCTTCATAGTTCACTTGGAAGAAGCTTCGATTTCCTCATTTAAACAAATCCTGTGACTTCCTAATGCAATTATATCTTACCAATATCTGATGCATAATCAATAAGAGTCTGTACTACTGCAGCCTGTAATCGTAGCTTTTTTTCTGTGTTAGTAGATATCTTTTCATGTCCTTCACTTCTCTGAAGAAGGTTTGGTGCAAATATTACTGCAAGATTACTGCTATCCATCTTATTCTCACTGGACCTTAAATGAAAAAAGATGGAGCCAAAGATGACAATACAGAGTTAAAATAACATACCGAGCACATTCTGAAGACCTCTTTTTGTCCAACACAAGTCAAAGTACCGTCACCCTTTGTCTACCCATCTACATGACTGACTTGAAATAGACAGAACCAGAAATATACAGCTTCTGTGTGCTTAAATATATATCATAGAAACCACAGTACTTATGTAAGAGTCCACTTTGTTTTCCACACAAATTGAACATGTTTATTTGATTTTCAAACCCATACACAGAAAATTTGAAGTACTAGAAGGCAGTAAGTATGTCTAACAAGCAGCCTCAACCAACAGCAGAGAGAGGACAAATTTGAAAAGCAAAACAAATATTTGAACAATACTGTAAATCTCAAGTTATTCAGTGAATAAAGAATTCTATAAACACCAATAAGCCATTAAGGAAGCAAGGAAATATTAAATCATTTGGTATACTTATATTTTTTTACAAAAATTTCCATTCCACATGAAATTTAACTTAATATCTATGAGAGTAAATCTAGCTAATTGGGAATTAAAGTATCCTGTCCCAAAACTTTTAATTACCACTTACCTAAGGGAAACATTCCTGAGAAAGTTAAAGAAGTATCTTAATATATCAATTGTGTGGTCAGCCATAAGGCAGGAGAGCAACAATGTAGCTTTATTCTTCTCTTCTGCTCCTAACTGTTGAGCTTTAAAAAGTGCTTCATGCAAATCAGCTGGGAGAATGGGCTCTGGCAATTCCCTAAAAAACTGCTTAAGAAGTCCTGCAATATCACAAGGAGGTGCAGAAGACAGGCAATTTTCGCCATGATCCAGTTTATTCTGAAATAAACATAATAATCTTGAGCATTTGGGGGCTTAAGAGTTCATTGCAAACAAAGCAACCTTTCTTATATTCTAAAGAGCTTTCTTCAATAAATTTCTCTTAACTCTTATTTTAATATATACCACTCCTTTTTAGAAGGCTAAAAATAATGAAATTAACAGTTTTTGTCATTTCCTGTAGTACTTTATAGGAACAATGATCATGAATTTGACAGTACTCTGTAAACTTTTTTAAAGCATTATATTGCTTGATTGTGGTGATCATTCCACAATGTATCAATATATCAAAACATCAAGCTGTACACCTTAAAGGTATTTGTCAAGTATACCTCAGTAAAACTGGGGAAAAAGCATTATATAAATGATATACAATTCCCTTTGGAAAAAAAGGTTTCTTCTGCCTGAAAAAAGCTATTTGTAAATTTAATTCCTGTCAATAATTCATATAATAGTTCTAAATATTTCAACCGTAAAAACCAAAACAGAAAGTGGTACAAATGAATTATAGTTCAAGAAAACGCTTACCTTTAGTGCTTTTAGACGTATAACAGATCCTGATTTCCTAAAAAGCCCTTCTGTATGAATATGCTTTTCTAAAGATGTACAAGCATCAACAAGAAAACTGAAAGAGAAAAATCTTTTCAGGTGGCCCCATACACAACTTACTAAATCCTATTCTCCTGTCAAAGTACATGTGCACACGAGCACCGTACCCCTTTCAGAAGCTCTGATGCCACAAATCCCTTTAATCTTTGTGATAAAGGTTATGTTTAGCTGTCCTTCTTGCTTTCTGAATTCTTCTCTAAGGCCCATCTTCTTTCCCATGACAACCTCAATGAACCTGCTCAATCCCACATTCTCATTTCTACACCATTTCTCTGTTTCTAGAAGCACAAGATTTGTCTTTTTTATTGCCTCCACGGCTTCATATTGCAGTCTCTCCTCACCCCTCTCCAGTCACTCTCATCTTTTCCAACAAAGCGGCTCTCATCCAGGTCACCAATTTGGCCTTGCCAAATCCAAGGTCAACTCACTGTCTTCATCTTACTTGTCCTAGCAGCATATGACACACTTCACCACTCCCTGCTCATCTTGAAAATACTCTTCTATGCTGCTCCTCTGGTTTTCCTGATGCCTCCCTGACTGCTCCTTGTCAAACTCCTCTTCTGGCTCCTCCATAGGCTGGGATGACCCAGGGCTCTGTCTAAGGCCTGTCTATTCTCTCCCCGTGTTCTATCTTGGACAGCACATGTAGCTTTAAATACCTACCATCTACTACATTTGCCCAAAAAAAGGGCAAGGTTTTTCTTCTCACCGACATTATCTCTCAGAAAAGTCAGATATATCCCAATCCTTACAGTTGTTCTTATATTTAGAGGTGTGTGCTCAATTTCTTTATATTGAACAATTTTTAACGACCAGGGTTGACTTTGGATGCCTAGTTAACAGCTGGCACCAATAAATCAGAATGCACATCAGCGGCAAGCAACTGACAGCACTGTGCTGGTGCCCAGCGGCCCGAAGTTGTAAAGCGTAACTGACAAAATAGGGTTTTTTTGTTTTGTGTGTGTGTGGTTTTTTTTTTCTTTTGCGGGCAAGGAAATTACAACAAAGATTTAGTTATTATTATGGGGGATATGATTTCACAATTCTAAATGTTGAAAATCATCGTAAACAAACCTTTTATAGATCATTTAAAAAAATGTTAAGTGGTAGCCTTATGAAGCTGGTAAATCTAGACTTATAGGCTGAATGAAGGAAAACTTTTCTAAGGTATTCAATAAATCCTCTGGACAACACCTTAATTAAAAACTTAAGTTATGGGACTCGAGAAGCTAGATGGATCTTACATTGGATAGAGGGGAAATGAGTTAGCAAGAACTAAGATGTTTAAAAATGCATATAAAGAAACTATTTTCTCAGAATGTAAACTTCCCTAGTAGTTCCTAATGCAGTTATTCCAAACTGTCATTTATAAATAGTTAAGTGACATAGAAAACTCAAGTGTTACATAATTTATATTCACAAATACTCTAGTATCTTAAATATTATTCTACCCTTTCTAAAACAAAAAGAAATTATAACTGAATTTGTAATTCAGCATATTACTGAATATAATCAGAATTGCAGCAAAAGTGGAATAGAAATGAAAACTCTTACTTAGTAGAACAAAAATAATTTGTTTCTAACACTTATTCATTATCAAACCTTAAAATTCAATCCTGGGAAGGTGTACAAATTAAAGTTAAAATATGTAAATGTCTAAAAATTTTTACATTAATGACATTAATGCCGAGAAACAAAATCATTTGCTAGTTCAAAACAAATGTGTGTATCAACTAATTAAACACTCAAATGTCAGTTTGAAATAGTTAACCATTTCAAACTCTGCTCACCTTGGAATGTGTCCATATTCTGGTACAACAGAATGAGGCAATACCTTAAAAGGCACTCCAAATATCTTACCCTAAAATGACAAATTCAGTTACTCTAACACAAATATTAGGTATGTTTTCTTAAACATTAAGCAAATTTAAAACCTCAGGAAAAAAAAAAAGACAGCAGAAATAAACTGTCAGTCAAGACGGTGAAAACAATTACTTCAAGTACATTTGGCGAAAACTAACTACGGCATACTAGACATTATGCTAGGTGCCGGGAGCCAAAAATGGTCAAGACAGTCATTGCTCTCAAATGATGCTGTAAATTCCATCAGTTTCCAATCCCATTTTGGAAAATCAACCCGATTAGTACTTAGGAAATTCTTAAACAGAATTTGGCCAGAAACACTAACATTTCCTGAAAAAAACTATAGGTTCTTTCAGTAACCTTATAAACACTGACCTACTTTCCTTCCATCACCTTATAAATACTAACTTGAATAAAATGTTACCTCAATTAATAATTGTGTTTCCTGTCACTCATTGAGTACTTCCTAAAACTGTATCAGAAGAGGTTATTTTTAGACCTGATTATCTTTTCCACACTCTACAGAAGAATGCTATTCAAACTATGTTCTGAGGTAGGAATTCTGCAAACATTAATTCAAATTTCATTTAACTACTTTGAAAACTATTTTTAAAAAGTCACATTCAAATGTATCACTCACATTCAAAGTTAATACATTGAAGATCCCCAAAGTGAACTTGTTAGTTAACCTGTTTGTGCACACTTGTTAATAAAGAATCTGCCACCATTTTTGTACCTTCCAACTTCTCACATGTGTCACTGATGAAGGCTGTAGCTTTACACTGGACTTAAAAATAAATTCAAGCCTATATACATACATATGTATGTCTGCTTATACAAAATTAAATAAGCGGGTATACCTAACCCCACAAATGTTCATTTAGCTTAGGTGCATCTGCTCTCCCCATATGCTCCCAGAACACTTATGTTTTAAGAGCCTCTTATTCAACTTTATTTTTACAATAAGAAATCATTCAGTATTGTTAATGATTCATCAGAGTAACAAAATCCTACTAGTCCTATTTTAAGCATCAGGCTCCATTTAATTGATGAACACAGCAAAAACTTCACAGTATGTGTGTAAGGGGGCGGGCTCCTGGAGTAGGACGGCCAGGTTTTAAATTGACTCTTCCACTTACTAGCTGAGTGACCTCGATCAAATGAACATTCTCTATACCCTCAGTATTCTCACATAGGTCCTAAGTTATAAAGTTGTAGAGAGAATTAAATGAATTAAAAGTTGTAAAACATTTATATCAGTGTCTGACACAGAGGAAGCATTCAAAACATATGTGTGACTAGTATGATTACCATTTCAAGAAAAGTTTTTTTTTTTTAAGTATGGGCAACTGCTTATTTGGGTAATGAAAAAATAAATCAGATGCCGAAGTTGATTATAAGTCTACAAATGTCATACATAGCTAGAACTCAAAGGTTTTTTTCCCATAAGTCTGATTATTCTCAATAATTGACTTCATAAGTAACTGTTATAATTTAATCTCATAAAATTAAACTATGAACATTTAAAAATTTTATGTATCAGAGTATTATTTACAAAATCTTCTTTAAAAGATTTCTACTATTTTTCTTAAAAAGCTCAAAACATTAGCTAACACCAAAGAGCTAAAGAAGTCTACTTTTCAAACTACCTATCCAATTAGATCCCATTCTTGTAGGACAATACTCTTCTGTATTCCTTTATGGGAATATTTTTGCTAGCATTTTTAGCATGACTATCATTTAGGACGTAGACCGCTGTCATAACAACTATCTTTGGTTGAATACATGGCATGTGACAGGCACTGTGCTAGTCCTCTCTACAGACCTTATTATTTTTAAACCCTCTTAACAACCAAAAGACACCATTATTCCCACGTTATAGAGTAGGAAACTGAAGCTTAGCAAAATTAAACAAGCAACCCAAGATCACACACTTAGAAAGGATAGAGCAGGATTCAAACTCAGGTCTGACTCTAAAGGCAGGTGTCAGTTTTTTTTAAGAGGTGAAAAAAAAAAACCATGTATGAGTACTTTCATACACTTACAAAACCAACTATATTTGAGTTCTTGGAAAGCCAGATTTACAATCTGAATAAACTACTCTAGTTTTTAAATGTAAACAAATATGTTGCCATTAAGTTGCACACAACAAATTTCCCCAGAATTTGTAAGCTATTGAGAGGTATACAAATGATCTGTTGGTAGTTTTCTTCTCCAAGTACTTATTTTCTTCCAGAAATGATAAATTGAAAGCTCTGCAAAGCAAGTCTATTAGTTTTCATCTCTTAAGTATTTAGTACAACGTGATCACGCAAAGCTTTTCTTTCAAATTGCTGAATCTAGAGGTATTATCTGAAGCTTCCTTCTAAGGCCCTGTCACACCTCCCCTTCTGATACATTTAGAAAATGTACTAATCTCCCTTGTCCCTCTTCAAATCTTACTCTTAAGGCAGTGGGGTTGGGTGGAGAGTGCTTGTCCCGTTCCCACGTGCTACTTGTTCAAAATGCAATGAATTGGCAATATCTGGAGACATTTGTTATTGTCACAACTGGGAGATGTCACTGGCATCTACTGCACAGAAGCCACAGTTTCTGCTAAACATCCTATAATGTTTAGGACAGCTACCTCCCCACCCCCAAAGAATTATCTAATTCAAAGGTCAATGTTGCATAAATTGAAGAACCCTGCAACTTTCTCACAATGACCAAAAATTCTTGTTAGGAATCCAGAAAGTCATTTCTTTAAATTTCAGCAGTTGACCACCTGGACTGAATTAGACATACTTAACCACTTTCTCTTTTGGATTCATACAGAAAGATCATTTTAGCATGACCCTGTAATAAATGATGGTACAGAGTGTACTTTTTTTTTTTTAAACCTAAACCTCCTTCCCCAGAACTTACCACTATTTCCGTGGCTGTTTCATGTCTCCTGCGATCGCCCTGCCCACGGCCACCCTTGATCTTAATGCCATAAACAGCCCGAAGCTGCTGTAACAAGGCCAACCTCACCAGCCTCCGATCCCACATCCCGGACACGTCGCCCACGTTCCCACGCAGGATCTGAATCCTAACCCTTGTTCGCCACCAAGTCTTCCAATATCCAAACACTCTCAGGTTTGCGCTCTGCTCCGCTGCCTTCCAGCCACGGCTGGCACTGTTCCGGCCCCGGACCCCAGCCACTTTCCACAGCTTTCTCTTCGATTCTCTAGCTACTTCCACCGACCACCTTCTCTTAACCCTTTGACCTACCCAGACCTCACCCTTCCTTCACTTACGCAGACCTTCTTTTTTGTCACCCGATCCTTTCGGCTACTTCCACAGACCTCCCTTCTTTCTCCCGGATCCTCTCGATTCCTTGTACCAACGCCTGTTACCAGCTTCTCACCACTCCCGGGCACTTCCTAAAATGCCCCTTCCTCCAAACCTCACACTGCCCTCGTCTGTCTCCGAACTGCAGAGACGACCCTTCTCGCCCCTCCAGCTCCGCCAGGCGCAGGGGGCGTTCGTCTCTGCGTCCCCGCGCCCCCCGCCCTAGCCCTGCGGCCGGACCAGCCGGCTGCTCAGGCACCTCTTCCAGTCCCGGTCCCCGCCCGGGCTGGTCGCCGCCGTCACCCCGTTTCACAGGCTGCTCCTTCCCTTCCCCTTCAGCCTGACTGCGCCCGCCGGCTTGCACATCTTGGTGAGCTCACTGAAGCCGAGCAGCACTCCTCAAGCCTCCGTCCCCACCGCGTCTGCAGACCCGGAGCCACGATAGCCGCCCCACCCTCGGTTCCAGCCCAGGATCAAGTGGCAGCGCCAAGCAGCGCTCCGCGTTCTGATTGGCCTGCTCCGTTTTTCAAAATCAGGACCTCGGAGGGTGGCCAGGAGCCGCCTGTCTCCTGAGGTGCGGGTCAAACAGAGACCGCAAAGGGCGTGGCTGGCAACACTAAAAACCATGAAATGAAAGGTGAGTTCCACTTGCTCCTTCATAGCCATAGTTTTGGAGGAAATATTGGTTAAAGCATATTGTAATCCACGTG
>JAQQAC010003584.1:21721046-21748007 GCA_029783875.1 Phataginus tricuspis | reverse complement strand
TTTTTTTTTTTTAAGGTAGGAAAAATGAGATGGAAAAAGATAGTGGTTAAATAAAAACTAAGTACATACAGACTTAAGAGTTTTTCTGTCTTTTACAAAGCTAAGAAATGGACACATTAATAGTGCCATCAACCACAGTAGGGGCTTGATAGATAAATTACTGTGTACCAGTTTCATGGGTGATATACATTTATTTATTTGAAATGTACCCAGGATGTAATTTGAGAAAAAGCAAGCCACAAACTTGTACGTATAATATGACTGATGTCCTTTATATGTAGATACATAAAGAAAAATGAAAAGATTTTTTTTAAGAGTGGTTTTCTCTGAGTGGTAATGTTGTAAGTGGTTTTCACATTCTTCTTTGTGCTTTTCTGCTATTATCATCTGCATTTTTCATGAGTATACTGCTATGGGTTAAATTCTGTCCCCAAAGATACATTAAAGTCCCAAGCCCCGGCATCTCAAAACGTGACCTGATTTTGCAGATGCACTTGGTTAAGATGAGGCCACCCATACTGGAGGAGTCTGGACCCGCAATCCCATATGACCAGTATCCTTACAAGGAGCAGACACAGCCATGAGCAGAGGACATCATGAAGTGATGGAGAGAAACTGAAAGGCTGCATCTGCCAGCCAAGAAACGCCAAGGGTCGGTGCCCACCACCAGAAGCTAGGAAGAGGTGAGGAATGGTTTTCCCCTGCAGGTTTCAGAAGGAGCACGGGCCTGACAACATCTAACATCTTGACTTCAGATTTCTAGTTTCCAGAATTGTGAGAGAATACATTTCTGTTGTTTTAAGCTGCCCAGTTTGCAGTGCTTTTACAGTAGCCCCAGGACATGAATGCACAGTTACTTTGCAATCATTAAAAAGTCACTTCCATTTTGAAAACAAATGGAGCTATAGTCAGCGTGAAGGAAGATGTTACTTGGCAGGCAGCACAAAGATGAATTCCTCACAAAATTTCCCCTGATGTTTCCAAGGAGTGGCACTGGAGCCGCCGTCCGGAGCAGCTCCCGCTGAGTAGTCTAGGTGCACCCTCACCCTTCCTCCTCCAGGTCTAACCCCTGGAGAGGGCAGGGGCCAGGCTCATGTTCACTTCCCACAACGTGTAGCCCAAAACTTTGAATAAAATTCTCTGTGGATGCTTTTTGGGTGGATGAATGAATGAATGAGGAATTCTCATTAGCAAGAAAAGCTTTCGGCTGCCATTCTTATCAAGTTGGGTGAACAAAAAAGGCAAGAAAACACCTTGAGGATGAAAATTAAAAGACACTAGATTTGGGACTAGAGAAAGGCAGAGGAACTTTTGTGTGTACACTCTAGATCCCTAGTTCTGAGGAGTATAAAAAGTAGATCCCTTGTTAAATAAATGTGGGGATTTAAACTACTTTCCCTGCCACAGGATCTCTAGGGGCCTTTACTACACCGTCGTGTATGGGGACTTCCCAGGTAATGTGCATCTGGCTTCGCCTCCTAGTGGCTGACTGCTGAATCACTTCTGTCTGCCACTTCAAAGCACCTGGCGGCTGGTGGTTGGGGAATGAGCACATAAGCCCTCGAGAAGACCCTTCAGACCTGCTCTTTTCTTACTCGGCGGGTTTTCCTGTCCCTGTGCCCACTCTGTGTCTCCAAGCTTTGGTCGGACATTTCTGTGGTCCCTCAGATCTAAGAAATTTGGACATAGTTGTAGATCATGTATTTTTTTCATTAAAAGAAAGAAGATAGAATGGATATGAGGAAGGTAAATGTTTGACATCGTCCAAGGTCTTTCTAAGACAAACATTCCATCAATCTAAATGACCCTTGGTGTCAGCAGACAAGAACAGGGAGGTTTACGGCGCTCTCCCGAATAAGGCAGAAGTAGTGTGTTTGAGGTCCTCCAAGAAGCAGACACCAAGACATGATTAGATGTACAAGAGAAATTTGGGGGCAGGTGCTTGTGAGGGATAAACAGGAGGAAGCCGGAGTAGGCAAGAGGAACCTTTAGATCATGATGCACGTCCGACACCTGTGAACGGGGAAGGAGGGAGGGTTGGGTAGGAAGCAGCTCCAACTGCAGTGCGGGTCTCGGAAATTGTGGCCAGGCTGTTGCGGAGTTCCTCACCTAAAGTCGCTTGGTAGAGGAATCCCGTAACTCACAGGAAGGGGCCAGCACTTGCAGCCTTCAGTCATTGGCCGGAGTAGCTCATGGTGCAAATGCCACGTGGATCCAGAAGGCCAGCAGCTGGGGCTGTCCGCGGTGCTCCTTGCAGCGGGAAATCTGAGTGCCCAATGTTTACGCCACTAGCAGGAGTGGAGTCAAACTGACTGTTTCAATACCAGCTCGACCACTTAATTATGGGAAAGTTATCTAATTGTCTGAGCTCCAAATTCTTCATCTGTAAAATGGAGATTTTTGAAGTGTCCACATCAAAGTGTTGTTATGATAATAACATGGTTCTTTAAAATTTTTAGCATTTTACCTGGTGCATTAAAGAACTCAGATGTTAACTGTTAGTCTTACAGGTACTTGTAGCTGGTACAAAGAAAGAAGTCTCTGCCGTCAGAGAATTCTGACAGCTGGAGGAAATGCCGCAAGTGAGACAGTCATGACCCTGTGTACCTAACTGCATGTGAAACTCTTTTTCAGGATTTTTCGAATGTGATCGTTTCTCCCTGCTCCTCCACTATTGCCTTCTCTGCTGAACTTCACTCCCAATGAGACTTACATTAAGTTTCCCTTAATGTAAGGGAAAAGGACAGCACCCCGATTTCTCCGCTAATTGACGTGGCTCGTGGGGGACCCTCCTCACCCCTGCCCTGGCTAGTTTCCCTTGAAGAGTTTAGTGTGTTTATCTGTTTACCCTGTGTCCCTCCTACAGAGGTCAATAATGCTGTAAATGGAGGAGAGCTCCAGAGTCAGTCAAGCAAATTACAGAATATTGAAAAGGTCATAGCAGTAAAGTACATTACTATAATCCACAGAATATATGAGGCATTAAAATCCTAATGCCCTGACTTTTGATCAGAATTTATAGGAGATGAGAAGAATGAACTACCTCAGGGCATTTTTATGGCCAAAATTAAAGCAGGGGTGGAATCACTTAACCCCTGCCAGCGGTCTTAAATTCACTGAAGTACCTTCTGGCTCATCGGATTCCGTCTTTGTGGAACTCTGCAGGGAGCCATTATTGCTTTGGAACCTTTCCTGGAGACAAAAGGAGAGAGAGATATGGGTGATAACAGAACTAGCTGCTCAGACATTGTCTCACATTAGAGGCCAGGCTGATGGTAGGCAATGCTGATGGTTTCTTAATGATACTGGGCACCTGACCCTGAGTCTATGATGTTGACTGGCTCAAATGCATGGCCTGTCCTTCCATGAGCTCTATGTAGATTTTATTCTTTTGTACCACACAAGGAAGAAGTGGTTATTACTAAAGATGGTGGCTTCACAGCCCAGAGAGTGGAGAGAGGGAAACATGAAGCTATGTGGATATCTCGCATCCAGAGAAGTCCTTGATACCTACAGGAGTGCTGGGTCAGTTATGAGATCTGATTTGGAAATATTTCTGGTGAATGTTCCCTATGAAAAATTGCCTAGGAAAGAGCTTATTCACCTGCAACAACCTGATTACTAAAATTAGTAGGTGTTACTGTCTAATCTAACCTTTCACCAAACTTGAATTACTGTGCTGTGTGAGAAGTGCCATCAAGGGAAGAATCAGAGGGAACTAACAAATATTTTATACAACATGCCAGACATTAAGAGCCCTATGAAGTAGTTTATTGTATATAACATGCGAGCTACGGCAGCCCCAAGAAGTGGTATTATCCCTATTTTACAGATGGGAAAGCTGAGATTTAGATAGGTCAAGAGAATTGTACAATGTTGTAAGATGTTAAATGTCAGGATCGAGATGCAACCTGGATCTGCCGAGCTCCAAACCCACCCTTGATCCAACACACACAACGCTGAGTGCAGTACCTTCCCTGTGGGAGACACCAGTGGACTTGGGAGCAGCCTTGATTCAAAAGCCATCACCTTCACCTTTGATGTGAGTAGTGACTGAAAACCTTTCTATCTAAAAATGTCTCCCTCACTCATCTCTGTGATGTCCTCGTTGGGCTTTAGTTCTGATTTTCTTTTAAAATGCAAATTATCCTGAGAGATAAGACACTGTGAATAAATGTTTCAGATACTTTATTTTCTAAAGGGAGACCTTGATAGCATTAACCCATGGGTCACCTAGGGAAAAGACAGAGGGGGTTTATAGAGGAAATGGCAAAAAAGGGAACAGTTGGAGGTGCCAAATATGAGTCTATTTCAGAATCTTACCTGATCCTTTTTGCATTTTAGGAAGAATAAGTTCTATATTTTAGAACGTGCATACCTGTTTCATAGTACTGTTGTATGAAATAAATGAGGCGTACATAGGTGAGAATGATTTGTAATGTAAATGGATTAATATAAACAAAGTATGGTGTGGTGTGGTGCTATTTCAGTTTTTAAATGAATTTACTTATAATTACATTTTTGTAGCCAAATACACTCTTCCTATTTCACATGGCTCCATTCTTTTGACTATACATCAAATATAAGTGGGGGATAAAACATCTGGAACCTAAAAACACATTATATAGCCCAATGGTTTGCTCTAGAAAATAATGTTTAATATCTCAAACTTAAAGAATTGCAGTTTAGGAAAAGAGGAACGCCTTTTTTTCATGCTTTTCAACATTTATTTTCTCTTATTTTAAAAACAATATTTCTATCAGCTTGACTTAAAAAAATAAAAGTGCTATATTAGAATTTACCAGCAGGGGGGAGTACAGGAACACAAAATATCTTTCAGCCTGGTATTTTTGTGCACAAATGGTGGCAGAGTACACAAACCATGCCTTTTTATTAGCCAGTGGGTCCACGGGAACACATTAAATTTAATGAACAGCTCAGTCTGTAACAGATGCAAACAAATAGATCTGTATGTGACAAAAGCATTGTCTTTGATCAGAAGTTATAGATGAGAAGAATAAACTACTTCAGTGCATTTTTTTTATGGCCAAGTGTGCCATATGTTAAGTTTTATTTTCCAAATTTCTTGAAACCACATAATGAAATCAGTTTTATTATACTAAAATCAATGTTTCTCTTAATTTTGCATGCCTATTTTTGAATGTTCACTTAGAATGAAATGCCAGTGAAATGCATTTTTAAAGGTGGCTGTATGTCATTGTGGATGGAAATTTGACTTGCACGATCTGTCTCTGACATACACAGTCTTTTATTTATATGAAGAGGCGATGTGGGAACACAATCTGATGCCTGTTCAAAATGTCCCAGAAGTGCACGCGCGTGCGCGCGCACACACACACACACACACACACACACACACACACACACAAAACCCTCAAGAAGCCAGTTATTTACCACTAGATGGATGCTAGTTAATGTTCCCAAGCCTCTTTAGATCTTAAAGGAAGGTGACTTTGGAGGTTAGAATTATGAACCCTTAACTAGAAGGAATAGATTGCAATATTCATTGCCAACAACCTAGAACATATGTTGAGTGATTCCCATGCCAGGTGTTAGAGACATAAAGATATTGAACAACAGGCCCTTGCCTTGAGGGGGAACAATCCAGCTGAGACAAATAAGAGCATATTTTGCAATGAGATATCTCTTGTAGGAAAGAGAACCATCACCAATAGATGAGAATGCTAATATCTAACCAAGGTTATTACTTACCAAGTTTTCCCTCGCATTCATTCAATTCATAGTTACCAAAGAGTGGTGTTAAAATATAAACTGGATTTAAAATAAAAAAATTTTTAATGTTAAAAATTATTTGAGTGAAAATCAATTTGAATCAGGCAGTGCCAAACCAGAAGTGGTTAACCTCACTCCACTGACAGGAACTCTGCGAAAGACTTGTATACCTTTGAAACTGAAATCAAAGGGAGAAATGAAGTTAAGAAACCGATAAGCCCTCCCAGGCCCATGTAATTACCTATTGATATGTAGATGGCCCACTTCTCTCTACCCCTTGAAATCCCTATGGATATTGATATGGCTACTTCTCTCCACCTCTTGGAGACACCTATTGATATGCAGATGCACTAAAGCCCTGGGAGAGATTCTGGAAATACTACAGTTTTGCCCACAGACTTTTATAGAAAAAGCAAAGGCCAAACAAGGAAATTATTGACTGGCTATAGTTTAAAGCCTACTTGAGGCCGTTTGTGATTGGTTATCTCCGGGCTTTGATTCCATAATCTTGAGGCATGTACAGGTTTAGACTTTAGTTTGCCACACAGGCTGCCACGGCATCAGAGCCCCTCAGTCTAACGGCCTCGTTCAGTCCATCTAACAGTGGTGACCAGAGTTTTGTGCTCTTACCAAAGTTCTAATCAGGACAGAGGAGGAAAATATCAGTTTTAGATTTCATTTCATGAAATGTCCATTCATCAATTTCATCTTCACTGGTTTTCTGTTTGGGATGTAGGAGTAATACCATCCTCTTTGCTTTAATGAACATACTGTATACATTGTTACATACCTGGTTTAGCAGCTTTGAAGGTCTTCTATTCATAGTAATGTTTTCTGGTTCCAGAACATCAAGCATTGATAGAAGGACTTGAAATCTTATCTATTGATCCCTCATGGTTCCACCATATGTTGTCCGTTGATATAATAGGCTTGATTTGTTACTGGTCTTAGGGGTTTTAGAGGTCAGCACACCAGGCCATCAAGGAATTCTGGGAGTGTTGGGGGAAGACCTGGTGGGAAAATGGAATGTTAGCCTGGACTTCAAAGACAAGGTAAGAATAGGAGCATTAGAGTGGGAGTAATACAGCAGTCCAGGTAGGTGAAAGTGCTTAGTAAGAAAACAGTTATATACTAGAGTTACAAGGAATGATTATACATGAGTGTAAGGAATGATAATAATGAGAGGGTTCAAGTAGTAGGGATCACTTAGTCTTCCAGAGTTTAAAGGATTCCCTATTGAAAAACATGGAGGAAAGAGAAGACCCTCTCCTGGATCTAACACACACATCTGGGAGCAACTCTGCTAGGTTTCTTTCTCCATTAATAAATGTGAATGTATATGGAATAATGAAGGATAAAAACTATTTCATAGGTTGGGAGATAAATGATATTATGTATGCAAGGTTCCTAGACTCCAGTTCCTCGACCCCTAATATTACCCAGCCAATATTAGCTGCCTTTCTGTTCCTCAGTCATCATAATCATCTTAGAAATACTATTCTCCAAAAAAAGTCAGTTAGTAGGCAAAAATGTTATGAATCTCAGAGTGTTACACAAAGCACATTATATCAAGAATTTTAATAATAAATATAAGCATAAATAATAAATATTGTGTTTCTCTATCACCCTCTTGTGCTCTATGCTCAAGAAAACAGTCCCTTGAAGCTCATTAAGAAATGTTTGTAGTTAAGTCCTATCTGTAATTCCTTAGGCAAATCTTTTCTGTTTTTCTCTAGCAACACACATGTTGCAACTGCACAATAGACGGAGCGTTTCTAAATGAAAACACTCTAATAACTCAAGAATTTCTCCAGTTTCTGTTCTGGAGTAGACATAGGCACCATTTCTCCATCATGGGCTATCTGGCATAGTAAATTTCACTATTAAGGAAACAGATGTCTTTTGTGTTTTATGGCAGATTTTCCATTTCATAAAGGCTGACAAATTTATGGGGGAAGGGAAGAGAGCAAAATGAAGTATGGAGTTACATTTGCACTTAAAGTAAGGCTATTCCTTGTGTTAGGCCACTTCGGTAGATCAGGTTAGATTGGGACATGGTTGCTTAGCAACTCTGCCATCAATGAACTCAGGATTCCTATTTTTCTGGGAAATCCTAAGGAGCAATACCTGGGAGAATCCTTCTGTTATCTTTGGATTATTCAAACTAAAGATCACTTGTACAAAAGATTTAGATGGAGTTCAAGTGACTAAGAGAGGAGCAGACATTTAGGTAGTAGGATTTGTATTTCTGTTGCTTTAATAATGGAGAAGGGAGTTGACCCATTTTCTATCTTTGCTGAGAATTAAGAGACTAGTTGTAAAGTGCAAGGAGGAATGAGTCCACTGCGGTGGCACAGATGTGCCCTAGAATATCTGTTCTTACCTCTTCTTTCCTGATGCTGAGCCACCACTCACACTTTTGAGGCCAGCAAGTTTTTTCACGTCAGGATCTCATTTAATCGATTTCCCCCTTTGTCCTCCATTTCACTGTTCCCTTTCTCCCAGCCTAAACGCTATTCATCTCAGAAAAAGCAAAGTAAAACCTTTCTTCCAGTTCTCCAGCTACCCTTCCTGCCCTCTCCTTTTCTTTTTTCCAAAAACCTTGAAAGAGTATTCTACATTAAGGGTATTCTGTTCCCTATCTCCCTCAAGTCACTACAGTCTGAGCCCTGTGGCCTTAATCCAATGAAAATTCTCTTGCCAAGGGGACAATAATCTAGTCGCCAAATTCACTGGACAATTTTGGGGCATCGTCTCACTTCTCCGACCAACCAGAGGACTTTTTTCTTCTGGCTCTTCTAACCTCTTCTTGTGTCTCTCATCTTGTAAAAATTGGGCTTCCTGGAATTCTGTTGTCTATCCTCCTATATTCTGGGTCATTTGCTGAGTGATGTCATCCCCTCCCGGGGCTTTATTAACTTATCCAGAGTGATTTCCAAATCTGTGGTTCTGGCTCAGACCCCAGTCTGGGGCTCCAGGCTCATTTTTCCAGCCACATCTCTGAACATCTCTCTTTCCATATGTTACAGGCACTTCATACCTCTCTGTCTCCTTGCTATTCTCCTAGTGGTGCTACCCCCATGAGCACCAACAGCCCCTGTTCTTTTTCCTATTTTCTCATCTCAGTTAATGGCAGTGCCATCCACCCAGTCTCCCAAACCAGAGATCTGAGTCATCCTGGATCCCTCACCTTCCCTCCCTCAGCGCCATTACATTTTCCATTCGTGTCACTTCTTTGGCCACAGAAGAGACATCCTCTCTGAAGCATGACCCATAAGGTCCTTCATAGATGGTTCTTGCTTCCATCTTGGCATCAACTCTGCCATTTCCTGTGTCACCTTCCTTTGTGCCTTTGTAATACTCCACCGTACATCCTGTACTCCAAGCATCTCCATAGGAAACTCTGTGGTTACCTACACTTCGGCGCTATTCCATCCCTTTGTACCTTTACACATGCAAGCCCCCTGAGCCTTTCCTTTCTCCTCCTCTGTCTTAAGAACCTTATGCTTCAAGAATCAGTTTAACCATCACCTCCCTGGAGTTCGTTTGCCAAGCAGTACTTAAGTACTCCCTCCTTAGTACTGCCATGTCACATTGCACCAGAGTATATTTTGACACATCACCTTTCTTATATGAATGTAGTGTACTGATTATATTATTTACAGGTCTGTTCTTGATGAGATTGTCAGCTTTCCAATAGCATGCAAGATGTCTTTTAAAAAAAGTCTTTCTATCCCCTTATCCCTAGCACAAAGTAGGTGCTAAACAAAGGCTTAGGGAGTGAATGAACAAACAGAAAGTAAGATATTTCAGTAGTGAAGATTATAGAACAATGAAACAGACCCCAATAGAAGTTGTGGAACCTGTTAGTTAAAAATCAGTGAGAGGCACACCCATTAGAATGGCTACTATCAGAAAAATAGAAAATAACAAGTGTTGGTGAGGATGTAGAGGAATTGGAACCTTTGTGTACTATTTATGGGACTGCAAAATGGTTCAATCACTATGGAAAACAGTATAGTGTTCCTTAAAAAATTAAAAACACAACTCTCAACAACCCCACTTTTGGGTATATATCCAAAGAACTGAAAGCAGGGTCCGAAGAGAGATTTGCACACCCGTGCTCACAGCAGCACCATTCACACCAGCCACAAGGTGGGAGCAGGCCAAGGGCCCACCGATAGATGAAGAACGACAATATATATACACAACAGAATATTATTCAGCCTTAAAAAAGGAGAGATATCCTGCCAAATACTAAAGAATGAATCAACCTTGAGGACATTATGTTAAAAGTGAAAGAAGCCAGTCACAAAAGATAAATATTGCATGACTCCACTTATGCGAGATCTCTAAAGTAGTCAAATCTCTAGAAACAGAAATTAGGATGGTATTTACCAGGAGCTAAGGAGAGAAGAAGGGGAGTTGTTTCATGGGCATAGAGTTTCTGTTCTGCAAGATGAAACATTTCTAGAGTTCCTATGCACAACAGTGTGAATACACTTAACACTACTAAACTGTACACTTAAAAAGGCTGACATGGTCAGTTTTATGTTATATGCTTTTGCCACGATAAAAAATTCCATAAGAGCACAATAGACAATGCATTTGACACAGGATGGATGCTGTCTGGTGGCCAAGAGCTTGAAAGGAAGACTAAACATTCATGACTTCTGCTTTTTATGGATCATATAACATTGAATGTCTTTATATCATCTATCTTGAATGCTTTTCTTTGTAAAAAGTTCCATAATACAAATAACATAATATTTGAATATAACAAAATATGGCAATGTGAACTGATAATACAAGTATGAATTATAATATGATATGAATAAACAGAAAGGTCATTTTCCCTTCTCAGGAAAGATGCTCTACCTTTCACCATCTCCATTATGCTTATGCTTTGAATACCACAAAATAAGAGTTTAACATAAAGAGACCTAGAAGTAGTCCTGTTGGAGCTTGCAGTCCAATGCAGACAATTATCTAGAAAACTTACAGACAAGAGTTGTCCAAGGTGCACACAAAAATACACACACATGCATGTGAGCATGCATGTACACACACACATACACCACTTGTGGAAGCTCATGAAGCATTTATGAGTCAGGTTTTTGAATAACTAAATAACATTAAGAAAATAATCAAATAATTCCATAAAAGATGTATGCTGAAAAAATGTTTCTAAAGAAGTAGAGCTGAAGCTTTAAAAATGTCTCTATCCATATTGACTGACTTAAAAAGTTAGGCATAAAATCCCCAAATAGCAGTTTCCAGTCCTCCAAAAAGTGGACCTCAGTTTGAGCTGATTCTTTGGTCTTTAACAATCTGTTAGCAATAGGAAATATCTCAAAATTTCCCATTAGGGTTTTAGAAGTTTCCTTTTTCTGAACCTCCACATTTTTATCATTCCCATGGAAAACATGAACACTAAGGATGAAATGGAATTCAGGACTCTTAAATGATCTTCTACTCTAATATGGCTCATTTCCCATCATTGGACCTTGGAGGTTACTTCAATAAAAAAAGCCTGTTAGCCACTGAAATTGAGCAGTTGATTCAAACTGGTGAAACTGACAAGGAGAGGACCTGTGGAAATTGCCATTTGCTTAGGGTACAAGAGGAAATCCCTGATTAATACTATTTTCCTCTATATCTGCAGCCTGGGGACTCAGCACAAGCCCCAGGCTTGGCCCCTCATCCCTTCCAAATAGTCGGGAAGTGCATCTCTGCTCATCTGAGCCGTGCCATTTCTGAGTTGCCTGGGAGCTATAGGAAAACATCATTAACTCAATCTGTGTTAACTCGGAATGCTGAAAATAAAAATAGCATCTTGGAGACCACTTCCCTAGATTCCTGTTATTTCATATAACATTTTTATTTTTCCTTGAACTACTCTTGCTTGCTGGCCATTTTCTTCATTATAGCTGCTCTTTTATTTTTCTAGCTTTATAAAACAGTGTAAGTTTAAGGTGTCAGGTGATGATTTGATACATGTATGTATTATAAAATGATCACCCCACTAAGATTAGTTAACATATCTGTCACCTCACATAATTAATTTGTGCGTGTATGTGTGATGAGAACATTTAGATTCTACTCTCTTGATAGCTGCTCTTCAAAATTTTCATTTTGCACCCAGTTCTGCCGGTCAGCAAGTTTACTTGGAAGGAGAAATACACATCTCATCTCTGTGCCGTGGCCGGTAACAGAGGGGAGCGGGTCCATTACACTGTGGAATCTTCTCCCTAGGCCCACGTGTATTTATGCAGAAGGAACCACGTAAAAGTGGATTCCTTTAAAAAGCAGGCTTCATGGGAGAAGTCACAAAAGCTAAAATCCTTTAGAAACGCTTTGAAAGAATATGGACGAAGAGATGTCAGGTGTGGCTGCACCCCATGCCCTTAGACTGGGGACGGTGGAGGGTTTCTAGGCCGATGGGGTGTGTGTGCGCGCGGCACTAGTGTATCACAAGGCCTATACTAATGTACGGAAGGTTGCCTTTTATTTGTTTGCTTGCTTGTTTTTTGGTACGAACCTGCCGCAGAGCCACAGACACTTGACTCCCCTTCTCCTTCAGCAGATCATTCTGGGAAGCTGTCGCTTGATTTTCTGATCCCAAATGAGAGGTATTTCTTGTAGGGAGGCACAGCTTCCCCGTTTTATCTATAAAGGATGACCATATAGCTTCACGTATACGCCAGGACACATTTCAGTCAAAGTTGGCCCCAGAAGAATGAATAGACAGTAACTGATCCACAACAGGCGAAGGCTGGGATGTATAGTCACTCGTTCCGCAGTAGGCACCTGAGCAGGGGCAGTAATCCAGACCCGAAACAGGCCCAGCTCAGCCTCAGTGGGTGCGCGGGGGGCGCGCTCTCCCTCCCAGCGCCCTACCGACCCCGGGGGAGACTGTGCGATCTCGGAGCCTCAAAGGAAGTCTCTTATTCCGTCGTGCGCATGCTCATCTGATGCAGCGCCGTGGTCTGCCGCTGCCTGTGTGGGGTGGCGGGGCTTCCACAACAGAGCACCACAGACTGCGTGGCTCAAACAACTGAAACTTACTCTCTCGCTGTTCTGGAGGCCAAATGCTCCGGATGGAGGTGTCAGCCAGGTGCGTGTCTGCCGAGGCCTCTCTCCTGGCCCGCCGGCAGCCGCCTTCCCGTCGTGTCCTCGCGGGGTCGCTCCTCTGCGCATGTGCTTCCTGCCGCGTCTCTCTGTGCCCCTGACCTGGTCATCTTGGAGCAGGGCAGGCCCTGAAATCCTCGTGTTAATTCAACCTCCTTATAGGCCCCATCTCCCAATACGGCCCCATTCCGGGGCACAGCAGGCTGGGGCTCCAGCACACGGGCTTCGGGGACCCAGGCCTTCCCGTGGCTCTGGCTCTCCGCAGGCTACCTCTCCGTTACGGGAGGACGTGGCCGGAAGGCGGCTGTTTATGACCCAGGACGCAGGCTCTCACCAGACGACGAATCTGCCGGCCTGCAGAACTGTGAGAAATGAAAGTCTGTTGTTTAGGTCTGTGGAATTTTTGTTATAGTAGCCCGAGCGGACGGAGGCAAGATCTGACCATTCTGCAAGCTGCAGATAAGTGGATTTACTGAGAAAATCAGGGTGAGGCGCCACGGTGGCAAGCCAGGCCCAAGTAATAGTGTGATGCCGTCGGAGCTGAGCCACGTGCTGAGATGTGATGAAATACGAACCGGGAGACAAAAATCATCCCGATGAGACTGGGGCCCGACGCAGGCGTTCCAGCTGGTGGCAACCGGCCTGGGTGCTGGCGCCCTTTCGTCAGGAGGTGGCAGGGTGGGAGCTCTCGCTGGCATTTCACCCTTTCTAGGACAGTGCCGACGTGGTTTCTGTGCCACAGACAAGCAATCTACAGGGATTGGACATTTGAGAAGAAATGATGCAAAAAGTATTATTTGATTGTTGTTAGTAGCATTTATGAGCTGCAGATAATTGAATCTAGGGATAAAACCGTGAGGTCATCAGAACTGAAAGGGATTTGATAGGCTCCAAATTTATCTTAATATCTTCAAGGACTGTGCCAAATCATGACTGATAAAGGATGTGGGAACGCTCATAAAGAGATCTTTCAGCTTCAGTGACCAATGTGATCGATGACTGGGTCTGCTGTTGTTTTCCGACACCACCAAGCAGTTCTCCAATTCTCAGCAAGCCCTGACCGGATGTCCCACAATTTAACTCAACTCCAACACTATGTTCCGGGAGATAAGGTCAGATCCCGCAGGTTAAGGCCTCCGTCCCACATGATCGCCCTCACTTCAGATGCCATTTGCAAGGTCAGCTTGTTACTTGCGCTTCTGACTGACTGGCTATAAATTGGAGGTTCTTATAACCCCAGGGTTAGATTAATTTGCTAAAGCAGCTTATAGAACCCAGAGGAATATTTACTTACTTTTACCAGTTTATTATAAAGGATATTACAAAACAAATGAAGAGCCAGATGAAGAGGTGCATAGTGTGAGGTCTGGGAAGCCCTAAGGTACAGGAGCTTCTGTCCCCAGGGAACTGGGGTATGCCACCCTTCCATTGTGTGAGTGCCTTCACCAACTCTTGTTCAAGAATTTTTATAGAGTTTAATCTGTGGTCCCCACTTCCCAGAGATTGGTAAATGTGCCTACAAGTTCCAGCCCAGCGATCAGGTGTACTTCTAGTAACCAGCCCTATCCTGAGGCTACCTAGGGCCTCCACTCTATGTTGCAACATTAGCATAAACTCTGGTGGTCTCAAAAGGGGCTCCTTGTAAGTGACAAAAGATGCTCCTATCACTCAGGGAACCCCAAGGGTTTTAGGAGCTTTGTACCAGGAACCAGGGACAAAGACCAAATGTGGGGAAAATGGAAGTTCCGATGGCCAGGATCCTCACCTGACCCTAAACTACTTGGTGATGTAATTGGCCTACTGCTAGGCTGCTGCTTCCACACCCATAGGCAATAAGTTATTATTGACTGAGTCACCATATCAAGAGCTCCACCCAGTGCTCTGCATGGAGGTAGAGACAGAGACAGGCTTACTGCATGCAGACAGCCCCAGAGGCAGACGTGATTCCAGCACTCAACCTGCCACTGTGAGAATAAAGCTTGGTATAAACCCTTTAGCCCTAATGTTCCATTGTTGTTATTGGGATTCACCAAGTACAGAATGAGAATCCGGGACCAATCCCTTTCAGGAGAGACAAGCATGACAGGGCAAGTTCCTCACTGCCAGTTTAATAGTTACCTGATCACTGATCAAACTAGCTGCCATTTTCTCAACTTTCATGTTATGCCCAGGTATGAGCAGACAAAACATCTGTGACCTGGCCTGCTTGCCACAACCAGCTGCATCTCCGAGCTCACCCTCTGCATTAGCAAGATCGGGCTTCTGTTCCCTTAAAGTCTCTCTGTTACTGAAATGCTGTTTATTCTGCCTGAAGATCCCTACCCTTCTTAACCATCTGGAATGTTCATCCCTCAAGATTCAGCTTAGGAGTTTCTTTCTAAGTGAAGACTTTACATACAGACACACACAACACACACAGACACATACCACATACCCACCAACCACACACTCAAACACACACCCATGCACACACACTACACACAGCCCCCCAACATACACATCACAAAATTAAGCACCCTGTGGGGGCTAAGGGCTGACCTCCCCAAGATGTGCCATTATGACATACAGATGATTTTGGACTGAAAATCATCAAGGCCCAAAAAACTCAGGAAGAAACCTTGACCTCCCCCACCACCAACAGCGTAAAAATAATTTAGATGGCGGAACTACTCCAGGAGGAGCGCTATCCCCATAGCAGCTACATTATAATGTAAAGTGGGTGGTAGGCTGGGAGGGATGTGGCTAGGTGTGTTAAAATTCCTCTCTGTGCCCCGCCCCAGCCCCCCATTGTTTCTGTGGGGACCATCAACATTTGTTTATCAAACATTTATTCTTTGCATATTCATCTGTGTTGCTTCCCTTTTCCTTTGAAATCTCAGACCCCCATCCCCTCCTCCTTGGTTCAGGATGACATTTATACCTCATTCTCCCTGACTGTCTTTGGAGCCCATGTCTATGGCTTCCCTGTACCCCATACATATGTAATTAAACTTTGGTTTTCTCTCCTGTTTTCTGTCTCTTGTCAATTTGATTCCTAGACCAGCTAGAAGAACCTCTACAGGTAGAGGCAATTTCTTCCTCCCCAACCATCCTTTCCTCAGTGCTAGCAAGGCAGGATGACATGCCTCTACTGTTATACATATCATACAATTTTAAACAGCAATTTCCTTATCATTATATTAATGAATTGTACCCAATTAAAACATTTCAAGTGAATTTCAAAGAGGTTTCCAACCACTACTTAGCACAGCCCTATCTATCCTCACCCCCATCACTCTAGAACTTTAATAGTTTCAGGACCCCCAAGCCCCTGTCAGTTCCAAATTTGTTATATGTGGGTAGAAGGAAGTCACAAACTACTGACAACTTAATGAGAAAGATTTGCTTTTCATTCCCCTGGTTCAAGCAAAAATAGAAAGGTCTTCCTGCACACAAACAAGCATATCAACAGGAGGTGCCACGAATCCTTTTCCAATTAGAGAAGAGGTGCTTGGCCTGACTTCTTCACTTTAGCTCTTTACCTCCTAGAGTTTTTATTTCCACCATGACACCAACTATCTCCTTAGCAACTATCTCAGATAGGATCAGATTTACTGCTTTTCTGATGAAGATTACATCTTCTTTTAAAAATGGAAAAACCATTCCTTTTATAATTACAAACCCATGTCTAATAGAACATAATATTTAAAAGCAGACAGAAATAGAATACAGTGTTATAACAGAAGACCCTCTATGTGGAAGTCTAATTAGACACTAGTTATTGACTCAAAGTCATTACCATAGCTAACTAGCCAATGGTGAGGCCAGCTATGAAATAGCCAAGAAATGGCCCCAAAGTGGGCTATGTGGGGGAGTAGACAATGAAAGAAAAGCAAGAGGCCTCTGCAACTGGTCCTTGAATTATCTAAAAAAAGCTGAGCCTTATTAATGTGGAATTTTAGTGTTTCTGCTGGAAGCAGAATGGAGATGTTATATATCCTCTTATTCCATTTACGGTTGGCCTGAATGCAAGCTCTTTCTAAGGGCTAATGTTACCCACCTTGTCGAGCAGGGCAAGATTTTACAGCTGGGACTGGAGAGGGCTGGGTGTTCCATCTTCCAATTCATTACCACACATTATCTATGGCTTTTGGGTAATTGAGCAAATAATGCCCTTGACAACCATTCTCCCTCTTTAACTCCAGGGCAAGGTAATTAATTAAGGCCAGAAAGGGATTGTGAATGGCTGTTAATGAACCACAATTGAGGGAATTACCTAGGAGAGTGCTCTTAGAGCCTATAAAAGTACATGAACAAGAGTAGCTTGGGTACAGATGTACCCTATCCTTCCCATCACTGTTCAGTCTCAGAAGGGCACAGATGTGAAATGACGGGGAGTTTCCACTACATAGCCCTGTCTCATTATGCCTGTATAACTTGGAGTGGCTATTTATTTTCATGCCCCATGATAATTTCTAGAGAATCTCTTTTAGGGCACACAATATGTAGCACACACCAAAATGTAATGACCCAGACAGTTAACTGATTGACCAGTATTTGTTCAATGGGATGTAGTTTGTCACACACACATACTAACAAAGGATGTGAGGCACTCCCTGCCCTAAAGAAGTCATGGGGCCACGTGATGGGCACAAGCATGTGGAGAGCAATACGACGTGATCATATATAATCAAGTGCTGAACTGTGATTATAAAACTGCTAAAGAAGTTTGGGGAAGTGTGGGACACCTGCGTGGGCTGGGTGGACAGCATAGGTCAGGAGGAGAGGTGAAGTCTCACTGGGCCCCGAGGGACAGAATAGGCAGAGAGGAAGAGGGGGAGGCAGCCCAGGTAAAGGCAGGGCGGGGATGACCTGTAAGAGAACGAACAGTGCAAGTCCTGCCTCCGTAGAAAAGAATTTCACGCCAAGGTCCGCAGAATTAGCCTTCCTTTTTCTTCCTTTTCCTTTCTTCTGAAGACTAAAGAGACAATTAGAGGTTATCATGTCCTACTACACATCCCCTAACAGATGCACTACACACACACACACACACACACACACACACACCAGGAGATAGGCTGAATGGCTTACACAATTCTTTGGTGATGGGACATGGAACTACATAGACTCAGACAAGAAATTAGATTGTATAATTCTGAGTCTGGTGTGTCTTTCTTACTAGGGCATAGTGTGGGGAAAGATTATGAAAGTTCTGAGTATCAGACAGAGGAGTTCAGGCAGATGATGCAACAGGGAAGGAGGCTCTGTAGGGATGTAGATTCTGAAGACGTGTTGGGAATAACTATTTTAATAATGCCTAAGATTTATTAACAGATTACTATGTGGCTCTGCTAAAGATCTCACACGTAAGGCCCACAACAATTCTCTAGGGTGCTACTAAAATTTGTTCCCATTTACAGATGAAGTGACAGTCTTAGAGAAATTAGCTATCTCACCCGAGACAAGTAAAAGTACGACCAGAAGTTCTAAAACCCGAATTCCTAAGAACTATGCTTTTTTGCTTCTGTATAAGTCTAGCTCGTGGTCTTTATACCTTTTCACTCAAATACTAAATAATGGTTCTCAACTGAAGGTGATTTTTTTCCCTCCAGGGACCCATGACAATATCTGGAGACGCTTTTTGTTTGTCAGCCCTGGGGGGACGATGCAACTAGCATTAGCGGGAAGAGGCCAGGGCTGCAGCTAAACGTCCTACCGTGCCAAGACTCACAGCAAAGACATATCCTGCCCCAAAGGCCAGTGGTAACAAAGCTGAGAAGCTTTTGGCCCTAAAAGAATTTTGAAAAATCATGACCCTTTCACACATATTCAGGTTGACATCTAAATGTTTAATTGTAAGTTTAAACAGTAGCAAAGGATGTAATGTCTGGTATATCACTAATACTGATATTGAAAAATAGATACATTTAAAAATAAAAGTCACGTCACGTTTTTTAATGAATCTAGTGATATTTAAACACCATACCAAGTTGATATATAAACATGATTGTTTTAAAGAGATACATGAACAAATTGTATTTCCATCCCACTTCCTCCATGGAATATTATTCCAGTATAATATCGTTTATGCTTGTAAGTCTTTTGAATTACACAGCCATTTTCTCTGCAACAAAAAATATGTATAAGTTGAACATTTTGAAAACATGTCCTATGACCCTGCGACTCTAAGTCCATGACTCCCAAACTGTGCCCAGATGTGCCAGGGGCTCCTTGATGGATTCACGAGGGTACTGCAGGGTGTTCACATTTTCAAGGGAAACACAGGGTGAACTACCAGTTTGAAAGTCGTTCACAGCTTCAACGTTAGACAGAACTACATCCCTATGATGTTATAGTTTTTGCAAAGCTGTTTTCTGGCAGGTGCTGACTGAAAAGCAAGTAGGCACAAAGATGAGTGTGGGGCAGGAAATGCGGGTGGTGGGGCCCCACCTGGTTCTCAGGTTTGAGAAGCTGTGCCTTTGTTAAACGGGCACACACATCCTATGAGTAAGTAATCATAGCTATTTAAGAATGAAATAAAAATATCAGTTTGCTGTTCACATTATGTGCTTTATTTTTGCAAATGTCTGCTATGTCGTTAGAAAAGATATATTTATTAAGCACTTAATAAATGGAACGGCTTGGCATTTCTTTTGGCTTGGGGACTCTCTAGAAATATGACTGGTTCATTAACGGTGCTATAAAACAAGATGGCTTGGGACCTCTGGTGTGTTAAAAAACAAGTCTTCTGGGTTGAGATATACATAGTCATTATAATGACTATATACTAATAGTCATTGGTATATAATACATCAAAACAATGTAATTATAAATGTTGATGATTATTAGAGATGAAAGTAAAAAACTGGGCAACACATCTCTAATGGATGTTTTCTCCTTCCCTAATTTGTCTTGTATCTATGGAGGAACAGTATTATGTACCCAAGGATGAATATTACAAATGCATGTAAAAGCATACTCCTGTTTTCATTTTAATAGATGTGAACACTGAATAACCTTGTTCAGATAAATATCTGAAGGACAGTGTTACTCAGTTCTTGAACTCCTGAATTACAGCTAAAAATCATGTCCAGTATCAATTATTTTTAGTGATCCATCAGTGCTTTTAGATAGTTCTGTTTTGTTGAAAGCCAAGAGTTAGAAACATTTAATTTCCAAAAAATTATACTGTTTCATGATTAGCGTTGTTCACTTCTTGGCTCCAGAATATCCAATTGTCCCTTTGTTTGGTGCCCTAGAGGTTTACGACCTGGGGCAATGCACTTCATCAATGTTTAGGAAGGATAAGAGGTGTGATTTTCTGTTGTTAATTAAAAGATGGATGATTTGCTATTGCGGAAGGGAGGTGGCAGGGAGAGCCTGCCTGTCCAACACGGTTAAATTCTCAAGAAGATCCATTTTAGGAAAGTACATGTGGAGCGTGAGGAATGGAAATAGGTCCCCTTAAAACTGGCCGCACCCATGTACACATTAGAGAGCCTCTGCATATGCCTAGGGGTGCTCATATCCCCGAGGGGGCGCCACTGCCAACCCTGGGCAAGGGGAGCTGTGCTCCGGGACGTGAATGCCCAGATGGGCTGTGGGGCTCAGGGCAAAGCCTCTTGGGGTCCCTCCCTTCTTCACTTCTAGAAAAGTGAAAGGTCTGTACCAACTTAGAGACAATTTGAATTAGAAAGCATCATAAAGGTGTTCTCTCTATCACAATACTGCCTCAATTGTTTGACTCACACATTTACAAATATCTTTTTTAGGTTAAGTGAAAAAATTCCCTCCTGTAATTTTAACACATGGAACTTTGTTGTGCCCTTTGAAGCGACACCGTCTGGTCCCTTTTTCATGTGACAGCCTTCCAAACATTGGAAGATACCTCTCACACCTGGCAGGTGGTGTCTCCTCACAGGCTGAACTGAGTCAGGCCTGAAGAAGGGGCACCAAGCGCCTTGCGGTAGAGTTTGCGTATCAACAGAGAAACTGACATTCTTTGAGGCGTGGATGGAGGTCCTGTTAACTCCATCCACGGTACAGCTGGAACATATTTCAAAATTCTTCTTTTAAAAATCAACTTACACTTTGGGGTTTTTCTGTACCTCACTGAAAAACTGAGTGCTTCCCTATTGCCCTCATTCACCATTAGGCCGTTTAATGCGTTCATTTCAGCAGACCCCAGGGCGGAAGTGTGGGGCACAGGCACTGTGCGGTCTGGGGTAGCTTGAGTGTGCCTGAGCTGCAGAGCGGCTGCGCCCCCAGGCTCCTGGCTCTAGTCTGGCATCTGAGCTGCCTCTGGAAGTGCCAGATATGCTGCAGTCCAAGAAAAGGGGGTCGGCGGGGTAGGTGCGTAAACTCATCCCCTTGGGATGTGGGATGTTAGCTTCACCAGCACTTATCTGGCTCGTACTGACTCCTAAAATCCTACTTACAACATTAGGCCAGATGGCTCCTGTGGGTAAAATTTTAATATTTCCAGAATCTCGTGTCTGGCTTTAATGCATCTCTATATCAATAGTTGTTTCCAAGGGGTGGAGAGAAGTGGTCCATCTCCATATCAGTAGGTGATTACAAGGGCGAGCTAGGGCTTACCTGGACCGAAGAGGTTGGGTGGGGCCCTTCTTCTACAGCCGGGTCGTGAATGACATGGGAGAGCAGAAGTGGAATACATGGGTTTCTCCCACTTAATTTCTCCCTTTGACTGATTTCAGTTTCAAAGGTAATTTGCCCTGGGCTGGAAAAATATTCCACCCCCCCGCCCCACTCCTCTGGAGTTACAGCTCCCCAAAGCTATTTGTCCCATGTCCCAGGGACTATTTTTGATGTTTTCTTAGAATAAGGATCATTTATTGAATGATTTCTAGCGTTTGGCATGGTGCTAGAAATGTCTTTAACTCACACAGTGACTCTCTGATATAGGTTCTATTATCTTCCCACGTGGAAGCTTAGTGGGGTAGAGCAACTTACCCAGTAGCAGCAGATGCAGAGAAGCCACCACGCTATCAGACCCAAGCTCCCATCATCAGTTCTGTAGGCTAACTAAGCTCTTGCGGCAGAGACAGGGAAGTACAGGGAGGTGGGCACTGTGAGGGCTCCCACTCAAGAAATAGGATGTGATCTTACCAGTCTGGAATTCTTGAAATGGAGATTCCAGAGGGGTGTAATTATTGCAATAACAACATCCATAGTATTAGCAGGGTCCCCGGCTTATGAGGACTCTTTATTTCCTTTTAGGATGATTTCTTGAAATATGAATCTTGCATGGTATGTACAAATAGCCAAGGAAGTAATATCTCACCTTTCCTTCCCCCTATTTTTAACTTAAAGGATAGAATCTTTGCAGGTGAGCATTTTTACTTTAACTTGGGGAAGGGAGTAGAAAGAGAAGGAAAGAGTGAAGAGGAACCATAGGGAGTGTCCTGGACTGATCTGCAGCCCTTGAAAGTGGAAGAGGAAAATTAAAATCATTATCCCTATCACCAAAAAATCCTCCAAAGTCACAATACACCAAGGACAGTCTCCAGAATCCAGCCACCTTTGACAGTGTAACACAATGCTATGCAAACTATTTTTTTTATTAAGGTATCATTGATATACACTCTTACGAAGGTTTCACATGAAAAAACAATGTGGTTACTACATTTACCTGTATTATCAAGTCCCCACCCATACCCCAAAGCAGTCACTGTCCATCAGTGCACTAAGATGCCATGGGTTCACTACTTGTCTTCTCTGTGCTGCACTGTCTTCCCCGTGACCCCCACACCAATTGTACTAAACATAATACCCTTCAATCCCCTTCTCCCTCCCTCCCCATCCGCCCTCCCACACCCCTGCCCTTTGGTAACCACTAGTTCCTTCTTGGAGCCTCTGAGTCTGCTGCTATTTTGTTCCTTCAGTTTTATGCAGACTATTTTTAAAAAATCATCTTTCAGTTACTAATTTGGAAGTGGTGTCAAACAATAGAAAACTTTGAGCTTGAAAATCAGACTGTCCCAGTTCAGATCTCAGCCCTGCCTCTTTTTGGCTTCATGACATTGTATGTGTGATTTAATTTCTATGAGCCTTGGTTTCCTGTTCTATAAAATGGGGATAATAATATCTACCTCATAGGGTTGTTGTAAAGATTAAATGGAATAATGTTTCTAAAACAAATAGTACAGTGCTGCTAGCCCATGATTAGTACCTTCCTTCTCCTTCTTTAAGTTTATTTTAATGTTCACATGATCAAAGCTGTATCAGTAAATTTAACCTCTATATAAGACCACACATAAAAAGAGCAAAAGAAAATGCCTGCATTTATTTGTTGTTTATTTTGAAATTTTAAGTTTTTACAAATATGTTTTTAAATTTATATATACACATATATATGTATATATCTATAGATATTGATATATATATATAGTATTATACACACGCAATGCTTATTCACCAACAACATAGCACAGTGAGTTCTGAGTTCTTGATCTTATGATTCAGAGGATAGTGTAGTATTAAGGGATAATGTTTCAGAACTTTGAGAAAATCCAAAGTAATTTGATTTATTTGGCCTGGGGAAGACAGCTGAAGGGGCAACGTAGTACAGACAGTCATACTGTCCTTTGTTAGAGGGGTATTTTGGGATATGAGGTGGGATAAAGGGCTTTGGAGTAGGGCCTGTGGGAGAGGCTTTGGAGTCAGACCAGATTCAAATCCTGCCTCCATCACTTTCCAATTATGTGACATGGGGTTGTCACCAAAACCCTTTGAACTTCAGTTTTTTAGAAAAACAACACCTTACTTTGCAGAGTTGATGGGAGAATTGAATGAGGTGGTTTATATGAAGGGCTCAGTGTAGCATCAGCCTGTACTAGGCTTTCAGAAATGCTCTAGTAAGGAAATGATGGGTATTCCCACACTGCATGAAAGGCAGCCCGGCTTCGTGGCAAAATGCCCCACCGGAAAGCCATAGCCCACTGCTCCTAGCTGTGTGATTGTCCCTCTGCCTTCCTGTACCCCAGTCTCCCGCAGAGGTGCCGGCCCGGTTTATTTCACAGAGTTATTATAAACTCACAGGAAATAACACGGGGGGATCTTTCTGAAAATTATGAAGTCACCATTTAGAAGGTTCATATGAAATATGGGCTAGTGTACAGACATGAAGTCTAAATCTCTTTGGGTTTTAACTTTAAATATAAGCAGGAAAGTGGTGTACTGTTCTTTTCTCTGTAAAACTCCCTCTCTCTCCAAAGTTAGAATAGAACTACTTACGGTCTCGGAGGTGATATGTCCAGGTCATAAAGAAGAGGTGTTTATTGCTTCTATTAGGACATTTCAAAACCTGCCCAGTCTTCTGTCCCCACCCAGATTAGTATTTCTTTGTTTTTCTCCATTATTGTCAGAGGTACTACCCTTCCCAAGGCTCCTGGAGGCTTGAATTTTTTTTTTTAAATTCTCTCTCCAAGTCCTAATCTCACCAGGAATACTCTTCCTTCACTGTGCTTTTGAGATTTGGCACTGCTCTTTTCGTTCACGCCCATTACTCTTTTCCCGGCCCTTGGGCTCGCGTAACCAAATCACTACACATGTTTTGCGGGGTTCGATGTTGAGTTCTTCTTGTCTTGGGCCACGCGGCACAGCGGTTCCGTGATGAACCTCCTCTGACTCTCATTCTGACATGATGCACCCGCGAGGAGCTCTCAGTGGTGTCGCCGCACGACCCTTAGCCTGCTCCCGGAGGTCCGCCCTGGCGAGGCCCGCTGAAGGGCCCCTCGCCTCCAGACTCTGCTGTGGACACACTTGGAGGGAAGCCAGTCTCTGACCCCCCCTTGTCCGCTGTGTGTCTGCCTCTGCCTCCATGCCCTTGCTCCTGGCTCCCCACCTTGGAATTCTCCTGCTTTTCTACTAAAGAATCTGTAGACGGCATTTCTTTCAAGGCCAGCTCAAGAATCACGTCTCCAGGAAGCCTTCCCTGATTTGTCCTGCCCTTCGTGGTGCTTTCCTCCGTTCTGTGCATGCTTAGCCTTTACTCACACAGTGCTGTCTACAAGGTCACATGGAGCTCTGCGACTGTTCCCCAGTGTGCGGGGGACACAACACCCATTTAACAGCATTTGTTCACTTGACTTCCTGCCTTGTCTCCTCCATTCAGCTCTAATTTCCTCTAGGGTGATGCTAACATCTTGTATTACTGCTGACACCCCCCTAGAATCTAGTGCAGAGCTCTGATAGCAGTGAGAATTTAATTGGCATTTAAATGAATGTGTGAATGATAAGGGGAGCTAGCTGGCCCCTGAGGCCCTAGAGCGCCCCCTCAACTACCCCCAGAGGGCTTATCGGACCCCCTGCCTCACATTTGTAGCTCCCATCCCAGTGGGAAGCTCTAGGATGGACGAGACCGGTGAGAATCAAAGGCTGCTTACTTGTCTGAAGCGAGCTGACCGTGGGGCCGCCAGGGCAGCGCCAAGCCACCGGCCCCTGTCCCCCCAGGCAGCTGCGGGGCAGCAGCGGAGGGCGTTCAGGGGGCCTCGGATCACGGGCTCCTGCTGTGGTGACGGGAGCACAAAGGGAACTCTCCTTTCTGCCTGTGCCACCGGACGGTC
Organism: Phataginus tricuspis; assembly: GCA_029783875.1. Taxonomy (NCBI): domain Eukaryota; kingdom Metazoa; phylum Chordata; class Mammalia; order Pholidota; family Manidae; genus Phataginus; species Phataginus tricuspis. The sequence continues at coordinate 21,722,556 of JAQQAC010003584.1, read as the reverse complement.
TGCCTGTTCTCGGCGTGGGCAGAGACCCATGGGGAGGATAGGGCCTCATTATCCGGCCGCTTCGGGCCCTTCACGGTACTCTCCGCGGCATCGTCACGGAGCACGGAAACGGAGCTGACAGAGTCTGTGCAGCCTCCAGCGGGTCAAGCCCCTCCAGAAATGTCTCTGCGTTCAGCGTCCTCTCTGCCAGCCCAGCCCCTCCTCAGCCAAGCTCTCCTTATCTCCCATTTATAATACAGCACCAAGCGCCTCGCCATCTACCCATCTCCTTCCGTCCTGTTCACACCCAGCGCGCCCCCAGCGTTATCCTTCTGGTTGGGGGACGGACCCACACGCAGTCGTTTGGCTGCTGTTACCTCGCCTGACTCTCACTGCCTACGCATGAAAGTGCAAATCAAAAAGGTGGCCATACAAGCCTTTTAAACTTGGTGCCTTCCCTTTCCAACTTCCTCTTGTACCAATTTGCTCCACATACCCTGGGATCTAACAGGCAGACTTTCTGGGTATAGTTGCTCCCATTATCTATGGGGGATACATTCCAGGACCCCCAGTCAACGCCTGAACCTGCGGAGAGTAACTGAAAATAGTGCTGGATCTTATATATACTGTGCTTTTTCCTATGCATGCATACCTATGATAAAGTTTAATTCATAAATTAGGCACAGGAAGAGATTAACAACAACGAATATAAAATTATAACAATATACTGTAATAAAGATAATGTGGATGTGGTCTCTCTGTCCCCCTCATATTGTGCTGTACTTCTGTGATGACGTGTGATGACAAAACGCCTGCATGATGAGGTGCAGTGAGGTGAATGACGTGGGCAGTGTGAGGTTATCACTGACCTGGTGACCACGTGTCAGAAGGAGGATCATCTGCTTCCAGACCACATTCGACCCCAGGTAACTGAAACCGTGGAATGCAAGGCCGTGGGCAAGGATGGCTGACTGTATTCCCAGATTAGGCCACACCCTTTGTAGGGAGTGTGTGTTAATTTTTTTTTTTCTGCTTATCTTATGAACCCCTTTCTTATTTGGGGGAATGCCAAGATGTGGGTTTGAGCGGGAGTCCGAGGGCTTTCTCACTGGGGAGCAGTGAGAGTGTGGGTGCACCATCTGGTCTGGCCACATCAGTGGCCTGGCCCGGGACTTTGAAAAACAGAGGGGCCCCTGCTAATCCATGCAGCATTTGGTGCAAGGACAGCAGGGTCTGGGCGCAGTGACACGGGGGTCCTGGCGGGCTGCTCCTGGGTGAGGCTTTGCCTCTCGCTCCAGCCCTGTGTTTCCAGTCCCTTGATTCCTGCCCGTTTTCCAGCCTCGGTTCCCAACCCTTCTGTTGACTGACCTGCCAGGAAGCCATCTCATGAATTCCTTTTCGGAGTAAATTGGCCAGATTCTGTGGAAGCCATTTGTAACAAAGAATTCTGAGCGGCTCACTTCTCATGACTGCATACCTGTGTACTGGCCTCCCTCCCGCCTGCCCTACCCACAGGGAAGGTGGGTAACTC
>JAQQAC010003584.1:21630403-21720546 GCA_029783875.1 Phataginus tricuspis | reverse complement strand
CTCTCTTCTCAGGAGGCACATCTCGCTGACCTTTCAAGGGTCATTTCAAATGGTGTCTCCACACTGTGGCCTGTGGCTTCCCACAGAGTAATCCTACAGTGGGACCCGGTGGCACTTTTCACACCGTATACAACACTGTTACAATGACCATGGCAGTGTAGCTGTGCCCCTCCCGCCTGTCTCCCCCACCCCGCTCTCAGTTCCTTGAGAACCGTGGCTGTGTCTCAGCCCTGGAATTGAACACAGCCCTGGACACACAGTAAGTGAGTGGAGGGCACTTGTCGTTCGGGGAACTGTCCACCATTTTACTTCCTTTCTATATTTGGAGGAATTATGTACTTTATGAGTCTTGGAGTTGTTAAATAACCAGATTGTGCCCAAGATGGAGTCACTCATGCTAAGCCCCCTGTCAGCAAAACAAAATTAACTAAGTTTCTATGCTCCCAGGAAAGGAAGACCTGCGTCAGCCTGTGAGCTCTTGTCTGCTCACACGAGCTACCTAACCCAGCTCCAAGACTTCCTTCTGCACAGAAACAAAGTACCCTGCTTTAACCATCAACATGTGCCAGTATAACTTCTGGGTCCTGCTCACTTTGGTCTATAAAACTCCCTTGCCTCAAACAGCTCTTTGGAACTCCTTTCTATCTGCAATATTAGATACTGTCTGATTCATATATTATTGAATAAAGCTAGTAAGATCTTTAAAATTTACACAGTTGAATTTTGTTGTTGAACACTTTAAGACAGAACACACCTCCCAGACAAGAAGTGAAAACAAGGCAGTTTTATACCGCTGCCGCGATGCAGACAGGGCATGGACACGAGGGCTGGGCTGGGCCAGTCGGATGAATGCTCCCCACGGCCCACTCCGCGCGGGCTGCAGGCACATCCAGGAATCCAGTGGAGGTGTTTCCAGAGCAGCGGGAGGGGAACGAGAGGTCCATAGGATGGACCAGCCGCCTTCGGAGCCCGCTCTAAGGTGTGGTTTTGCCTGCCGTCCTGGGTCACACCCCTAGTCTTCCTTACTCTTTCCTGTTTCTGAGATCTATTCTCCAGGCTTCCGGATGGTTCTACGAGCTCTCCAATATCCCTTCAACGAATTCCTCTTCTGCTTAACTCTGCTTGTTGTGTTGCTTATAACCAAGAGTCCTGATTTATGCGCAGTACTCAAGTGTTTAAAAAGTATGTGGATATATCGGGATAGTCCAAGGTCAAACTGTGGCGGGAGCTGTGGATGTTGGGTCCTTCTGGTGTTCTCCCTTCCTTTGAGCCATCCTACCCCTTCTCTCTTTGGCACTGCCACCCGATTCTGCTAGCTTCAAAGAAGGCCCTGGCTGCTTGCGTTAGCAATGATTTAATAAAGAAATTCACATGAAGTTGTTCCTATCTGGTGGTAACACAATATCACATTTCTAAAGAATGTTTGATTTTAGAAAGGGACAATTCTATAGTTTAAATGAATGACTCCATAGTGGTGGTATTTGGGGTATACATCCCCAGTTCATAGGGAGGTATTTAATAGCAGAGAAATCACAGAGGCACTCCTCCACCACAGAATATGAGTGACCACCTAGCTGTCCATTTGCAAGGCTGATTCTGCAGACGTGTAGTGTTTATCTGCACAGTAGGGTTTCGGGGATTTTCTATGTGTGTTTGAAGGATAGGACAGGTGATCTGTACAGAAGTGGCCTGGCAGGGACGGGCAGGTAGAAATGAAAGGGTATTAACAAATTGAATTGCATCAGAAAAAAATAGTTTCAATTCTGACCCTTCAAGAAATTCATGTTTCTCTAAACTAAATGTCTTCTGCCCCAGTACACAGATCCTTTTGATAAGTGCTTATTGATGGGGGCAAGAGACAGGAAGGCGTCGGAGAGCAATGCTGCCCCGGGTGCCTGACTCAGCTGTGGCTTCCGAGGTTCCAGGCAGCTGAATGGCACACATTCCTGCTTGGGTTCTGGGTAAGGAGCGAGGGTAAAGCAAAGACCAGTATTTGTAGAGTTTTAAGGCATTTGCATGCGTGTTACCTTCTGTCATTCTTACAGCAGTCCTGGGATGTGACTGTAAGCCCCATTTTGCGGGCGGGGAAGCTAAGGCTCCCGGAGGCTGGGTGACTTCTCAGTGAAGGGGAGGGCCATCTTTAGAGCCACCCTCAGGGCACATGCTCAGATTGGCTCCATTAAGCTCAGTGAATTCACCTAACAGGGAAGGAGATTGGAAGACAAATCAGACTTGGTGGTGAACAAAGAGAGCCCTACAGCATGTGCATGGGCCAGCAGCAGAGGCAATATTTTCACCTTGCCTTGAAAATTTTATTTTGCCTTGAATCTTCCTGCAGCTAGCTGACTGAAGGACATCCATTTGAAATTCATCCAGCATTCGTTAGTCCACCTCACACACTTCGGCTTTAGTTTTTTTGCAGCGGGCGGACCAATGTGGTACCATTTCATTTCTCCCGGCCTACAGTTCTGACATGAAAGGTAGCCTTGATCTTCTGACTCATTCTGATGAGATTGCTTTGGAAGTCACTCCAAAGTCAGCAATGGCTAAATGGGATGAGGCCGTGAAGCTAGAAAAGCGTTTCAGTTAATACCTCAGCTGCACCGAAGCTATGCCAGCACCAGCCCTAATTCCTAAAGCGAAACAAATCCACAATAATCCATCCTCTAATTTTGTGCAGACTGGCACAACACCAGATCATATCAGCTGAAGGTCCCCTTCCCCCACACACTGAGGCCCTGACCAACCCCCCACGGACATTCTTTGAACTTGAGGTCAGCAAATCGCACACACAGAAGTGTGTGGCCCAGACAACATCAACAGCTTCCTTGATTTACCTAAGTGAGGACATTTACTCTGATGAAAGAAATAAACTCATTCTTGTTCATTGAAATACCAACTTGTTTGTATGGCCCATAAACTAAGAACGATTTTTTACATTTTTGAATAGTTGGAAAAAAAATTCAAAAGAAGAATACTATTCTTGAAAATTGTCTGAAGTTCCAATTTCAGTGTCCACAGTTTTACTGTAGCACAGCTTGGGGCATCCTTTTCCACTGGTCTGTGGTTGATTTTGCATGACAAAGACAAAGTGGAGTAGCTGCAACAAGGAGGGCAGGGCCCACAGAGCCTGAAGTCTCTATGGTTTGGCCCTTTACAGAAAATGTTTGCCCCCCCCCCCCGTTCAGGGTAAATTGTGTATACAGCAAGCAAGTAGTTCCCAAGGGGAAAACAGTTCTGAAAGAGGAAAATAATATTCTTTTAACAGCAAATGGGTCTGAACCAGCAATGCTTTTGCTCAGTTAGTGTCTCCCTTGCTAGCATTCACACGTGGGCTCATCCCAGCGGTAGGAGGCATAGCAGATTTCCCAGGGCAGCTTGGAGCATCTTTCCTCCAAAATCTGCACTTGCTGAGGCAGGGTGCAGTTTAGCTCATCTGTGGCTGGGCCAAGGTGCAGTGGCTTTTCTGTGGCTCTGCTCTGGTACCGAGCTGCCATCACAACTGACTTAAAAGATGAGGAAACACCTCTGGCTGGTGTGTATGAATGCCCCAGAAAAAAAACTCCTTTAAGTTATCTTTTGGCTTAAAGTACCTTTGCTATTCATTTATTAAATCCTTTCTTCTATATGCGTTTGTTAAGCACCTACTACCTGCCTGGTGCCAGACATACAAAGACTGAAATACAGCGATAATCCCTGCTTTTGTGGGGGTTACTGTCTAGCAGTGGAGAAACAGATAGGATGTAGTTTTAGAACAAAGGTACAGGTAAGATGCCGGTGAGAACTCAGAGAACACAGAACTTGGGGGTGGAAATGACGGGAACTAATGTTTCACTATGTACTGAGTAAATCTACTGATGAATCACTTGATTACATAGAACTTTGGAGAAAACTAAGATTGACACCACATGGCAGTGAGGCAGGGACCGTGGCTGTAGTCAGAGTAGGGTGAGGGCCTCTGGAAATTTAGTCAGAGCAATATAACTACATGCAAGGAAACCCTCCCTACCAAAACTCTGTGTCAAACATTAAGCTCTAGGGTCATTCTTCAGTGAGATCAGTTAATGTTTCCCAGATAAAGAAGAGTAGCACGTTTTTATTACGCTAATCATTTGTGATCATGTGTAAGATTCATGCTAAAAGGCCCAGGCCTATGTGCTGTCTTTCCTCCTTCAGACCTGATGAGGTGATTTACAAACTGAGCAACTAATTTAGCCTGCAGGCCCAGCCGTAAACAACATAGTGAAAGGCAGGAAGGATTCCACCTTAAAGATAAGACTGCATTTTAACACCCAGGAAGTTAAGAAGTTAAGATTCTTAACTTTTTAGCAAACAGACAGTAACTCAGCCCACCTTGGGGGCTGAGCAGGCAGCCTTGTTTGATATGCTCCCAGACCAAGAAGTTTAAGTTAATTCTAAATATTCAGGGATCACGTAAGTCCACACCCCTAAGCCCTTTTTCACGTTCCCAAAATTCCTCAACTGCCTATAAAACCCCTAGACAATGCCCCACCAGGGCCCTTCTTGTCCCCTCCTGGTGTGAGCCGGGAGCTCTGTCTGTCCTCTCACTGTATCTCTTAAAAAAAGTCTCCCTGGCTCTCCTACCTTGGCTGTTGGCTGAGTTCATTCCACGACTCTGCAAACAAGAACCCTGGCATCAGCAGAACCCTCAATACCCCTTCCGGTTTTCTAAAAGTCTCAAGCTCTTTCTCCCTGTGCCGGTTTGCTAGGGCTGCCATAACAGAGCACCACAGACTGGGTGGCTTAAACAACAGAGATTTATTTTCTCACAATTCTAGAGATCAAAGTGTCAGTGAAAGGGTGTCTTGCCGTGACCCTCCCTTTCCCAAAATAACTCAGGGAGGCACAAGCCCACACAAGAGATTTTAATGGCTGGAAAAGAAAATGAAAATGGCCGTCTCTAAGTAAAGAGCAGCAGCTCACGAGTGAGGAAGTGCATTGTTTTTGAGGAGTTGGGGTTGGGTGTGCCCTGTTACGGGGACGTTGGTGATTGGGTCTTAAGGGGGTGGTGTGATCATCTGGTCATTGGTGATTGGGTCTTTAGGGCGGTGTGATCATCTGGTCATTGGTGATTGGAGGCTGTGGGAAACAAAATGGCGGCTCCTGATCCAAGATGGTGGGAACCTTAGCGCACAGGCATTGCCTTCAGTTAGTAGAGCTGGCATCTTCTGAGGCCTTTCTCCTTGGCTTCTCCATTCCACCTTCAAGCTAGTTTTTCTGTATCTTGAGCCTAGGGAAAGACTATGGGTAAAAACTTGTGGCTTTTTAAAAATTCTTTTCCTTTAACTAGAAAATTTGTAATACATTAAAGCACAAGGCCTTTGGTAGCCTGCTAACAAAATGTTACATAAAATCTTGGGGTGGGGGTGGGGAGGCACTCTCTGCCACTTCGCTGCCTTGCAGAGGCAGCTTCCCGCCATGTGCAGCCGGGGTGTGAGGACCAGCTTCGCTGCAGAGCTACCAGGAGGGGGCGGGGAAGAAGGGAGAATGACACGTGCTATCTGATCACGTGTCCACATGAGCCTCTGAAGACTGCGAATGCCCCAGAATGTTTGTTTTAGGAGGACTTGGGGCTTGGGAATCTTGCAGTCAAACAGGTTACAAAGATTTTAGATGAAACAACGAACAGGTATCAGTTTCGGAACTATACCAATATTAAGTAAAATGTATGACCTGTGTGCTTCCTGTTTGAAGTGTTTGTTCTTTTTCAGATTTTTTTATTTGTATATTTTTTAACTTCTTCTTTCCTTCTTTTTGTTATTAAACAAGTTAGTCTTCCTGGGATAATGGAAAGGAAGTTTGGCCTTTGGCTTTCTGGTGAAGGCTGGGGAAGGTGGGTAAAATCGGCCTTCATGTCCTCTGGGTGGAGTGGGAAAATGTCTACATCATCTCAGATCTAGTCTGCATCTGAGGTGTCAGCCCGCCTGGTTTCAACAGTCTTCCAGTCCTGCATTTCTCAAAACGACCAAAGTATGGATCTTTTTTAAAGGAAAAAAATAAGTGCTCACAGAAGTCTAACATAAACTAACATTTTTTATGTAATCTAAGTGTGAACATAAACATCCTTAATGGCTCTTATGTAAATACAAAACCAAAACAAATTTATACATGAAGTGCAAACAAAATATAAGACTAATGACAAATTTAATATAAAATGACAATTAAACATGATACATAATGACTTGAAGAAGCAAACCCTGATTTGGGGTTTAATGCTAGAGAGAATTAGCCTTTGCTATAATCCTAAGTTTGGTAATTTTTATACATCAAAATAAAAACATTGAAGCAGAAAATGCCTATTTTAGTAAGTAGGTATTACAAAGTAGTACTAACACCGCTAATAAAGTATCTTTATTGAATCAGGAATAAAAGAATGCTTTATTGTGTATTTGTGACTCCACTCACTCTTAGTACCCATGGTCTCAAGGAGGCATGTACCCAACTGGTGTCTGTGTACAGTATCCATGCACAGAGTGGATATTGTGGGATTGCTGTGCTATGGACCATGTAACTCCGTTCCCCCAACTCCTTCTCCAGTCAAACTACTACCAAAGCTTTAGGGCAACACTCTAACATCACTGACCCTTTACAGGGTTTGAATGTAAACACGAGCACAACTTTAGGCACCGGCAGTGAGGGGCATCTTAATTATAAGGTAGCTATTCAGATCATCAGAATCATGTTAAACATACTGTTCAGTATGAAGTGACAGCAAAATATTAAAAATATTCATTAAAAGAAAACTCTTGGACCACTGCAGATACATCTATGGGCCCGGACCCAAGTTTGTTAAAAACACTTATAAGTTTATCACAGACCATCAAGAGAAAGGATTATTTCCCCAAACACCTGGGGCCCTTCAAGGAGAGCACTGGGCAGGGCCAGCACGTGGCACTAAATAGCTCCTACTATGCACGGCTGAGGGCTGAGCCTTCCATTTTCTTGAAGGCCCTATCTTATCACGTTAATACCTAGCCCTTGGGAAAAGAGAAGTAGATTGTCTATGAAAAAATGTTAATTTCCTATGGTGTTGAAAGCAGGTTTTTCCTATTGACTTCTTCCAATACTTCTCCCTTTATTCTGAAAAGTCTTTGACTCTGGCTTGGAATTTAAAATCAGCCATATGAAGCACCATTTGTTTGTTGGGGGAAGACTCCATCATGTGCTTAGTTGGAATGAGCAACGGAAAAGGTCTGTCTTCTTGTTATTCCATCAGAATTCACATCTGTTAACCTTTGGGGCATCACGCTGAAACCATCTGCCTGACCAGTATTTGCTGGGGGCTGGGGAGGAGGGTGAGAGGGACAGAGAAAGAGTAATTGGGAAGACCTTCCCTTGGCCTTCCAGGATGCTGAGAGGCACCTGGGTTCAGTTGGTGCCTGAGATCCATAGAAAAAACATTCCCGTCCTTTTAGATGTAAGTAAGGGTGAAACTCAAGATTTGGGGCGCTGGAGCAGGGCTTTATAATTCTGTGTTCCTTGTAATTTTTGAAAAAGCTTAAGAAAACCTTTGAGAGCTTGTAAATATGTAAAATTTTGGTCATGCATGGATCAGCCACAAAAAATGAAACATCTCAGGTAATCAAGCCACATGAGTTAAAAAAAAATCTCCAATAGCTCTTTAGGCAAATAGTCAACGTGACCCCTAGGAGAAAAAACATTTCTACATTGGTAGGAACCTCATTATCTCCCCGTCCCACAACTGAGCTCTCTTTTGGGCGCATGGCTAGCATAGGAAATAATCTTTTATGTATTTAGATTCATAATGCTCCACCCTGGCTGCGCATAAGGATCCTTTGGGAAACTTTTGAAACATACTGTGATCGTCAGGTCGCAGCCTGGAGATTCGGATTTAACTGTTCCAAAGATGGAGTCCAGACACCGACATGGTTTGAACGTTCCCCCCGGTGAGACTAAAAGTGCAGAAACGTTGAGGACCAGTGATTTGGAGACAAACTTGTTTTTCTGCAGCTACTGGTATACCTAATTCAGAGCAAATATTAGGTTAGAAGAGATATTAGATGGAAGAACCAGAAAGCAATTCAATGAAGAAAAGGGATAATACTGAGATCAGCCTGGGTCTTTCACCCTCCGTAGTGTTAACAGTTTGGGGTAGTTAACTCTTTGTCCTGGGGCCTTCCCTGTGCATTTTAAGATGCTTAGAGTTTCCCTGGCTTCTACTCCTTGCATGACAGCAACAGCGTCACCTACCTGCCCCCAGGTGTGACAACCACAAGTGTCTACAGGCCTTGCCAAACATGTCTCCTGGTGTGTAACACCTCCCAACCAACCCACTCCAGTTTGAGAACCACTGACCTAGACAGACGGAGTGTGGGTTTTTCCCTCCTCTTTATCTAAATCTGATATAACTTTCCTAAAATTAATACATCTAGAAAGTTCTTAAAATCCATCTGGAACTGGCAGAAAAGTTACCCGCTTTGCTGAAAGGCCAAGGAAGGCTCTGTTTAACAATGAAAATAGCCATCCTCATGGATGCTTTGAAATTAGGGTAGCATCCAAAGTGAAAGGGATTTTTTTGTTTTTTTGTTTTTTTAATGACGAGTCATGAATCTTAATATAAATTGGAAAGAAGATCTTAGATCCAAAATTAGTTTTTGAAAAATACAAACCACAATAAAGCCATACTGCAGCGGTGCCAAGAGAGCTTTTTGGAGCACAGAAATATTTCAGAGACACCAGAGAATGATTTTGATGCAATTTGTCATAAATTTACTTCTTAAAATATTGCTAGATTTATAAAAACCCCATTTTTTTTTAATGAAACAATAAGCAATCTGTGAACTAGCACAAGGAGGAAAGCCCTAAATGAAGACTGACAGCGAAATCATTCACATAGCACTGTGAAAAACCTCAGGGGGGGTTGCTAATATCCTGGGTTCAAAATGACGTGGTTGACACCAGATATTACCGACAACAGATAATACGACAGTTACCATGGCAACAGCACTTAGAGAAGCTTGGGCTTAAATGTGACTTTGAAGCTAAGGTGGTAAGGGCTACATACTGCTTCTCTTAGGTGGTCAGGGCCCTGTGGACTTACACTTGCCAGTGTTTATTGATTACTTACTATGTGCCAAGTCCTATGCTAATTATTCACTTGCATTACCTCATTTAACCTCCACAATAGCTGCCAACCTGGATCGTCTTATTATCCCTGTTTCATAATTGAGGAATCAGTGGTTGAGCTCAGAGTGTTAACTTTCCCAAGGCCACAGTGCTCGTAAATAGGGTCACGTGTCCATCTCAGAAATGCTCAATATTTTCGGTTCACTTCTAGTGTTTTTTTGTTTTGTTTTGTTTTCAGTAATATTTTCACAGTGCACGCAGGCCAAAAGAAATAGCCAACTGTTCTGTTTACTAGTCACTTGAAAAAACAATATGCACAAGTTGGAAGAAAAAACACTTTTTTTTCATTCTTAAATGACCACAATCACTTCCTTGTGGGGGGTGGGTGTGCCCATTTGGCATGAGCAGTCCTCAGCCTCGGAATCAACCTGAACACCACCAGCCTCATTTTCTGTTCCATGTTGAGTTTTGTGTGTTACTTACTGTCTAGCACAGCAACTTCCGAAAACCTAACTTTGCAAAGATACGGCATTATCAAATGGAATTTTTCAATCTAATGTTGAAGACGTGAACAACTTTGAGTTGGTTGGGCCATGTCTGATGGATGTCAAGAATTGCTGTGTTTTTCCCGGAAAATTTAAAAGGTGCTCGCTGTTTGGAAGCTATAGGTTTACCTGTTTCCATTAGCCTGTGAACCCTTTGACAGGCAGCCAGATTCTCTTATCATAGGGGTTGGCACATAGCAGGGCATTAGTAGGTGAAAGGAGAGGTCTGAATTGTTTCCATTTCTTGGTTCCACCTCTTGTGCTCTGTAGAGAAGATCTGAGCTCTTCTGAGTCTCCTAGGGATGACCTTCTTCCCAAAGCTTATTGATTCCAGAGCCCACCCCCTCCAAAGGGTAAGCTCAAACTAACCTCTGAGAGCCAGGGAACCCAGAGCCCCACCGCCAAGACCTGTTCACTCTAGCAAAGTCAGGATCAAGCAAGTGTGTCCACATGAAGTCAAATTCTCTGTGACCTCAGCGATCTACACAGCTGTCCCCAAAACAGCAGTTCCAACGTTCACACATGTTTGCCTCCAGGGCTCTGAGGTAGCTCTTTTTGGAGAATGAAAATGTGGAGGGAGATAGGGAAGAGTTTGCAATTAGGACAAAGGACAAAGAGTGTCCTTAAAAGAGCGAATGCTCTTGCATTGGCGTCCATGCCCTGATGCACCAGTGGATTTGTTTGAATGGAGATCCGTACTGGCCATCTGTCAGCCTCCCACTGTCCCCTTCCAGGGCTATGGCTGTAGCTGTCATTCTCTCTCCTTTGAAACCATGTTCACTCCATCTCCCAGCAACACAGAGTTCTCTCCTGATTCTTGCTATTGGTTGGCCTGTTGGCCTGAGCCTTCCTTTACATCATTGATGCTGGTGGGACCAAATCAACAAATATATCCGTGAAAGCCACAACATGTTTTGTGCAGCAGTCCCACTCCTAGATACTTAAAGAGATATACTCACATATGTGAGAACAATGTAAGTGTATTAATATATCAATTACAGCACTGTTTGTAATAATAAAATATAATAAATAACTGATGTATCCCTTAATAGGGAACTATTGAAATAAATGACACTTCATACATAGAATATTAGGCAGTCTTTTAAAGCAAGGGTCAGCGAACTTTTTCTTTGAAGGGACAAATAGTAGATATTTTAAGTTTTGCAGTTCATACATTCTCTGTTTGCCATTATTCAGCTCTTCCACTGTAGGGGAAAAACAGCCACAGAAAACACATGAATAAATGGGCTGTGTTCCAACAAAACTCAGTTGACAAGAACAGGTGGAGACTGGATGTGACCTGTGGGCTCTGGTTTGCCCATCCTGGTTTAAAAGAACAAGGCAAGGACAACAGGGAATGTGTCCACAAACCCAGGTGTTTCTGGGCTAAAAATTCAGCTTTACATATATACTACTATAGAAAGACTTCTAAGGTATGTCATTAAGTAAAATGAACCAAGGACAAAAATGAAACATATAAATACACATGTAAATACACAGAATACTCTGGAAAGCTACAAAAGAAACTAAATGTGACTGTATTTCTGGGGATGGGAATTGGAAGGCTGGGAGAAAGGGAAGACAGGCTTTCCATTGAATATTCATTTGTCTCTATTGGAATTTGTATTGTGGGCCTGCATTACTTATTCAAAAGAAACAAACTATTAAAAAGTGGATTCACAGTGACGGAATATCAGTTTGTAATAGCAAGATTCAGGCATTTGTATACTTCCATAGCCAGCATTCCTCTGCCTGACTTCCCCATACAGCTCAGGAAGTTTCATTCTCCACGTACGTTGCAAACTCTTTTGAAGGACTGTTTCTATATTTGCAGCCTTTCCTGCTTCTTGGCACAACATACAACTAATGACAGTATTTTGCACATTGTATGTTTATGACATGAAAACTGTAAAATAAACATTAATTTATAAAAGTAATCGCACTCTCTCCACCAATTCTGCTATTTTTGTATAGGTAGAATCAAATTAAAACAAAGTTCAAGGACCGAAGGAAACACTATGTGGAAATACTTGGCCCATGGCAGGCGCTCCCTCCATGTTGATGCCCACCTAGATGAAGAACCACCGTGGCAGTCACGGCCCCACGCTCACCACGCCACTCCTTCCTGGGAGCCCACAGAGACATTCCCTGGCCTTCCTTCCTTCCAGTGCTTGAGTTGTCCCTAGGACAACAGGGAATGTGTCCACAAACCCAGGTGTTTCTGGGCTCAAAATCCAGCTTTCTGAAAACCTACACACTAAGCATGAGTGAGGGCAAAAATGGGAAACACCCCCTCCTCCCTCAAACGAGAGTTATGTCCAGTCATGGACGGCCCAGAGGGGAGATATTTTCAGGTCATGGGGAGATGGTGCTGGCGGGCGGTGAGGAAGGGAAGAGGTTGGCTGTGACTGTGTTGACTGCTGCCTTCTCCTGCTCCTGAAGCAGTCACCCAGCCCCCTCCCGTGGGAACCAGAGGACAGGGCAATGCAACCCGCAGATGCCTGCTTTCCAGGGATGTGATCCTGGTGTGAGTTGCCAAGACAATTTCCACATAGGAGATCTGCATTCTTTGGTCCTTTTTATGTCTTTAGTCAGGAATCAAGTTTGTTATATACAGCACTGAAATTCTGTCCTTTGTTACAGACTCTCCAAGTCAGAGGTTTCAGCCCCAATGACACTGATATCCATGCTCCCAGCTGTAGTAGCAGGAGACCCTTCTGGCTGCTGGCCTGTGTTTGCTGTGTGAGCTGGGCCCTGGGCATGGATTCGGGCATTTGGGTACACCCTTACCTGGGTAAGAGGAAGAGGAGATAGTCTGTCATAAGAACAATAAAAATCACCTTATTAGGAGTCAACCACGAAATCTTGGATTTGGAAGGGATCATAAAGACGCTCTAGTTTGGGTGCAGCATTTTGCAGATGGAAAGAGGACAAAGAAAGGAAAGGTGACTTGCTCAAGGTCACAGAGCTACTTAGTGGCAAAACTGTTGAGAATTTGGATCTCCTGACTCCATCTCCAGTTCAGTGCCTTTTCTCGACAATATGCCATAGGAACACCATATAGCAGAGTGGGATTTCTCAGAAGAGTGGAAAAGAGGGCCTGCCTGCCTTTAATTCAATGCTAGAAAGTTGCATGTTATTGTTTAAGGCTGGAGACTGAGGATTATGATGGAGGACATTCCTAGAGACACTGTGAATGATTTCCTCTTCCATGGGCTATGCCATGCAGGTGCATGTAAAGGTAATTCAAAAGAACTGATTTCAAATTACCACTTTACCCAAAGTCTCCAAAATGTCAATTCTGAAAGAGCAGGCCAAGTAAAAATACAATTTTTTAATGTAAAAAGGCAGACATAGTGTACTTGGATCCAGACTTGCCAACGTTGAGAATTTGCCAACTCTCTATTGCACCTGCAGCATGCGAGCCTTTACAATTGGAGCACCTTGTTAGCCAGCACCTACATATAAGGCGATGATGATGCTAAGGGGACATTTCTTGAACATGTGCTATGGGCTCACTGCATAGCTAAAGCTAAATCACATATGAAAGGCTTTATATTTATTCTCCCATTTTATCTTCTCAGTAACTCTAAGAGGTAGGTATCCTCGTCATTCCCATTTTCAGATAAGTGAACCGAGGCTTAGAGAAGTCTCATGGCTACAAAGAGGTAGATGCAGTATTTACATCCAGACAGGCAGGAAAGCCTGTCTACAAACTATTTTTCATGTAAATTAAAATCACAGCATGTTAGAGCTGGAAATGCCCATCTCATCCAGCCTTCCTTTAATAGATGAGGAAAGCGGCACTGAATAGTGGAATGGTTTGTTCTAAGTTACATAATTAGTGGCAGATGCCAGGTTTCCAAGCTCAGAAGAATACTCTATGCTGTATCCCTGAAAAGGGTTTTCATTTTCTTTTTTTAACCTCACCCCTGACAGTGCTGACATGCCAGCAGGTTTCCATATCTTTAAGGAGAGCTGTTTAGCTGTGGATTAATACAGATCAGCTACAAGCAAAAGGGGCAGTATAGTGTAGTGCTTAAGAATCCTTGCCACCTTCAAGCATCAGCTATGATCTTGGATTATTTATTTTAACCTCTCTCTGCCTTACTTTTGTTATCTGTAAAGCGGGGATAGCAACTTCATAGAGTTGTGAGTATATAGGTACAGTACTTGACACAAAACTTTGCCTAAGTATAAGCTAGCCTGTATAATGATCTGTTATAAATATGGGCAAGAGCAGAGCAGGAGGTTGCAGGGAGGAGGCTTGTCCCCACACTGTAGAAGCTGCACTCTGACTGGACCTGGAAGCCGGGTGGCCCCCCAACCCGTTTTCCCTGATGCCTTCAGAACTGTGTCCACGCAACCTTCTCTACAATCTCTTGTCCGCTGCCTGAGCTCCAGTCCATCAGAGCCACCTTCTGTGCCTGCCCCACAATCCCCAAGTACTCCCTGCTCGGTCCTCCTTGAGAACTTCTACTAGGCAGTCGCTTTACTGGCAACTCACTCTCAACGGACCTTGGTTTACCCATCAGTTAAATGAGAACCAAAGAAAGTAAAATGTTATGAATTAATTTAATTATGTGTTAACAAGAACTTTCGGGTAATTTACGAATCTTTCGGGCATTTTGGGGGGAAAATTTTAGTTTAAGTTCCAAAAAAAACAAATCAACAAAGGAGTTTGGGCATACAATTCCTTGTAACCTAGAAATAGCCTGTAATAACTGTGCAGTTTGGGGAGGAGGATCTTCAAAGTGGGGCTGGGATGAAGGCTGGAGGTAGGGGAAATGGGAATTCAGCTCAGAAGCTTTTTTTGAATAGGAGAGGATAGAAAATGGAACCATATGTAGGGCTGGGTCCTGAGCATTCTGCTGCCTTTCTGCACAGAGAATTACTCTGAAGACCTAGAGCAAATTCAGAGTGACCATTCACATGAAGCTGGGTCCTGAAGGCTGTCCATCTGAAGCAGCCCCGCTGCTGCTCTAGGGTCAACATTAGGTGATACGGGAAACTGAGCTGTGCGGGGTGGGGGGGGGGGGGGGACGTGGAGGGTGTTCTCTGGACTTGGGGCCACAAACTTGCCCTATTTAGGGAAGCCCCCACTTCCCGCACTGCTCCCATCCCCTCCGCACCAGGACTCCGCTTTCTCCTCTCCCCTTGTGTTGTTTAGTTCAATGGCTGCTCAACTTGGCTGATGGCGGGAAGCCCCAGGGCATCCATGAGCCGTGAGGATCGATGCTCTTGGGTGCTCGGTGATCACTCAGTTTTGCCAACTGCAAGTTGAAATTGCTACTGTGAATGGGGAAGGGCGGCAGTCATGGGCAGATATGACACGGAAGAGATGGGCTAGGTCGGCTGCTGCTTCCATTACGCCACCAGGCCCTCCAGATCGATGTGACGTTGCCTAAGAATCTGTTATTCAGTCAATCAAGTAAGTAAATACAATGAACCAGGCTCCATGCCAAGTAATGGGGAGGCTGGATTGAAGAAAAGCCAGCCATTCTGTCCAGGTCTCGCTGTCCAGCTCACCCCCTCCTTTGTAGGTCCAGCTCCATTCCTTCAGTGATCTGACCTTCAGCTCTTCCTCACTTCTGAGCTTTGTGCAAACCGTTCATAGAACAGCCTCCCTCTTCCTGCTGCCTCTCCTCACTAAGCTCTCATTCAAAAGTCCACACCCCTTCCCCAGGACGTTTGCTCCCCCTCCAGCCCTCTGACACCACCCTTCACGGTCCCTCTCTCGGGGTACATTATCGTCATTATTGGCATTATTATTCATCGCTTGTAGTCGGCCTTAATATTCCTATCGAGGTAGGAAGGAAAGGTATTACTTATTCACATAGCCCTGCATCTCCCATTCTTGAAAGTTCAGTTCCAAGAAATAGACTGTTCTGCACAGAGGGATAAACTGTGCAGGCCGGGCCCCTGCCAGTGGATGGGAAGGGACTGTGGGCTGAGTTCCACCTCTGCTCCTGGGGCCAGACCACAGGCCTAGGCAGACCGCAGGAAGGGGTGCTGCTTTCTGACTGATCTGGGGGCTGCCTGTGTCTGACTGCCCTGTCTGACGGGGACATCTCTTCACAGTTGGTCTGCCCTAGGAAGCGGCTTTTCCTAATAAGGTTAAATTACTTGCCGGTGCTATGGTAGAACTGCGCCCACCTTTCGTGGTGGCTTCGTGACTTCCTTCACTTAAATCCAAAAGCATGTAATGAAACGGGTTGAATTAAGTTTTTTATGTAGAAGTTAAGTTATGATCTTCTTATATGGGAATATAAAGGAATGAAATAAATTTTGGAATAAAAGCTTCTTTTATCAGGAAAAAAAAGAATTTCTTTTATGTTTATCAGGTGTAATATATGGAGACTACGAGAATCAACATTCCCATGCACTGGGCTATGAAGTGCAGAATTTTCCTTTTTAGAGGGACTGAAAATGCTGAAGGGCTATGAGGAGTTAAGCCAAGATCTTCCGTGCTTAGTGTGATAAGCTTAGTAAAGTTGTCTCTACTTCAGCAGGGGCACACGGCTTGTCGAGTCCTCTCAGGACCTACAGGTACAACCCCACCACCTGACATGAGGGCTGAGGGCCCCACTGCAGCTGCTGGTAGAGCTCTTCACCGAGGCAGTAAGACAGATCAGAACCAGAGCTGCCCAGAGAGCGCATGAACTAAACACTAGCCCCCCTAAGTACGCGCACGCACTTCCACGTCCTCATCTTTAATTTGAGTGGAAGAGTTCTGATTTGTCAGCATTCCAATAGGGCCTTTCAGTTTTCAGATCGTCTCTTTTCTCAAAAATGACTGTCTATTGTCTGTATGTGTGTGTGTGTGTGTGTGTGTGTGTGTGTGTGTGTGTGTGTATGTATCTTTTTGTTTTAATGCTTTTTGTGACCCATCCAATTAAATATCCCACATTCAGCATTTGTCTTCACTTTCAAAATTCAATAATAGGGAAAGGTAATACCCACTGTGGATTTTATATTTTCAAAGTGGCTCACATATATTTTTTCAATTGATTTTTAAAGATATTCATGGCTTGGTTAGGTCTGCTATTTTTCCTCTATTTCAAAAGTGAAGTAACATCTCAACAGTTAACCGACTTGCCCAGTCAGTTAGATAATTACGGAGTGAAACCGCATCTCCTGTGTGCCGATTCAGTTCTTTCATACCAAGGGCAAAATGGTGAACATGAAGGATTCTGGGCTTGGAGATTTGTGACTTGGAAAAAAATCACAATTTTGCCATTGTTACAAATGTAAAAACTATAGTTGGGGATAGGGAATACTAGGTTTGCTATAATCAAGTGAGATAATTTGAATGTCAGTCCTGACTGAGCTGTGTCCTTTGTCATGACACCCAACATCTATGGGCCTCCATGTTCCTATCTGTAATACCTTCCTTACTAGTTTAAGGAACATGGAATAGAGAATAAAAAGGGCCTAGAATATTTCCTGGCAGATAGTACATGTTCAGTAAGTATGTATTAAGATTAATATTATTCCAACATTCTCTATTCTCTCTTTAGGAGCAAAACATCTTTCTATAAGCTTATATTCATTCTTTTATTTAAAAAGTTTTGAAAGATTTTGAATTGGCCAACAAAAAAGATTTGTGGGTATCCGGTCTAGTTCATCCCTTTGGGTTATTTCCCACCTTTGGTTGCCTTTGACAAGGCTTATTTTTCAGCTCTAAAGAGATACAAGTTGTAGAAAACCAATAATCATACAAATATTTCTCATTCATATGATTCCTGTACATGGCAATGCAAATGGATTTTGTCCAATGCGAATATAAATCTCTGTAAGTCAAATCCTCATTAGAGCCAATTGTAACATTTTACTAGTTCCCTCCTTAATTAGTAAGTTAAATGAAACTTTGACACATCTTCGTTTTACATTTGCATTAGAGTCATGATTATATTCCCTTACTGAAATCATCCTTTAACACTTCCCAATGCCCACCTCCTACTCTAACCACTATGGCCGCCCTCAGCTGTACAGCTTCCTACTCACTCCTTCTGCCCCGATCCCTATACATACCCACAGGCACCGTCCTAGTAGCTTCTACTCATTCCGTGATGCTTAATAAAGCAAATCTAATGCAGATAAAACTCACAGATAACCAAGTATTAAGATATAAAGGAGAATAAGATTTGAAAATTGAATGGAATTGTGTTTGAATCTTTGAAAAGATTAATTGCTCTTCCTTAATATTTGAAATTCATGTGAAGATTGTGAATTTACAGAGTATATAAACAGATTCTGCAGATCAGTCAGGAAGAGTCCTCTCAATAGTCTATGACTTGTTCACTACCCAATAGTCTATGACTTGTTACGGAGATTTTAAGCAAATTTTTCCTTTCTCAGGGGCATTGGCTTAGGCAAGAGAACATATTTAGTAGACCAATAGAATGATTCTCAGACAGGAGATCCCATGGGCATGGGTAGCCTTGAAACAAAAAAAAAATTGCATCCTGACTTTTCTTCTTCTGTTCTAAGTCATGTTACTAGGTCTGTTTTATCAGGGGAGAAAGAGACACTGAAATAATTGCATAGATATGGCAAAGAGGACATCTCTATGATTAAACTTAAAAAAAATAAGATATAGAAGTCAAGCCTCAAAAATTAAAGTGCTTTGAACTTAGAATTAATAATAGTCTAATAGTTACTTAATATGTCTTAGGTATTCATTTTTATGGACTTTCATTTTATGGACTTTCAGCAAGATACAGAAAATAGAAATCTTTTCAGCCAGATGATAATTTTGTAAAGTATCAGTTAGCTCCAGACATGGTTTTCTCAATTCTGCTCTCTGTACTCAACTTTCATTCATTCATTCACTCAACTTTCAACAAACATTCATAGAATACATATTCTGAGACAGGCATCATGAGACGGGCTGCGGGGGGGGTCCGACAGCTGCAGGGAGGGACCTCAGATCACAATGTACGTCAACGAGCCGCTGCCTTCATTAAGAAAGTCGTGCTCTGAAAACACATCAGGTGAAGAGCCAGTGCGAGTCCCTCGTCCTGTCGCGATGGGTCAACAAAGCAGCTCTCAAGTGAGCACCAGTCCTTCAGATGTCGCTTTGAGAACGGGACACAGGAGAAGTGAGATAAACCCAGGGAGCGGGGGCTCCGAGCCGCACGGAGGGGATGCAGTCTAGACTGTGAGGGAAAGCAGGGGCGCAACGGGGGAGAATATCCATGAATGAACGTCCGTGACGCCCGGGGGCCTGCTGTGGAGAAGGGGTCCACGCTTTTGGGTTGGAGAAAATGTGAAGATTTCACTGCAGAGAACTAGCTTGGTTTCCCTTCCTCCTCTCACTCTAGAGTGTCGCTGTCGGATGTGCCCCTTTCTCCTAGAATCGCCATTCTTTCGTCACCATTCATTCATTCCCAATTCTTTCATCGGTCCCGTCCCTTTAAGTGGATGACCTTGCCTTACTTCTTAGAGAAAACGGAAGCTCCCAGAAGGAACTTCATCTTTTCTCTGCACTGTCCTCAGACCCCTCCCCAAGGAATGTGCTGCATGTTCGCGTGAGGAATTAGAGGAGATTCCATTACCCAATTACAACACGGTCTCTACGCCCACAAACCCTAGATTATATCGCTGTGTTCTTTTGTAACAAAAAACAGGGAGGAGACAGGTAACAAAACAGATCCATTCTGCTGCCGAACAGCTTTATTCCAACTGCACTCTAAATCTCTGAGTCTGAGAAGAAAATAACATGAATGGACAAGGCCTCATCCCTCGTTAGGCGCCATAAATGTTTCAGCCACACCTTTGGAAAATTGTCTCTGAATCATACGGGTTGGCAGGAAACTCAAATACGAATCCTTCTGTTCGTGGTGGGGTCCTGCCCCGGCTGACCTTTCAGGACGGGCGCCGTTGTTGACCTTCTCTCTTCGGCTTCCTCCACCATTCTTTCTCCTCCAGATCCTTTCCCCAGCAGTCGGACAGGCCACAGCATAACCCCATCGCAAAACGCAAGCCACTGACTCCACGTCCTCCCGTCCCTGTCCCTCTCCTGTCCCTCGCCGGCACGTTCCCCTCAAGAGCTGCCTCTGCATCTGTCCACCTCTGCTAGTCTGCCAAAAATACTCTTGTTAAAAAGTCACCAGAGACATTTCAGCTCTCACCTTCCTCAACGTTTTAGCAGCTTTAGACACAGTTTCTGCTCCCTTCTCCTTGACAGGCCCTGATCTCGGCACCCCTGGTACCACGCCTGCTCTCCCGGCTTTGGCCCTCATTCCTCTATTTGCTGGCTTTTTCATCATTACTTGATCTTTGCCTGTTGGGAGATTTCTTCCCTCCCATCAAGATACTAGCATTTCCCATCTAATAAATTGCAACTCCATGCATACAGTTGCTCCCTAAACACGTCTTGATTCCACCTCCAATATATCTCCAGTCTGTTTGCTGTGCATCGCCTCCATCGTTGCTGCGCTAAGCCAAGCCGCCACCATGCTTCGCCCCTACTCTGCAATAGCTCCCTGATCGCTCCCCCATTTCCACTGGTGCTCCCTTCCCCCGCCCCACCCACCAATCTATTTCCCGTATAACAATCACAGTAATATTTCCTTTTTTTTTTTTAGAAGAAAGTTTTTTAATGGAACCATGATTGCATTAGTGAGGCTTCTCCAGAGAAACAGACCAATAGGAGGGAGATATATATGAGAGAGAGGAGGTGGGCTGAGAGAGTCAAGATTAAGGACTTGGCTCATGGAATTTTATGGAGGCTGGCAAGTCCCGTAGTAGTATTTCTAAAATGGAAATCAAATTATGTCACCTCCTTGTTTGAAAATAATAAATCACTTACCAGTGAACTTAAAACAGAATCTGAGCCCCTGACCATGGTCTAGAGGGCACTGCGTGATCCGGCCCCCGCCCGCCTCTCCAGCCTCACCCCCTTCCATTCTCCCCTTCACTCACTGCTCTCCGGCCTCACGGCCCTTTTCTTAATTTTTGTTGGGTCAAGATCTTTCCTGCCTTGGGTTCGCTGTAAGCACGGTTCCCTCTTCTGAGATGGCTCCCCTCCGCTTCCCCTGCTCATCTCCTGCTCACTCCTGCTCACTTATACTGCAGGCGGCAGTGGAAATGTCAGTTCTTCGGGGAAACCTCTGCTGAATGCCTTGCTCCCACCTCATCGACCTGAGTTCCCTCGGTTATATTCTCTTAGCAGCCTGTGTTTTCTCCATAGCACCTACTATGATTTATAACTAAACAATTATCTGTGTTCTTTTGTTTGCTTATTACCTGGTTTCCCCACTCAACTACCAGTGCATTCCAGGGTAGTGCCTAGAATAGTACCTAAAACATTAGAGAATATTCAAAAATGTTTAAATGACTGAGTGAGGAATGTGATGACTATTGTTTGAAAAGTATGTGAAACACTGACATACTGTCCCTCTTTCAACCCCAAGGTCGCTGACAAATATACTTCACATGATGTGTGTGACAGTGGATCAGGCACCTGTTTATTGCCATCTTATGTATTATCGTCTACCTGCGATGCTCTGGAGCAGACGGGCATAAGCTTAAGAGAGCACGTGTGGGGCATCTCTTCCCATTTCACATCATGTTGGTAGCCCTGTTGGAGTATTTATACCACAAACATGAACAAATGTTAAAAATCAGAACTTTTTTTTCCCTTTGGAGAGCCAGTTTCCTGATTTTTAAATCAATGGGAAAAGAACTGACTGGCTAGAGAGAAAGATGATTTGTCCTGTGGCCAGAGTGCACAAAACTGCCTGGAGAAATTAGTTGAATCAGACTTGATTAAGCTGACGCTGCCTTATATCCTCTGTGCCTAGAAGCTTTGTCGGAGCTGGTCTGCCATGTTTCCTGATTTAGGATACAGGCAGGTTTTGTTTCCCTCTTCTGAGTAGCAATCCAGCTGCATGCATTCCAATTACTGAGTTTTTCCAAAAATCATTACTATTAAATACAGCACGAGGCTTTTGGTGATGCTAAGTGGCAAAAGACCGGTTGTCCACCGAAGGGACCTGTTCCCAGGCACTCTTGGTAGGGCTCTCAAAGCCCTCTTTTCCCTCCCCCTCTGCCCCCTCCTCCTCCCTAAAGGCAGGAACAGGGCTGCCACGTTGGCTTCTTCAGACCATTCACCTCAAGCCTCCCTGGAGCTGCAGGACAGCAGGAAGCCAGCCTCAGTGTGCTTTCCCCGTTCAGCAGGGCCCAGGGGTGGCTCTGCACTGCTGCAAGTGGCCATGTGGGCATCTGGCTCAGAGGCAAGGCTACATCTTTTGAGTCAGAAGTTACCCAGCCCAGCTCACTGCAGCTGTGGCAGAAAATGAGGGTCAGGGCTGGGCAACCCCACAGGGTAACGAGACATTTGTTCAGGCCTGAAGCTTTTGATTTTTTTCAGCTGGAGGATGAAGGAAGTAAAGAACTGGTGCTTAGAATGGTTTAATTTACCAAAGACTTAATAAGTGCTGGCACCAAGGGTAGAAAAGTGAGTACTGTGGGCCAAGGAGGATAAGGACACAGTTTCTGTGTTTGAAGAGTTCACAGGCTAATGTGTGAGAGTTTTCATGAACAAAAACTTTCAATGAAAGAGGATAAGTGTTAATATAAACATATGCACGGGTGGTTCTGGGAGCCTAGAGGAGACATCTTAAGCCAGTCAGAGCTGTCACTTGACCTGTGTTGTGAAAGATGAAACAGAATCAGTTGAAGCAAGTTAGAGAGAGAGTTCAGGCAGGGGGAAGTGCACAGACCTTCAGCAGCAGGCACGAGTGGGGTTTACAGGGAGCTTAATGCAGAAGGTTGTAAAGCGCACAAGAGACACACTATTAAAGAGGGAGACTGCAGCCAGGTGAGGGAGGGACTTGAGAGCCTTGTTAAGGAAATTGAGCTCTGTTTGATAAGAGTTTGGGAGCCAGTGAAGTATATGGAGTAAGGAACTTTTATGATCAATTTGCATAGATAGATCCCTCTGGTGAAAAGAGTGAGATAAAGGCAGGCAGATCCATAGGTTTGTGCAAATATATTGCTCCACGGTGCTCTAAGGCAATGGTGATGGGGACAGAAAGGATGGGTGAGTCTGAAAAGTACTTAGGAGGTAAAATCAGAAGACAGAGAGCACCTGACAATGGGCCGGATGTGGAGGGTGGCAGGTTGAGCGGGAGGGGCTTGCGTGGGGTGGCAGCCCGGGTGCTCGCCTGGGTGAGTGGTGACAGGTGCATTTTGTCAAGTGTGTGCCTTGCCACACCAGCTCTACTGGCTGTGAGAAGATATTGGGTCAAGAGTGGCTACATCCTCAGATAAATCTGAGAAATGCTGGCTTAAACAAAACTAAGCTAGATCTGTCTACTGCAGACTTGTAGAGTCTTTAATGCTTTTACGTGTCAAATCATTTAATCAGGAAGGCACCATTTCCAGGCCATATCAAATAATGTTTAGACTTATAAAACAGAATTATATGGCAGCCTAAAAGCAATATCAAGTTCTGAGGGAAGTGATACAACATCTGCCCAAGAGACAGGTGTGTGAAGAAAGGCCATAGCAACAGTTTGTCTTCGGATGACCCACAATAGCTGATCACTGGCCCTGGTGAGGGGGAAAGCAGGGACATGATGTGGTCAGAAGGAAAGACTTTGTTGGGTCTTATTAAAATGCAAGTGTTGTGGGGTCTGGGGGATTTCTTTTCCCTGATTTCATGTTACAGGTGCAGTGGGCTGCAGCTTTTTATTTCACCAATTCCTCCCTCTCCTCTGGGAAGAAGGAAGAGTAGCTGATATGATCGGTGAACTTGGGAGAAGCTAATGGTGCCTGTCTCGGCCATTTTCTCCTTGTTCTGTGGGGGTCTGCCAGCCCTCAGAGAGTGCACATCCCACTCTGCTCCTCAGTGGCACCCCGGGCCGATTGGGTAGCTTATCTGATTCAGGGATGCCTATCAGGGAATCCATTGCTGCCTCGCTCATAAACCATGGCCTCCAAGTCCAACTGACCTTGTAGCAGAAACACAGGTGATATTTTTATTTCCACCTGCCTAATTCCTTCATTTATATCTCAATTGTTTCTAAATTCAGAGGGACTGGGAGGGATACTATATCTGACTTCCTCAAACATCAGGAAGTGAGGAAGAAAAACCTCAAAACTTTTAATAATACAGTCAAATGTAGCAGGTTTAAACTTCCTTTACCAAGTAAAGTCCTGATTCTATTTCCTAGCATTCAAAGCCCTTTTTCATTTGAAACCAATATATCCTTGTATGTAATCTAACACACTTCCTTGTATGCACACCTTCTGATAGCGTCAGACAGAAACACACTCAGCAATTTACTGCCTCCCGGCCTTTACTCAGGGTATTCCCTCCAAATGGAAAGCCCTTTGCCCCAAATTTTGCATGTCCCTATCCCACCTATTCTTCAAGGCCCAGCCCAAATCTCACCAAATCCATAGTGCTTCTGTGGCAGGCTTTATTTAGAGGTTCCATACCCAAGTCACCCTCACTCTCTTCTTTGTCCTCAGAGCCCCAGTTTTCCTTAGTTTTTAAGGGGCCATATGTTTCATATGAGGCCACACTTCTGGGAATCTTATTTTAACCAACTTGGGAATGACTGGTTTACGAGTGAACATGTGACTAGGCTTTGACAACGAGCCATTTAGAAAGGAATTCAAGGCTTGGGGAAACATTTTCCCCCTGACTCTTGGTACTCTGAAAACATATTTCTAAAAACACCTTCAACACGAGAAGTTTCTCTTTCAGCAGCATTTTAACCTTACTCCTTTCTCTCGTTAAGGCTGCTACCACACTTTCTTCTTTCTTTTCCTGTGTGTCTCGGACATTTCATACTTACTCACCCTTCTCATTTCTTTTCTCATCACCTTGACTTTCACTTCACACTCTTTCCTTTTTGTTTTATGTTCTTTGTTTTTTTTTTTTCATCAGTGTATTCCAGTGAATTTTCTCCCAGACAGGAATGTCTAGTTTAGCTTGTAAATCCATTGGCTATACTCTCATCCTTGAGAGATTTCTATACATCACGTGTTCACTTGTTCCACCTCTTGGATACCTTTTTTTTCCCCTGTGCTAGTAGAAAGGTACTGCTGTCTTCTGACAGAATGAACTTGACCTATTTTTTCACTTTACACCTGACAATCACTAATCTTTCTTACATACAAATTACACCTTGCATATCAATTTATCTAGCTCCCTCCCTTTTTAATGTCAAGTACAAATGACCAAATTACAATAACTAAGGAACCTTTAGTCTTGTCCCTTGACATTCTGGTTCTAAATATTTGGTTTTGTGAAAATTAATGAAGGAAAATCTCAGACATGGCATCGAGAGGTCTTGGGGAGAAGCTCTCATGCACACCATTCCTCATAAATCTCAGATCCCATCGGAAGAGATGCACACCGTACTGTTTGAGCTACTTCACCGGCCAGTAGGAAGAAGGCTTCCTCCTTCAGCCTCCCCAGTATAGCCCAGCTAGTGAGAGACTGCCACAACTCAGCCAATGAGAAGCCATGATACACGGGTGAGGGTAAAACTGTAACATTTCCAGAATATCTCGCCTGGCTTTAGTGCATTTGCATATCCTCAGGGGTGGAGAGAAGTTCATCTCCATGTCAATGGGTAATTACCTGGGCAACCAAGGGGGTTTCTGAACTTGAGAGTTTAAGGGGAGGGCTGGCTTGCTTCTTTGGGAGCAGGGGAGAGAGAGCGACGGTGCTGGACTGCAGTTTGTAAGCAGTAAATAACAGGTTTTAAACTTTATTTCTCCCTTTGACTGATTTCAGGTTTTAGAGGTATTTTGCCCCAGGATTTCCTCTCTCCTGACTTACAACAGGACTCCTAGTTTCCTCCAATGGACTTTTTGCTTAGAAACAGCCCTCCCAACTCAGCCGCCATACTCTTCTATAAATGTGTTCCTCTCCTTTGTTCTTGGGCATGCCTACTGTTCTGCTATAGCTTCCATTTCCCATATTGCAGTTGTCTCTCATTCTCGAATAAACCTGTTTTGCTGGTAAAATAACTTTTCCCTTTAAAGGTTAACAGTTTCAAAAATCACTGTATTATTTTTGGATCTTTCTGTTTTGCCCAAGGTTATGGTTAAAATTTTGTTCTAAAACCACCTTCTTGACCTAAGTAGGAATGGCTCTCAAACTTTAGAAACCTGAAATCATTTTTGTCTTTCAGATTTCCTGGTGGGTGGTGGATAGAGATGTTTCCTCCTAATTCACATTGCAATCCCATGCTCACAGAAATGGGGGAAGAAGAGAGTTAGTAATACATGTATGTTCCCAGCTTTCCCATGCCCTTTTCCTGCTCTCTGGCTAGGAGTAGGGAAGAGAGAATGCTCAAACTTTCTGTTTCTAAGATGGAAAAATGCTTAGAGATGGGAGCCTATGGTAAAAGTGAGAGAAAGGGGTTAGGACATAGCGGAGAAGCTAAGGTGATTCATAGAGTAAAAAGCTGGGTGAGGAGGTGAGAGGTCAAAGTGAAGGTCAGGAGCAGGGAGGGAGATCTGCTGTGCAGGAGGCCCCAGAACCTCCTCCCTCGTGAGAGGTCTAAGGAGGGGAACACCTGTTTTGAGGAGTTCTTGTGAAGGAACTGCCATCAGTGCATAAATGAACAATGGTAAGTCAACGGTTCTACCCCCAGTAGGACTTTTCATCTGCCTCACTTCAATCTTGGCATTTGTGACCAAAGGATGATCCTAGAGGGTGTTATGCTAAGTCATATAAGTCAGACAGAGAAAGACAAATACCATATGATTTCACTTATGTATGGAAGCTAAAAAAATTAATGAACAAACAAAACAGAAATAGACACATAAATGCAAAACAAACTGGTGGTTGCCATGTGGGGGGACCTGTGAAATAGGTGGAGGGGCTAAAGAGGGAAAAACTTCCAATTATAATATAAATAAGTTATGGGGATGAAAAGTACAGCATAGGGAATATCATCAATAATAAAAGTAATTTTTAAGTAAAAAACAATGGAGATCTAATCAAAGATGAAAGGAGTTACCCCCCTTTCCCAATTCTACATTTTTATGAATCTTTGAAAGTTACATTCATTATTTTGAGACATGAACCTTGTTCTAAATGTGTAAGGTGCCTTCAGGTTTTTGCTGATGGTGATATAAAGTCATTGTTGCTAACTCAGTATTAAAAATATTACTTCTTTCATCTTTAACTCATCCCTTTGATGTATTTGGTTTAAAATGAGTGGAATATGTTAATACAGAAAAGCATATGTATGATTTATAAAGAAAATATAAATATACTTTGAGGGCAGGTGGTCAACTTTTTTATTGACGCAGTTCGAGATCAAAATTATTTAAAGACCTCATCTATATTCTACCTCTAGTTGCAGGTCCAGCCTCCACTGTGGGGCCAGGACTTCCCATGTCCTTTGGATTCTGAAAAAAAAGGTGGAATGAGGAAATTAGATAATTAAAAAGTAATTACCCTCTTATTACTCTTACCCTCCTATTTAAAATAGTAACCCATACCATTGTCTAGCCTCTCCTAACTTAATTTCTCTCTACAGCACACATCACTTATCATATCCTATTAAATTCCCTTGCTCATTCCACTTACTGCCTATCTCCCTCCCATTAGGCTGTAAACTCTATGAAGGCAGGTGTTTTTTTCTGTTTTGCTAATTGCCATATGCCTGGTGCCTGGGACAATACCTGACACATAGTACACTGTTAATAAATGTTGGTTGAATGAATAAATAAATAAATCCGTTCCTTTCTAAGGGGCAATTCAAAGAACACCCAGGCTGGTAGACCTGGTAGCAATCCCAAACCACTAATTCTTCAGTAGGCTTGGCCTTAGGGGAAGTCGCCAAGGTAGGAAGTCTTCTTTGGCCTATTTCCATCTCCGGTGCCCACATTCTCATACTCCCCAGAGGGGTGCAGTGTGCTATACTCCGTCTCTCCTCCCTACTCCCTGAGCCACACACACCTTAGGTTTTTGTTTTGAATATCATTTCTGAATGAATTGTGCCACACTGGACCATGACTGAGTGTGCCCAGGTACATACTCGCATAACTCAGCTGGGGAGTCATCACTCTATGGGGTGCATTTCAAGATGGTGCAGAATCCAGAGCAGAGGAATCATTGGTAGTTCGGGGTATCTTTAAGTTACCCTGTCTGGGCAGCTGTCCTGGGGCCAGCCTTGACACCCGAGGTGTGCGGGAACTGCAGAATGGGCCAATGATAATAATCAGTTTGCACCGGACGGCACTGCTTTCCCTCCCGTGAGTGAGTGAGGGTCTCAGTCCGAGATGCAGACGGCCCATGCTCTGGGGGTCTGGTGGCGGTGGAGGCAGAGAAAGAAGCTCTCACTGTATTTCCTTCTGCTCTAGTTAGTACAGAGTGCTGCGGACCCTAACCAGGACTACACATGGTGCTCCCAACTTGAATCTTATGGGTGAAGGTGTCTGAAATCACCTACCTGAAAGCTGGAAATTTGTTTTTCTAACACCTGCTTGGTTTCTAAATAAAGCAACAGATGTTTTGTTTTTGCCTCTTTCCTTTCTGTCTGTGGCTCCCTACATGGGTGATATTAAACAAGGGTGACAGGTTTCAGGTTTTTATTTATAGCAGTAGAAAGCAGCTTTCATGTCTTTGTAGAGTTCTGGGACTCTGAGGCTGTCTTTCTACAGCCTCAGCTTAAAATCCTGAAGGTTTGAGTACAAGAAGCTGGAAGGTTCTAGAAATTAGGAGCTGCATTCCAAGGGAGGAAGAAAGCATGAAGAATTGACTGAAACATCTTCAACCCTTTCA
This sequence comes from Phataginus tricuspis, assembly GCA_029783875.1. Classification (NCBI taxonomy): domain Eukaryota; kingdom Metazoa; phylum Chordata; class Mammalia; order Pholidota; family Manidae; genus Phataginus; species Phataginus tricuspis. The sequence continues at coordinate 21,692,124 of JAQQAC010003584.1, read as the reverse complement.
CTAAGGCAAGATACATAATGGTTTAGCTGGGAATATGGCTTATAATTACAAAAACCTTAATGTCATCACAGTAGAAAGCCTCTTATTGACACCATTAAAACTGCTAGCAAGACTGAAAAACTATTAAATTGGAAATCAAAATGATACCTACCTTAAATATTTTATTTTAGGTCACACAAATATATATAATCATTTACCAGTCATTTGATGTACAGCCAAAGCCTTTTGCTTAGAGATGGGTCTGCTGACTATAGTTCTACATGATCGTAAATAAATGCCTTCTCTTTAATTCAAAATCATTGTTTCTCAAATAGAAAAAGAACTTTAAGACAGTTGCAAAGCAGTCTAAGTACATCTTCCTTCTGGATTTTTATAAATTCCACCCACCTCCCACCATTGCCACACACACCACCCCGTCTTGAATATTTGTTTCGTCTTCACCTAAACTGACATTTTTAAAATAGAAATCTGTATCATTGAGTTATTGCAAAGCATTCAGCTTCATTTTTGCAGAATCAACAATTACTTTCTTTTCAAAATTCCTTTTTGAAAACACTGGGGTATAACTGACATAGAATAAACTGCACATATTGAAATCGTATAATGCAGTAAGTTTTAATATATGTTATAGAACTGTGAAACCATCAACATACCCAAGATAACAAACATATCCATTATCCCAAAGGTTTCTTCATACCCCTTTGTCATTTCTCCAGTCTGTTCCTTCTAAATCATCATCCTTTCCGAGCAACCACTGTTCTGCTTTCTATCATGATAGATTAGTTTGCATTTCCTAGAATTTTAGTAGCCCTGCTCAGGTGCAGTGGTTTTTGAACTGCAGAACGTGATCCATCAGTTGGTTGTGAGATCAAGTAAGTGTGATCAGCTCTTAAAAATAAAAAAAAAAGAAGTAGATTATAGTAGAAAATCACATGGTGCATTAGACAGTAATTGTGTGTGTACTAACGGTGAACGTTTCATGAACCTTTATGCTAATCTCATATATGGAGGTGTGTTTTGGGTAACTATGAAAAACGTATTTCTCGCTGTGGGTTGGGGTTCAAAACGTTTGAGAAACGCTGCCCAACAGTCTTCTTGGGCCCCTCTTTTCCCCTCCCCGACGGGCTGTTGCTTCTCTGCAGCCACTTCTGGAGCTTCCTCCCCAAACACACGTGCTCCACGCTGGATCCCAGCACAAAATGCGACACTGACATTTCATAGTTATCTTGTCTGTCACTAAAAACAAACAGTTTCTCATTTTCCCACAGAGTTGAGAAATTATTTTGATCGGTGTTTCTGTAGCAAAAATGTGCCAAAGAATAAGGTTACATAAGATCAGTCAGGACTGACTTTTTCAAAGTCTCAAATTATAGTCTGAGAAGAGTTTACAACATCAATCGAAAAATACCTTTATCTGTTTCGGTAACAGGCAAGGCTTACCTTGCCATTTAGTGTCCCAGTGGGGGGTGGATCAAAGTTTTGAGGGATTTAGAGCTGCTGATAGGCAAAATTTCAGATTAAACACAAATGATTTTTTTAGCATAACTATGTCCCGTGCAATATTTGCAATGCTAAAACATATGAATTGCTTACCTGACATTCAAATTTAACTGGGCATCTGGAAGTTTTATTTGCTAAATCTGGAAACCCTAATGGGGTGAGAAGCTTATACATTTGTGCGTGTGTGGAGGGGAGCTCTTTATTAGAGAACATTGAAATACTTTCTTTGAAAAATTTACAGAAATATATGACGTTGTAAACACATGTTAGGGAGCCTCCCAAGACCTTGGAAGAGACTGTGAAAGTGAGAGATTCCGGCACTTGAGCTTTGTGAGCTTAATGATGGATTTCCCTGTGTCTGTTGGCCCTAAGGTCTGCAAATTGGGAGAGATTTCTCCCTGATTTGGGAAGGGGTAATTGTAACCCTTGTAGGAGCATCAGATAGTGGAGGAGAAACAGATGCTCTCTGCTTCTACCACCTGATGAAAGGAGAAAGGAAGGAAGGAAGGAAGAGGGAGTGGGGGATGGAAAAGGGAAGAGGAAAGAACCGGAAACTCATCAACACTGAATCTTGGCAACAAAACCCTATTTGTTTCCATGTGCAGGGCTTTAACAATGGTTTCCAACAACAGTTTGCTTACTGCTGGGGTAAGGCAGACTTCCTTCCCAAGCCATACACGGTATGGAAAGCTTTGAGAGGATAACTTTTCAGACTCTCACCTTCCCTACAGTCCCTTCCAAACTACTCGGCCTAGAACTTCTCTGCTGTCCAAGCAGGTTCTCCTTTCCCACCTCCAGTTTCACGACAGACCCTCTCCCATTTACAAAGGAGGCATGCTCACCACCCCCAATCCTACCAAGGCCATTGCTCTCGGAGTAAAAACAAAGGGTCAGACGAATCAAGAACACATCACTCCAGAGGGACATCCCCGAGAGAGAGCAGGAGGGGAAGGCAGGATGAGGAATAATGAAGAGAGCAGGGGCCTCCGTCACCCAGGTGACACGCTCTCTTTAGCTCGGCCTCTTTCTTGCTCTTTCTTGCTCACCATTAGGACTCAGAAGGGAGAAGGCTGTCATGGAGGAATGCCTATTAAATAATTTGTTTGAAGTTTTTATATTACTTTTTTTCAAACATCTAGTATTTCTGACTTCTTTATTAGTGTGACCCTGATGACTGCCTTTGTTAATTAGGTTACATGGTAGATATTTTTGTAAGTTGCATGTACTAAATCTGTAACTTCTGGGTTTTGTTGATAAGATCTTGAATGCACACATACAGCATACAATATGTCAGAAACTACATCCTTTGCAACTATAAAAGAAATTATGACAAAACTTATACATTTAAACATTACGGTATATGGTTTTTCATAATTCTTTAAATAAGTGCAGGAGGAAAACATTTTGAATATACTGCCATAGGCTATGTTGCCCTACAGATACTTCCATGATTTCAAGGCTGTGCCATTTGTTCATTTCAATGATCTGATAAAGGGGGCTGGAGAGGATCTTCTTGGGTGACGTTGAACCTAGTTGCATGTCTAAGGACTGCAGTGAGCTTGTAAACTTGGACAAGCCTATCCTGACCCATCATCTCAAATATTATGATATAAAGCATCTCCATCTGTTTCTTGTTCTGGTATTTAGAAGCAATCCATGGATGCCAGTGATAGCCTTTCTCTTTCTAGGCATGATGCCACTTGGTTGTGGATGCCAGGAACTGCCATGGTTCTCTGCATGCTTTGGACCTTTCTATTTCTTCTGACAGCATGGTGCAGAGTTTAGAATAAAGATGTTCTATGACAATAAAGGATCATTTTATTGAAAGTCTCCCTGCACCTTGCCTGGTTGGCCTTACACCTAATGCATCCCTTTTCTGACCCGAAGGCTCACCAGGAAAACAAGCCATAGTCACGTCAGGCAGGGTGCATTTTGCCCCTGGAACTGCTGGACCTCTGCAGCATGGCACCGATGTGAGGAAACCTGAACAAGCTCTGTGTGGCATATTTTAAGACATTGAACTCAACCTACATTCTGATATTCAAATACCAAGGGGTTCATGAAAACCAGCGAAACAGAGAACTCTGTGCCCCAGTGAGCCCAGAAAGCCACTAGGTTTCAGCACCTGTCTCTGACCAGTTATTACCCTGGCTCCAACTGACCTTCATGGACTTGGGAAGACATCAAAAGTGCATTTAAAAAAATACCATTTTGTACCTGTTAGCAAATGGTCAAGCTTAAAGTAAGAATGCCCAGATGTGCATTGGTGGCAAATATTAGCCAAATGTAACTTGTGAAATCTCTCATCATGTAATACATTTCTCCAATAGGATTCAGTCATAATGAATTATTGAAGGAGGAAAGAAACTGATATTTCTTCTCAATATCCTACATAGAAATAACCCACTTTATTCAAAATTTTGGCGTAGCCTATTGGACATAGGAAAGGGTCTCAGAAATCGACTTGAATTAATATCAGTATTTCTTTTAGCTTTGCTGTTCCCTAACTGACAGCAATATTTCCTTCTTCCATCTAAAAAATATTAGGCATTCCCACAGCTACATTGTCAAGGCAAACATTAAGATTTTTCAGGAGCAATCTTAATGAAGTATTTCTAGGTCTCAGGAGGAAAACAACTACCCTTTTTTTAAATGAAAATTTGGGAAGTAACCAGGCAAGTCTGAGACACAGGTCTTTATGGCTCATGGCAGAATAGGCAGTGTCCAAGCACGAAGGCAGACAGAAGTAGCAGGGAATTCTGCAAGGGAAGACAATGGAGAAAGATCTGCCTGGGAGGCAGGGGAACAAAAAGATCAGGAGCCTGGATTGAATCCCAGCTCTACCTCTGACCAACAGAATTATCTAAAATAAATTATGTATCTTCTCTGTATCTTGGTTTCCTTATGTATAAAATGATAGTTCCTACTTCTGAGACATCAGGATAAATGAATGAATATAAAGTGCTGTTATGTAGGAAAATTTATATGTGTTAGATAAATTAAAAAATCAAAAATCAAAGTTGCATACAACAGATACTAACCCTTGTCAACTGAAGCAGAATTGGACTTCATTAAAAGGATGTTGGCTAGCTTCTGGAATGTTCAGGAAGAATGGATGGGCAGGCCGCAGAGCTGGTCCGATGAAGACAGCAGAGGCATGAAAGGCAAACACTACAGGTGCTACAGTTTGCCAGTGTCGCAACGGCGGACCCATGATGTTGCCTCTGGAAACGGGGGATAGCTGCCTCCACTCTCCGCAGAAGGGATTCGGCAGCATCCCCTCTTTCTTGGGCCATCAGCCTCCAATTCCATGTCTGGAGGTGTTAAGGCTTGTGTCTGGGGTGGGGTATGTTAGGCTCATGTCATAACTAGCAAGGAAGCTTCTATAGTGGGAGCTAAGCTCTTCCTCACGAATTTGGGGGCATCCCAATTTTAAAAATGAAATTCCAACACTGGGGAGTCAAAAAGAATGTCAATCGAGCAAATGGCACTAAGAAATAAGGATTATAAGAATATTAAATAAAAGAACCAGCCATCTATACACAAGGCTAAATGAATTGTAGGCTATCTACAATTTGATTTATTGATCATATCTGGGTGAGAAGTTGTTGTAAGGGGATGAAAAATGGTTAACAGAGAAAATCATCCAGAATTCCTTAAGGAGCTCAGAGCCAGTGCTGGGGAAATTTGGGTTTTCCAACATAAGGTTGCCTTTGTCAATTTCTCCATCCTTTGTTAGGGTCCTCACGTCTACATTCCTACATCTCAAGCCCCATCATCTACTGCAACTCTCCTCCCTTATCCTCACCCCAAGTTCTGTTCTGCAGCCCATTTTTGCTCTCAATCAACCATCAGTTCATTTTCTTGCAAAGATGTTCACCAAAAACTCAGGTGGCAGGTGATAAACCATCCATGTGTGAAGTTTCTCAGGGAGCATTTGCATTTCAAGAGAAAAACAAAGCCTTCAAGCTCTGGAAGAGTGACAAAAGTGGGGGCAGTATTTTGTGGCAGAGAACTCTTCTCAGAATTCTGTAAAAATCACGCTGGCTAAAGCATCTGCCTGTGGTTCCTGGCCAGCTCTGCAAAGAGCCCTTCCTTATGCTGAGTGGCCACAAATGAGGCAGACTTGTCAACAGACACAAGGCTTCTGAAGGTCACTCATGAGCACATGCCCATCACCCACCCTGTCCTTTCAGTTACTGTTTATACCATCCATCCTTTTCCCTGTGAAGTCACAGCTTTCCTTAAAGCGTTATTCACCCCATTTTCTCCCCTTTCAAAGATTAAAAATAGCACTCTCTTCAATGACCTCAATAATTTAGAACCCATGAATAAGTCATTTGCCTGAGAGGCTACACTGGGGCTTCTATTTTTACTTCTAGTCTCTTACCAAGCAAAGTGACCTCTCTCAAGGAGCCAGCAATGACACCTGTCGATCTTCTGACGCCTCTGGGAACAGCCTGGGCAGAGCTGGCGATACAGAGTCTTTTCTCGAGGGCAGAGGTGGACCGACAGGTGTCGGTGACTTCAGATGTGAGTGACCAAACATGAACTCAGGCGTATATGCCTTGCTCAGAACTTCTGAAGCTGCCTAGAATATGCCCCAGAAGGCACACTTTCTATAAAGTAGGGCAGGCAAATCTGCCTCTACTGGCCCTCCTGGGGGCCACTCCCTCCCAACGGAAACATTGTCCAACCATAGACCCTCAGAAGAAGAACAATAGGTACCCCAGGTCCTTAAGCCTATGGGATGGCCCCAGCCTCCCAGCCATGCGGCCGCTGCCCCTGCGTTCAGTGCACACTCCCGTGCCCCATCTCTTCTAGGTACTACTCACAGGAAGGTGCAGCGTGTACCCTGGGCCAGTCCACTGGTCACTGAGAGGACTGTGCCCCAGGCCTTTTGGCCGACTTTATAGAAATAAGTTTTATTTTCTTCTCCATATTCTCGGAGTTGGGAATTGTTCTAGTTCCCCTTTCCTCAAGCCACATAGGATTCCCAACTCTAGTGTTCTGCGGGCACCCCCGGGCCCAGCCTCCACAAAACCTATTCTTACTTCTTATTAACCAACACCCATAGCATTTCATACTATTTGCACAACACTGAGCTGTCAGTGTGAGCCTACATCAAGCTCTTTGCTATGACCTCATGTCTCCTGATTCACAAAACCATTTATTCATTTTCACTCCCTCCTCCTGGAACAATACCCATACCTCTTCCTGAACCTTCCTCCCTGCCCCTGATGACAGGAGGGAATATATACTTCAGCAAGTGAAAAACCCCTACTATTCTACCTCTATCTCTCATTTTTCCCCTTTCACAAATCAGCAATTTTCATCTCACATTTAATGAAAAGTTACCATGTGTCAGGGGCAGTGTTTACTCCTAAATTGAAACAATGCATTTACTTTACTCTAAAATTCCTCCCAGTACTATTCTTTTCCTCTTCTTACACACAAGGAAACTGAGGCACAGTAACAGGTTCATGGTCACAGGGGCAGAGGCAGGTTTGAACCCAGGAAGTTTCCCTCCAGAACCTATTCACCACTGCATGCTACAGGGCATCTTGGTCCCCTGGTGCACCAGAACTCTGCAAGTTAGTGTCCAGTATCTCCTCTGGCCTGGTATCCCCTCTGTCCTCCTTAAAAATTGAGAAGGAGTTCATTCACTCACATCCTTGGTGGTCAATCCTTCTTATCTGCCCTCTCTTCCTGCCACTTTAAGAGAGTGAATTAGCAGGACTTGCATGCCCTTTGCAGAGAGCTCCCTGGTCTAAAATTCTTAGATCATTGATGGCGGGCTCATTGAGCCAAGACTTCCTCCACAATCCATTCCCACCATTTGAAACAGTTGTACATTTTCATAATTATGGTGAATTACTGTAATAAACACCAGCCATTAATTCATCCATTTTATTTATAACATCTGTTTCCGTTGTAAGCTAGGTACTGGATTGGATAATCTTGAAGATCCCTTCCAATTCTGAGAGTCTGTAATACCAAGAGCAGATTGAAGGGGGCCTAGAATAACTCCTTGTATTTTGTAGAGAGGAGGCGGGAGGGGCAGCTTTCCGTGTCACGATAGTCAAGGAGAGTGGTAGAAAAATAGTGGCTTTCGCGGGAATGAATGACTAGATCTTTCTGGTAGAGTAAAGGAAACACTCCAGAAAAGTATAAAAGATGTGGTTGGGTGGGTAGACTAGGCCGAGTTAATGAATGCCTTGAAAATCAGAGAGAGGAATTTCAAGTTGGTCCTATAGGCAAGAGAAAGCCATTATCACAACCCTGAGCTTAAGGGCCCTATAAGAAGAACATAGTGTCTTTACAGTAAGAAATCAGTGGTTATCACCAGTGAAGGTGAACCTTCTGTCCATTATACAAACAATTTAATGAAAATGAAAATTTTCAATCCAAGTAGAAAATTAACATCCCCGTGGCCCAGATGCCTAGCACGGAAGCAGGAACAGAAGGCAATTCTCTGTTCTCACAGCTCTGATTTTCTCTGTAGTCCTTATCTCTCAGTCACGAGGAGGTGGTTTGCTAGATGTTCCAAAGGCTGCTAATGAGATGCAGCTATAATCTATTCACTTCAGAGCCTTCACTAGACACCGGCCTAGCCTCCTCACCTGCTGCGCCTCCCAGGTGCCTGCAGAGGGCGGCAGTGTGGTCGGACGGGGGGACGGAGGGCACTCGGGCCTCACTGCCACAGAGTCCCAGTGAACAAGGAAAGACCACGCAGGGAAGGAGACAAGAATGCTTGAATACAAAAACAGTTTGGGAGCAAAGAAGAGAAAAACAAGGAGAGACTTGATTGCCCTTTGTGTAATTAAGAGTGACCAGCATTTCTATATAACATCCTAGAGGACAGAATAAGTAAAAAGCAAGCTCAGAGGGTAGTAAAGCTAAAATACTATCTTCACAGGCAAGCTTGCATCTTAGCAGAGGCGGTTAACAGGCCAGGTCACCTAGGAAGGTTGTGAAATCTGCCTTTTTATTTCTTTAAAAATAGCTCTAATTTGTATGTGCCAGGTAATGGGCTAAGAAATGACATATCAGAAGATAAGAAGGTTCACTAATTAGCTTTTCAAAGTCCTACCTAATCAAGTAATTACGTCTCCTTCTTTTTAGTGGAATTAAATTCATTTAGCCCAAATTTACTGAGAATGGTCAGAATCTGGGCTGGTTTCCTATGGGCTCTTGCCCTTAAGTGCCTTCACTTTCTTCTCCCCTATGTGTGGGATTCTCCCGGGCCCATATCTCTCCCTTCAAAAGTCCATACTTATAATGGGGGGAGTCTAGTAACCACAATGTTGCTCATGTAATTGTATATTAATGATACCAAAAAAAAAAGTCCATACTTGTTTGCTCTAGGGCTTAAGAAATCAGCCATCCTTCTACATTCTACAATGTGAGTCTTTGCCTCAGATTTATGCAGCTAAATATAATCTGTTTTTTATTCTTTATTGTTGACTAAGTATTGTTTTTGGATCCCAACTCATTGTCAATTCAATAAGGCAGAGGCAATATTTTATACTTTCTCATTTTCCCTAGAGTTCTGTGTAGGATGCCGTAGTTCAACAAATGTTGGCTGCTTGACAATAGCAACAAAAAAAATCAAATAAATGGTATATATGTAATTTAATACTTATTGAGCATCTGTGTGTGTGAGGTGCTTTACTATCTTTATTTAGCAATTTTCTCCAACACTAGCACTTTAGAGAACAGCCTCTAGTATAAATTCAGATTTTGTTAAGCAGAATTTTAGATTTCACAAAATTTTAAGATTTTGTCACAGGCAAGATGTTAGTTACGTAGGGCATGATTATACACAAACAACTAGTAAACACAATTTAGAAACCAGGTTCCTGGATGCAAAGAGGAAGAGTTGGGAAATTTTTATTTGAAAATTGAGCAGGAAAAATCTTGAAAAATAAAGATGATTTCACAGGATGTTGTCATGAAGAGCATACGACCATGATGTTGTCCTGACGCTTACAGTTACATAAGTGAAAGGAAGTCTGGAACCCAAGGGAATGACAAGCCTGTGGGTTCAGGACCAGCAGCCATATGTGCACAGCGCTGGGGTGCTTTGTGGTCTGGGAAAATCAACCCAGCACTTTTGATGCCGAATGGGTCAGGAGTCCCAGGAAACTCTGGACAAATCCTGTTCTTAAAGGGAAGGGAAGAAACAATCCGTGGCAGTCAGGAGACAAGGATGGACTTGAAACCCTAATGGATAGAAGGTAAGGATTAGTAGAAGTATAAGTCTTCATTTCTTTAAATCTTTCTCCTTATATCTCAGTATTGAAAATGTAGTATCTTTAAATTTTTCATAATTAATTTTAAGGAAAAATTAGGACTATTGAGTAGAAGACCAAGACAGTCTCTCCATTAACCTGGACGATGAAGCATCAAAGTTAGGAAATCTGGGTACTGAGGTCACAACTCTATGACCAAGGCCTGGTCACTGTTTCATCATTGAGAATTTGGTAAATTACCTGAATCCCGGTCAAAGTATCTCAAATGGGCTAAACTTACAGTGACAGAACTGTAAAATATTCCAATGCCCCATCATAACTGGATTACAGTTCATGACGAGTTAGGCTGCAATCAAATACCCAACAGTGACAAGAAACACTTTAACCTTCAGTGGGTCAGAGGCCCTTAATAATCCCACAGTTCCGTAGGGTTATGCTTGAGAAACTTCCCTTTGAACCTTGAGGACCTGGACATGTGAATTTTCTGGACATACTTACAGTCCAATCATAGATCACAAAATGAATATTTAGGAGGCAGAATTTCGATATCTGATGTGCTTTCCCTATTGTCTAGGAAATAAGGATTTAGCCATCCTTGAGATTCCTTGTACCTCTCCATTGTCGTTATTAAGGATAACTGAAATAATATTTGAGATAATATTTGAGTCTTTCCCCATCATTTCGTCAGTACTTCCCAAATTCTTTCACATCCTGGCACAGATGGGAAATGATAATATGTGAATGGTGCCCTGGAAGAGTAGGGGAGGCTGCTGGGCTGGGTCTCCGGGTGCCCCTTCCTGCTGGCCCAAGGGGTAAAATGACCTAGCCCTCGGTTCCCCTCGAGCCCCTCTGTGGCGCCCAGGACGGGGCACTTCACCGGTCATCCTCTAACTATCCTGCACCTGTGCCCTTCCAGCACCTTCATCCTCATGGAACTCAGCGTCCTGGGCGGGGAGAAAGATGAGCAGCCTCCTGGAAGGAGGGACTGGCACACGTGCCTGCGCGGAGGGAGCGGAGCCACTCATTCGCGGGCAGCGGCGGCTGTCGTCCTCAGGGAATTTGCTGACAGTATGAGAGTGGGCACGATGTCACGGGAACCCTGGGTGGGCCAGGACAGCATGGTGTCCAAGGCAGCTGATGTGTTACCCAGATTGAAAAGATTTCTTCTCCTGCTGCTCTCCCGCCTCCCCTTCGCCCTGCCAGTCTGAGTGATAATTGTAAAGCCATGCCGTTCCTTTCAGAAGTAGGCCATGGGAGTCAGGGCGGGGTGTTTTCTTTCCTGGCATGTTGCAATTATCACTGAGGATGGCTCTGATGACAGCATAATACATGTGGTGTTTTGTGCTAAAAAAGTCAATGCCAGCGGCTTAAAGAGCAAAACTTGCCAGTAATCTAGGCAGTTTCAATACGACTTATGATCGGTGCAGCCCTAATTCATGGTCAGCTTTCTTCACTCTCCAGATTATTCCTACAAAATAGTCTAGATCTAGTCCTTGGGAAGCCGTGAAAGAGAAATTCTTCTCCCTTCAGGAACTCTTGAGCTCTTAACAAAGTGGCAAGGAGATCATTTAGACCAGGGCTGTGTCAAAGTCCAAAATTTAAATTTATCTGAATTTGAAAGGAAGATGTTAGCCTCAGAATAGGACTTTAAGAAAGTCTAAATCTTAAGTCTACCACTTAGTGACTGTGTGACTTTGGGAATTTTCATTAATGTACCTTTCACTGTATAAAAAAAAAAGTATAGTAATAGCCACTTTCCAGGTTTGTTAGAACTACATGATGAAATGTAAGTAAATTACTTAGCACAAAGCCTGGCCCAGTGAAAATGCTACAGAAACAGTAGTTGTTGCTCTTGCTACACTTGCAGTGGTTACATATACCCTCCTGGTTTTAGGAAGGGAACTCAGTAGAAAAAAATTATTATGTGTGACTGCTAAATTCTTCTTACTACTGGCCAAATTGCAAGACACTCATATAGACCATTAGAATTGTGATACCAGCTATAACAACCTCTTCAAAAATCTTAATATGCCATGTTGGTGACAAGCTTGAGCAAATAATCTCAAAGAAGAGGACAATTTAGAACATATGCCCTCTACCAGAGTGATCTTAAACTTGAAAACTTCTTCAAGACACCAAGAAGTTTTAAGTATTCGTTTGCTGGGCAAGTTAAAAATGAATATAATATATATTTAATTTTGACATTTTTATACCAAAGGCTATCTAGCTTAATCTTTCATATTTTTGAGCCATCCAAAATAAGTTAACTTTTCACATTTACACTATTTTTTTTTCTAACCATGAACTGCCAACCTGAAAAGGCTTTGCCTTATTCATTATTCAGCATTAAGTAGCTACTTTTCACTTTGATGTAAGTTACTAATTTATAGGCTGCTTATACCTTAAGTCTTCTGGTGACAAAGCACAGGTCCAGAAGGAGATTTTGAAGATAAGCAGCTTAAAGCAGGAGAATATTTAAGTCAGCTTGATGTTTAATAATTCATCAAAAGGAAACAATGAAAAGGAAGTTACTGTTAGGCAGGATATTGTCTTCTTCACGGTCATATTTGAGTATTACTTTTTCCTTTAGCAGCATGTTTTATGCAATTGCATTAAGAAATCATTCTATTTCTGAAACTAAACTGACAATGAGCAAAACCCTTGGTGTGCAGGCTATTATAAAAGACAGACTCAAAAACCAACTGGAAATCACAGAGTGACAGTTTTCCTGTTAACGATTCAGAGAACATCCACTCAAGATAAGAACAGAGGAAACCAAGATACCAGGTCTACATGATCCCTCCAATTAACATGTATTGTAAAATGGGGTTTGAAGGGGTTTCTATTCTATTATTAGTTATTCTTCCCCTTCTTCTTTTTTAAATACAGCACATTGAGGCGAAAGGGAAAAAAAAGGACATCATCTTGTCCAGTTTCATCATATGCAGACGGTTGGCATTAAAGGTTAGAGGTAAAGGGGAGGAGCTCAGCCACTTTCCAGCTCTGTGACCTTGGAAATCACCTAGACAAATGATGTATTTGTCTGTACCTTGGTTTTCTGAACAATAAAATGAAAGTACAGTCTAATGAAAGTATTTACAGTGTATGTATATGAAGTGTATGTATATATATATATATATATATATGAGAAGTCTGTGGGTCCATCCGTACATGTTAGACATTATTGCAAATGGGGAAGTGAAGCTGTGAGGAGTTAGGGATTTGTGTGAGGTCCCTCAGCTGGTCAGCGGTGGAGTCCAGTCCCGTCACTTCAGACCAAGACACCATGTTCTGCACGTGAACAGCGTTTAGCTTTCTGCCTAAACAGCCTCCACCCCTTCATCTGGTAGCCGCAGCTTACTATTTCCTTTGGAGAGCCACCTGACTCCCACACTTTGTCCAGGCGCCTCCCCTTATTTTTGGAGAGTGAAGGGGATGTCCCTTATCCTAAGCCTGGCTCGTCAGGGCCGCCTTGGTCACAGGCTTGATTCGGGAAGAGATCCGTGATCCAGTGAGATCAGTGAGATACCATCCAGGGTTTCTGCTGGAACGGTTGGAAGAGAGAAGCTACGTCATCTGCAGTGCACTGTGCCTAACCGGAAGGCTGATAGAAAACTGGGAATTGAGTCTGCTTGTTTTCCGTGGGTGATGTTTTTCTATGGCCTCTTCTAAGGATTCACAGTTGGCCTCTGGTCGTCGGCCCCACGCTGGAACGGGATCACTCCCCCGCTAAAGACAGAGTGGACAGGCTTGAAATCAGTGTTGTGCTTATTCATCTACCAAAGGAAGACGAATCCTGTGGCTTGCCCTGTTTGTCTTGGGAAAATAATTTTGAAATATAAAACAGTTCATTAGTAAGAACAAATAACATAAACAAGCCTTATCATAAGGCCATGTGCCTTAGTATAAAGCTCAATAGTTTTAGGTATATTATTTCCTCTTCTCTTTTTCTCTTGTTGGTGATAAAAGGATAGGAATGAATATTTTCAGATGCTTTATTATTGATTTTTTTGTTGTGACGTTATATATACTCAATACCAAAAGTAAATCAGACAATACAAAAAGGCATGTAGAGTAAAAGATCTTATAAATAATACCACCATGCCGCTTGAAATTTCCAAACATTTCAATTTGTATTTTAACATATATTGTGAAAAATGATCATGTCTTGCAGCCTGCTTTTATCGACATATTTTTAACAGCTTACAATATTAAAACATATAGTCCTACTTTTTTACCTTAAAAAAAATTCCTCTATAATATTCCATTATGTGGAGGTACTTGACTTATTTAACCAATTCCTTATGGATGGCCATTAGATTGCTTTAAAATATTTTCACAATGAATGACTCATCAATACCTCTTTTACCACCTGATTGATTATTTTCTTAGGACGTATTCCTCACTCTGGATTAAATGTTTTTTAAACTTTTAAACTCCTTTGTTAACTATAGCTAGATTATCTTCCAGAAAGGTTTTCAGGGAATAGAATTACTTTCCACTTTTCCAGGAATCACAGCACAGAGAGATTCAATGGCTTCCTGAAGATAATTCATTTACTCACTGAAGTACCTACATACCCATCTGTTAAAATCTTATTTGAGCTGTTTTAGAGCTGGAGAGACCCAATGAAATCAGTCCACCCAAGTTTATTTTTACAGACAAATGGAGGAAAGGATTCCTGACCTCAGGGGCTTCTCTCTTCAATCCTTCCTTGAATTGGAGGATGGCGTCTGCAGTGTGACGTGGAGCCATCCTGCCACTCTGTGGCTCCGAGCCCTAGATGTTGAATGGGTCTACAGTTTTCCTGTAATCAGTCCTCTCCTCCACAACTTTAACCAACCACACTTATGTAGAATAGCACTGGGTACAGACAGAATTTCATATCTGCTGTCAATGTTTTTTTTAACTGGAAATGGTTGTCTGTTAGTGGCTTCCGCACCTATGATTCAGTAATGCTCTTTGAACATTTCCTCTTTGAATCGTGTGGTTAGTTCCAGGACCTCCCTGATGACCACTAGGCGTCAGACTTTCCCGTCTCTCCTCTGACTGCGCGGCTTACCCAGTAATTAACTCATTTGCTCAGAGTCGTTAGTTCTTATCTAAGGGGACTTGTCATCACATGGTCATAATGATGTAGAATCCTAGCAGATTTCAACAGGACTTATTAAGTCTGACTGTCTCTTAGTGGCTAGTTTTTCAACAGAGCTCTTTGTTGCGAGTCCCAAGACTTAAACCTGGGGAGGTGGAAGGAAGACCAATAACCAGGCTTTCCACCATTCCCAGTGGAAGCCACAGAATGCCACTTCCTTTCACTGAGCAGGTATCTGTGCCCCTGTTGCTAGTAGGGTGCCGGTTTCACATTCACATTAAAGACAAAAAGATGCCAAAGCAGTCAAGAACAGGCTCTGAATTCTCTACATAAAGTGGGTTGAAGTATAACAGTAACCATCAACCAAGCATTTATTCAACACCCAGGCATACAGGGTACTGTACTTGAAGTCCAGGAAAGGCTATTTCCATTCAGCCAGTCAATCGATCATTTAACAAATATTTGCTGAACACCTCCCAGGGCTGGGGGACCCAGTGATGGCAAAAACGGCATGGGGTCAATGCTCCAGCAGTACGGCTTGTACAATAACAAGACCACTTTCACACCACACAGTTCCAGGCTGCAGAGGAGTGGGAGAGCTGGCATGGTTGGCAGACATCATGAGAACCGTAGGGCTCAGTGGAGAAAGGGGTCCTGGCTCTCAGATCTGAAGGGAATGTCCTCACTAGGTCATGGCTCAAGGCTCTCCAACCCGGGGGAAGGTCGCTTTCCCCTTTAATGATTGGAGTGTCCTAAATGCTGCATGCACAATGCTCTGAGCACATTCAGCAGATGGAGCGGAGGGGATGGGAGGACGTTTGGAAAACACACTATTGTTTCATAATTTGATATTAATTGTTCCTATGAGGTATTTACAAACTAGACTTTATGGCCTGCACAATTCAGAGATGCAGGCAAGCTGTGGTCACCCTGCTGGGAAGAGGCATAGCCTTTATGCAGCCTTCTTAAGAGGTTATAAAATATTTATTCCAATGGGCTAGTGGTCAAACTACAATTCTTAAGCTTTTCAGAAATCATCACATTCAGGTGCACATCACCTTATGTAAATCTGTCCTAAGTTCCCATGGCCTTTGGTCACAATTTCAAAACTATTTTTTCTCCTTTATTTCATGATAAAATCCTGAGACTTGGAGTCTTTTCTATTCACCCCAGTCCTGACTTCTATGATGAGTTATCACTCACCTTAGCAGGTACTGAGGCTGGTGAATTCATCAGCAACAAGAACAATTACCCCTCTCATGCCCATTTCCATTCCAAATGAATTTTGGTCAGCTGAAAACAGGATAAAACAGGGATATACTTGCAACCCTACCCAGACATGAAATAGTTCATGTAAAAAGACTTCCTGATACACTCTTGAGCACATGCATATACCACAGGACCAAAAGCAGAGCACACCTCTGCTCTCACTCAGGGAGGCACATGAGTGGCGGGGAGCTGGGGCAGCCCAGAGCCACAGAGTAAGTAAGATGTGTTTGCTCCCTGTGCAACCTGGAGAAGGAGGAGTAAGAAAGAAATGTAAATGCAGTTCTGTTTCCCGGATAAATGCTGAAGAGCAGGACCTCAGTGCAGCTTGGCGTAGATAGGTATGGGTGTGTCTGGCTTTTCTGCTCAATGATAAATTGCAAGAATGGATGTGTTTGTTCTTTAGAGTTAACAGGGACTTCCTAGCAACTTCCTGGATCTCTTGGGCTCCCGAAGTAAAGCTGCAGAGTGCCACGCCACTGCTTTCACCGCGCTGCATAGGGGTCTGTGACCTCATGGCTAACAGGGTGCTGCTGTGGGCGGCCCTGAGCGCCACCCCTCATTCTTCTTAAAAGCAACGCAGTGCTGAAGCAGTTGGCTCCAGGCTCTAAGTTCTGCACATAAAATGAGTTGAAATGTAACATCATCAACCAAGCACTTATCGAGTGGCCACTGCATATATGACACTATACTTGAAGTCCAGAAAGGGGTATTTTCAATCACCCAGTTGTTCAACTATCCAAATACTTGTTGAACACCTCCCAGGCACTGAGGCCCCAGTGACGGGGGAAACGAAACGGGGTCAGTGCTCCAGCAGTGCAGCCTGGGTAATAACAAGACCACTTTTATGCCACCCAACCCCAGCCTGCGTGATCCCTCCTGACTTGGTAAAGGCTGGGATTAAAGCCGCTGCCACATCTCCAGCCACAGTGACTTTCCCCTGACAGCCCATGTCACCGTCTTGCAGGGCCTTAGTGACTTAGTGACTTCACCCTGCCTCCTGACAGCATCCCTGGAAGAGGGAGACAAAAAACACTCTCATCTCAGGCCTGGGACAGCCGAGGCAGGGAGAAGAGGAAGAGGTTTTCTCGAGTAGCAGAGAAGGCTGGAGGCTGAGCCAGCCTTCTGGGCTCCACGAGCTGCATCACCTGGGATCCCATGGAAACGGTTTTCAACCAAGACGTGGATAAGTATGTACAGCCGCCAAAGCTCTTTGAGTGTCGCCATCTCAGTGGCGTTCAGGGAAAAATCAGTTAGTCATGTGGGAAGGATGATGAAGGACAATCGAATTGGCCAGACCGAGTTAACCCATCGGAAATAGGCCCCGGAAGTTACTTGAGCTCGTTTACAGAAGGACTTCAGGGTAAAGGAGTTTGAGTTAAGCTGCAGAGAAGGCGGAAAAGCCGCATCTGCCGAAGCGTCTCCAACGCGAGCCTGACGATTGGCCATCGGCGTTTCGGACCACCCGTGAGTGAACCGTGTTCAGCAACATGAATTAAATCCTACCTTTTATCTTGCTCTCCAGCACCCTACCACCCCTCCCGAGTTTGGTTGAGTATAAAAACCAGCTTTAACTTGAAAAGTGAGAAATGCATGACAATTATTTCTGAGGACTGCAGTTATTTCTGTAAACAGCGAGGGAACCCATGCGTGTGAACCGGCACGTGCTTCTTCATGACCGAATGGTTTCCATGGTTCAAAAGGCGACGGGTTGGTGAACAGACGTGCCCTCTCTGCCTCCAGCCATTTCTGCCCTGCCCGGCTGCCAGAGACTGGAAAGTACGTGGTGTTTCCTGCCCGTCGGCCCTTCCCGGTGGCCATGCCAGCCCGTCTTTCACAACAAGGACTTGCTGGTCCGCAGGCAGGGACCGAACCACCTGGGCATGTGGCGGCGCTGTGTGCAGGGCACTGCGCCGGGGGACCTACAGACGCCCCCCCCAGTAATGTGGGGTGTTTGACCACTTGATCCAGACCGCCCGGGAGCGGCAGTCGCAGGGTTGTTAGGAACAGGTAGGTTTCTTGGAGGAAAGCTGGATTATGAAAGACTTTTAAAAAAAGGAGAAAGAGAAGAAGTGGGTACACAGAGCAGATCTGCCAGAAACCCCCAAAACTTGTATCAGACAGCTTGTTGCTGAAAGTATGTCCAGTGTTTACCAATAAACATGTTTTTAGATGTATGAACAGCTTCTGGGAAAGAAACAATATCGAACTGAATCCAGTTTGTAACAACATCGAATTTCATTCGAATGATCAAGCAGGGGCAGTATAAGGGAGGAGAATAGAAGGTGACCTACACGGTGTGTGCCTGGGAAGATGGCGCTCTGCCAAAGGGTCACACCCCTCTTCCCCCACCCCCATCCCGCCAAGACTCCCACATTTCCAGTATCAGAGAGACGGTTCCCCCAAGTTTCACCTTTTCTAGGTTTCTCCTTTAACATGTACATACTCCTAAGAAGGGTCCCCTTTAGCCCCTGATATGTTGCTGCCGTGACCTTTTAGCCTTCATCCCAGTCCCACAGGAAAGCTCTGGGTCTTTGGAAGGGTCCTTTGGATCTGAGGATGACCCGGGAGGAAGGGTGTGTGAAGGGGACAAAGAGGCCCAGAAAGGGAACTGGGCACAGCCTTGCCTACTCCTTGGGGAGCCATCCATGCTAAGCTAGGCACTAATCTGCAAGAATGGCTATCCCCTCCGTAAGGACAAAGCCTTGGCTTCACATCAAGTCTTTGGATATTTGATTCTGACAATTCCTTTAAATCATTATTAGAAGGTAGAATAAACTTGAAGAACTGGTGTTCAGATGCTGTATAGTTGACTTCTCTACAGCCCCTAAATAAATTGGGACCATGCTTTGCCAGTTAATTTACTATAAATAAATATGCTAAGCAATGTGAGTTACTTTCCAGACTCTTCACCATAAATGTCCTATGTGAAAACTGACCCCTGTTTGACACCTCAGCTATTTTAAAGCCACACGTACAAATTCCTCAGCTCTGCTAATCTGTAAAGGCTAAAATGTCCTTGCTTCATGGCTCTGTGGGATTCTCCTGACAAGGAGAGCTGGTGTCAGGGAATAATTAGGTTCTGTTGGAGAGAGGGAGGGAAATGTCAAGGGCTCATTATTTCTGGTCACCTTGTTAGACATTTATATTGAAATGCTGAAGAAAGTAACAGAGACATGCAGAATATTCAAGCCAATGAGAATAATTGCATTGGCTAATAATTGCATTTTAAAGCATGTAGTTGTTTTGGTTTAGAACCTGGACCTTAGATAAAATAGAAATATACCAGATTAGTCTCTCCACAGAGGACTGAGCAAAAGGCTAGTTCTCCGTGTCTAAACAAACTGACTGTTCTCAGACGCAGGAGAAATATGTACATCCATGACACCCGTCCCCCCACCCCTTGGTAGAATGTTGTAGATCCTTCATATCCTTCAGCCTCTCTCTCTCTCTCACCCCACCCCCACAAAGGTCCAAATATGTAAGCCATTAAAAGAGGTTTACAGCAGATGTGATTTTTTTTAGAATGAATGGCAACTGGTTTGTAATTCACAATCCCCCTGAACAGAATATGATACCCAAAAGAAACCAGTATTTCTGCCTCTGACAAGCACACAATAATTGAATTCTTCCAGACCCAGAGTGATCAGCTCTTAGATAAATTAAATACAGATTAATAAAATGGTGATGTTTTTATTTTTATATGGAGACTACAGTTGTGGGAGCATGGGGAGAGCAAAATCTCTAAGAAATTGAGCACAACCAGAAGCCTGAAGCATAGGTAGCTATGAATGATGATCCAGGACTCTTACTCCACACGGTAAACCATACGATTTACCTGAGTGGCTGGCAGGACAAGCCCAGGACCTGCTGGGTGGGGTACGTGAGGTTGTGTGCTCTATTTCATCACACCGTCACCACTGGGACCAGCAGCTGTGTGCGGGTGCTCAGCATAGACAGTTGGCATAACTCAGCCTGAGTTAGTGAGAATGCTTAACCCAAACGTGTGGGATGGAGACAACAGTTGCAACATGCATATCCAAACATCACTGTGAAGGCTCTGTTGCATTCCTTCATATTTTGTGTACTAGCAAAGAATTCAACTAACATTCTTCTCTCTTTCTCCCCCCTTCCCCCCATGATCCTTTGTATAGCTGATTAGCTGGTCAGAATCATAGTGATTTATACTTAGAGAATCGAGAAACAGAGAGGTTAAACAATTTTCTCACGGTCACCAGTCTCCAGTAGCAGAGCTGGATTTAGAAACCACTGCTTCTTAGTTCTCCAGGCACTGAGCCAGCCTGCTTCTCCTCACTTCAGCATGAATGTTAAATACCTGCATTCAAAGTTGTTTTTATTTTGGGTTTCTGTCTGCTTACAAAGTGCATGGATGTGCATCTCAGACCCATTGCTGAGAGCAGCAGCTTGTTCTCTGTAGCAGGCAATTTCATGTTCCTCTGGAACAAGCCCCATTGGGTCCCAGGCCTGGCTTTGGAAGCTGGTCCCAGATGCTATGGTGTGTGTGCGTGTGCGTGTGTGCGTGTGTGTGTGTGTGTGTGTGTGCATAAAGTGAATCCTGAGAGCCTGAATGGGTCCAAGATCCCTTAGAGGACAGCACCTTTCCAACTGATCTTACGTAAGGGAATGAAAGTCACAGCAGCTCAGCTCAAGTTCATGTTCCCACGTCCTATATGCTGCCCTGCCCTTGGCCCTGCAGAGGCCCCAGGGGGAGGCTTCAAAAGGAGCCTTTGGCTGACAAGGAATCAACTTGTCACCTGCTACTTTTGGGCCTATTCAGCAGAATGTCTTCACAAGGTGGCCCAGAGGGTACAACCCTTTATACACAGTGACTCATTCATAATCTCTAGCTAACAGGGAATTTAAGCAAAACCCACTTTAGAAAACCAACTGAAATGTGAAACTGAAGGTCCATCTGGGGCAGAAACTATCCAGGCCCACGGAAGGGCTGGGACCAGAGCCTAAACGTGCGTTTGGTGCCCCAGCTTTTTCCAGCAGCCTCTGATGCTCTCATGATCTTCAAGCCTTTGGCTACTCTTCTCTCTGCTGCCCTTTCCAGCCACCATTTTAATCATCCGTGGCTTCTCATTTCTGCTGCCCAGTGTCACTCGACAGCTCCTCCCCCCCCCAGACTCCTGAGCCCGGGCCAAAGGTTGTTTAAGGTTCCTGTAAATTCACTTTCATCTCCCACAAGGGGAATGGTTGCTTTCTGGTGAGGTTTCACACCCTCAGTGAGCTTGTGAAAATATTCCACACAAAAATAGCCTCATGCTTTACTGTGTGGGACTCAAGAGCTCACGCACGCAGCCCCAAATTGCTCCCTTTGGTTTTTGTCCTTGCTTACAAGATGCAATCAATCATTTCTAGATCTTTCCAAAGAATTCTTTTCAGCGACTCATAGGGTTGTTTTGTTTTTTCTTTCTTTTTATAATGTCTCTTAAGACTCACAATGGTTAAGTTTGGAACATTTACTGAAAACTACAGATTGGTTCTCTCCTCCTTGCTTACTTCGCATGAGATGATAAAGGAAGGTAGGAGATGGGCGTACGCCCCGTTGGAAGGATGGACTTCCTTGTGAGTGGCAGGACGGACAACTCCCTGTTTCTTTCTCCAGAGGCTGGGTTACTCGAGGGCCAGTCCTGAGAGACTGAAGTCAGTGACTTTTGAATGGAGCCACACGTCCTCCCTAAGGTGGGCCCGAATCCTTGGGGCACCGCCATACTGACTCAGTCCCCAAATAGTCCTCCAGGATGGCCCTGAGGTAGGTCCCTGAGCAGCTCTCACAGGTTAACCTTTATTATTCCTAAACTTCAGAACCAATTCACAGAGAAATCTGCAGCCTTTGCACGTGTCTCATCTGGGCTGCCCAGGATTACCCATCGGTAGCGAATACTGTCTCTTTGTAAGTTAAGGGCAATAGAATCTACCTCAGGATGGTCTATTATCTGGCTCAACACATTCGTTCACTCATTCTGTGTGGATAAATTGAAGCTGCCTATGAATGAAGTGATGGGAGTGCTTACGTGTGAGCAAGAGGCTTTTTTTGGAGAAAATGCACATGCACAAACATTTATAAAATGAAGCGGGAAATGATATGTATCATAAGGGAATAATAATAATAAATAATAGTTAGCAATTACATAGCACCTTATACACCCAGCGCAGTGTGTGGGATTTACTGTGGTCCAACATATATAACATAAAATTCACCGTTTTAGGCATTTTGAAGTGCAGATGTCAGTGGCACTGAGGGTATTCACATCGTTGTGCGGCTATCACCGTCCATCGCTAGGACCTTTTCATCTTCCCAAACTGAGGCTTGGTACCATTAAACACTACCTCCCCACCCCTCCGCTCTCCTCAAGCCCTGGAGGGCGCCCGGTCTGCTTTGTCACTTTCTGTCTAGGAATTTGTCTAATCCAGGCACCTCATATAAATGGAACCATTCAATATTTGTCCTTCTGTGAAGCTGTAGGCACTTTATGGGATTAACTCATTTAATCATAATACCGGTCCTCTGGGGTAAGTAAAATTATCCCCATTTCACCGATGAGGAAACTGAACTATGAATAGGCTGAGAAGTGGGTGTTAAATGTTCAGAGAGATCCAAGAAAGGAAAGGCCTCCCTTAATTTGGTTCTCTGTCCCCAGGGGTCCACGCCACTCAGGGGAAGCCAACAGCCCTCCTGCAGGAGGCACCCTGGAAGCACCCGCCAGACCCTCTCTGTTTCTACAGAAGGCTGAGCCCCTGGTCAGGGCGCTTCTGCAGGACAGAGAGGGAGTGTGCTGAACGAGCTAAGTGCCCTTTGTGTCCCCCTGGCCCACACTCCCTCAGCGTGCTGTGCCGGCTGAGCTGGTGACCCGGGCGGGATCGGAGCCAAAGGATTAATCCATCACCAGGACATGGTCTATTCTGGGCAGGCGGCGGGAGCAGATGCCCGGTGCCTGAGCCTGGCGCAGCCAGCATGCGCAGGGAGGCGCCCGCAGGTCCCCCGTCCACGACTCCTCTTGCTGCCTGATGAGGGGAAAGGGACTGGACACGGGCAGGAGGTTCCCGTCGGCGTCCAAGGAATAGCAAAACTACCCTTGCCGGCGCCAATGGACGTCCTTAGGTGGCCCTTCCGAGAAACCCAATTTTCTTACCTAGACTACGTTTAGAATCTGCAAAAGCCACCTCAGTCACCTCACTTTCCTTGCAAACCCAACACACTCCTTGTCTCTCCCGCCTCCCTCCGGCTCCACCTCTGCTCCCAACACAGTGGATTTTCTCCCAAATCCCCAGCCCTGTCCCTCTCCCCAAGCCTGCCGCGATCCAGACTCCAGGATAGAACTGAGGACAGGGTGTCATCACTACCCCAGCCTCGGAGTGAGCAAAGGAAATCAACTCTCTGCTGGTGCACGAAGGACAGTCCCTTCTCCGGAGTTTCAGGGGCAGCCAGGCCTGGCTTCTGTGCCTCTAAGAGATTCTGACCTGCTGTCCCCTCCCCCCCCAACCTTTCTCCATTGGACCTCCTGCTGTCAGTGAACCGGGCAGAGCAGCCCAGCTCAGTGGTTATACCCCCAAGATATGTTGGAGAGGAGAGGAAAAAAAATAAAACAGTAGTCGGTACTTTGCGCCAGAAAGCTCAATTTTGAAATGAAATCACATTTTAAGTTAATCTTGATGGTTTGACAATGTTTTTTTTTAGTATCAGTCCCTCCCAGGCAGAAGAAAACATATTTTGGATCAAGGAGAAAAGCATTTTTGTTTTACTGAAGACTTTGTAAGGGAATTTTACAAATCTAAATCTTTAAATATCTGAATATCAAAGATGGAAGTTAGGATAACATTCCAGGGGAAAGAGGTTGTCTCTGTTTCTGTGGCTATTTGTGGCCTATGTCTAAAAACAACTGGGATCATTTCCCCCTAAATTTTCTAATCCTGTCAGTATGTTTGTTTAACCCAGTTACCACTTAATGTTTTCCCTGTCGTTATCTAGACCACCCATTTCTCTAAGACCCCATCTTCTAGGCATTAGTCAGTGAGGATCTTTGGTCAGATGTCAGATTTATGTCTTAGAGGTTTCATGGTAAATAAATATAAAAAGCTTCTAAAATTCTCTCAAGCACCCACTTCATAGGATGATAAATGACCTAAAAGGCCCTGAGCTTTTGGGTCCCAGCTGGACTTTTGTGCATGGAAACCTGGGCTCACCCTGCCCTCTGCTAGCTTCCCAGGCTGCATATTCAGCCCACACAGGGTGTGAACCACAGGGGAGGGCCATCTTGCCCAGCTGGGAGTGGGGAGCACATTTGGTACTCTGAAGGTACACAAACAATCCAGGCCATGACTGGATGACAAACACTGTCCCAGGAGAGCCGGTGGCATGGGCCTCAGGCCTGAGAACACAGAAATAATCCCCTGCAGCCTCCTTTTCTCACCTCTATCTCAATACTCAGCCTTTCCCTTGGTCCTGAGCCATTTCTCTGCTTCCATCCCAGGCTTACTCTCTGAGCTTTGACTTCTCTCACATACTCTATCCCACCCTCTCCCCAACATGAATCCTTTATTACTCCCCAAAGCCAGATTTGGTTCATTGGTACAATGGAAAACAGGAGCTGCCATGCCTTAGAGACTGGCTAGCATGGTGACTTTTAAAATATGCTCAAGGAGCCTTGGGATTCCTTGACGGCAAGCAAGAGAGGCCACCAAGTATGTGTATGTGCATGTGAGTAAGTAGGGCAGTAAGTAGCTGGAAAAATAGAGGTTCTAAAGGTCTCTTATGCACACAGACATATTTATCAACCAGAACAAAAGACTGTTACCTGTTTTATGTGTTGGGATACTTCCTTATTGATAGGAGGAGTCTATTATTTAAAGAAAGTCATTTGAAAAAGACAGTGATCCCATCCTATCCCTTCATTACCCACGGGGGACTCCTGGGTCTGCCCAGGTGGGATTCCCGTGCCTGCACTGCTCCACACAGAAGAGCTCTCTCCTGGTTCCAGCCCCGAGTAAAGAGGACCGAGTTTTGTGACTCCATCTGGGCCAAGGTGGGTTACTGCCAAGAACGACCTGGCACCAGGAGACTCCAAGTCTCCCCTTCAGGCTCTGGCACTCCCGTAGGGGCGGAGTGGGCGCCGTCACAGCCGAGCTCAGCAGGCTGGGGGCAGAGGCGCAGGCCCGCACTTCACTGCACTAGAGTGCGGCTCCGAAATGATGGCAGTGAATAAGTCTGGTGGCAGCTTTCTTTAAATGAATATGCACGTGGTGCTAAATTCTTTTGCATTAGGACTTGAATTTCATTGCTGTGCATTCTTGGATTCCTAAGAACCACCCAGACTGCTCCAGCTTACACTTTTTTCCTCAGAAAGAGGGTTTCCCCGGGAGTCTAGAGGCCTGTGAATAAGCAAATATACTTGCTGCTTTTAAGGGGAGAATGCCTATGTTCCTCACGCCTAAAGTAAGTCAAAGCAACTCACACAGAACACTCTGTATACCTGAGTGAGATTACACTACAGTCCCTAAGGGAATCCCAGATTCACCCTCGATCTACAGTGGTTGCTAATGTGCATAATGCAGACCATAATAACAACGACCATAATAATACTATTTATGGAGCTTTTCTGTGTACCAGATGCAGTGCTATGTAGTGTATATTTAATCTTTACAACATCTCTATAGAATGGGTTCTCTCATCATCCTCCTTCTATAGAAGAGAACAAACACCGATGATAAAAGTCCAGTAGGAACACACCCAAGGTCAAAGCTCGGGTGTGGCAGAGGTGGGATCCAAACAAAATGTGCCTGACTCCAGAACCCACGTTCTTAATCTCAGCATAACATATTGTTAGGCTGCGCCCTTGGGACCCAGGCACATGTCTCCCTCAGCGGGGCGATTGAGGGGGCCGGTATGGGACGGGAGGGGTCTCGTCTTGTTTTAAAGTTCTCTGGGCTTCTGTTCTCAATGCCAGGAGACTCCTTTCTCAACTAGTAATGAGGGATGAAGAGCAGCACGTGCTCAAGAGGTTTACTCTGGGTCAGTCAGTCCCTTGACGTGTCCTATTTAAATAGCCAAGTACCAAAGGCAATTGGTCAGACCCGGCTGCCAGAACGGGCCCTGGAGTCACTGAGCCACACAGGAAAGAGACTCCACCCAACACAGGATAGGAGAGACCCAACCCAAATTAAGGAGAAAACAAGGGACTCAGGAAATACAGATGGCATCTGACTGGCTCATGCATTCCGCTGTTGGGCATGGAGTGGGGAACAGCCTGCTGGGCTTTGGCACTCCATGCACCTCCTTCCCCTGCCCTCACTCATCCCCCGTCAACCAGCTGGTCAGCTACAGAGACAGCTGGCTGGCCTCTCCCTCACTCCACTTTGCATATATACATATATATGTACATGACCCTGAGTACACGTTATGTATAATTTCTCTCAGTGACTAACATGAGAAGGTAGGTTTTATGGTAGAGAACTAACCACCTCAGTTCTTAGGAGATGAAAGAAGGAACAGAGTGCTACATCCTCTCTGCATAATAAATGTCCTGGGGTCAGGGCATTTATCCCAGTGGGGTCTATTAGAGGTGATATGGAGCAGTGATTCACCAATTTTAAAGTGCATAAAAATCACCTAAGGATCTTATTTAAATGCACAATTTGACTCAGGCTGGGCCTAGGATTCTGCATTTCTATCAAGCATCCAGGTAATGCCACTGGGGCTGGTCATGGCAAAGGCCTCGAGTGAGGAGAAGGTGATAGGGATCAGAGGATTACAGGGGAAAGAGAAGGGAAAGCAGCCCTTTAAAAGACACTCTTGAGTCACTGCAGAACAGTAGCCAATGGGAAAATGTGGATTCTGCCTTACTCGGGCAAAACTACATCTAAGAGAGTTCCAAGAATCTGATTCTCCTCAGAATTTTCAGGCCAACCCAGGGATGTCTTAGCCCTGAATGATCACTGCAATGGGGTGACCCACATGAGTGCTCTTCAAGCTTGGCTGCATTTTAAAATCGCTGGAATAATAAAAATGTATTCATGGTAGATTTCCATCCAAAGAATTGAATCTTAGTATGTGCAGGTAGGGTCCTAGCTCCAAGTTTGTTTGTTCGTGTTTGTTTGTTTGTTTTAACTCTCCAGATCTAAGCGCTCCATGTGGCAAAGGTCACTGCACAAAAAGACCAGGACAAAGAAGTCCATACTCTGGCCCAGGGTCCGAGTCAATGGAACAAGTCGCCCTACATAGCCAGTCACTTTGCTGTTTGGGGATGGTTGGGCTCCCCTTGCAGATGATTTTCAGAGCGATACCAGGCACTCGTGAGCAGAACATTCCCAGCCCAGGTCTGGTCGCAAACCTCCCTCGCCTTCCTCGGAGAGTCTTCTTTCCCCTTTCCTGTTTCATGTGTTACTGGACGTCACGTGCTCAACGTTGTTTGGATGAAGTCTCTCTCAGAAGTCTGAGGCTATTAAGTTTCTGGCCATAGGAAGACCACTCGGACCCAATCCTTGGCCTCCAGATCTTCTTATGGACCCAGATTCATAGGAGTTGCTCTAGTTCCAGGCTAGACCCAAGAAGGCAGAAGTGCCTGCTCCTTGCTCTGAACTGACACCCTGAGGAGCTGCAAGAAAGGTGATGTGGAGAGAGCTGAGCTTCCTGATTCCTTATCTCATCATGACCGAGCCACAGAAGCCATATGTATTAGGGTTCTCCAGAGAAACAGAACCAATAGAATATATATATATATATATATATATATATATATATATATACATATCATTTATTTTACTATACCTTATATATAATAAATATACAAGAGATTTATTATAAGAAATTGGTTCACATGATTATGGAGGCTGGGAAGTCCTGGAGACCCAGGAGAGGGATGGTGTAGGAATCGGAGTCCGAGCCCAAGTCCTAGGCTGGAGGCAAGAGAAGACAGATGTCACCGCTGACAAAACGGCCGAGAAAGCGCAAATTCTCCCTTGCTCAAGCTTTTTGTTATGTTCAGGCCTCCAACAGACTGGCTGAGGTCCACCGACAATGGAGAGGGCGATCTGGTTTCCTCAGTCTACGATTCCAAGGATAGTCTCATTCAGAAACACTCTCACAGGCACCCCCAGAATAATTTAACCAAATTGGCCCAGTCACATTGACACATAAAATTAACCATTACACCACAGTCTCAGAGAAAGAGGATTTGGAGATGGTTCCACTCCCTACTAGCCCCTGACGGAGGTCACCAGGCAGGACTGAGCAATTTGAAACTGGGTTGAAATGTAAATATTATCTCAAACATCATACTGAAATCTTTACATACTCTGTAGCTGCAGTTTCATCAAGCAGTGTTAATTTACTTACTTGTCTATTGATTTATTTAATCTTTTTATCCTAATTTGGTCTAGATTTTAGAATATCACTCTCAGAAGACACCGGGCACTTTGTTGCAGCCAGCATTGTTGTTGTATTTTGTTCGTTTATCCCTTTATCCACCTGTCCTCATTCTCCATGTGAACCCTACCAGCCCCCCAGAGCCGGCCTAGATCTCACCTTCTTCATGAAGCATGGACTAGCCACACCAGCTCACTGAGATCTCTGTTTCTTTGGGCTTCACAGCCCTTATGACTGTCCATATGGCTTTCTTGGCCTTCTGTCACATACAACCTGATCGGTCTTGTATTGAGACAGTAAGCTAGAGCAATTGAAGAAGCATGGACGTCGAAGTCATATATGCCTACGTTCAAATCTGACACTTCCGCTTATGGCTGTCTGACTCTGGGCAGGTACTTAATTTCCCTGACTTTCAGGCTGCACATTAGTAAAATAGAATAATAATGGTCTAGCTTCCAGAGTAGTAGTAAAGGTTAAATTAATGGGAATAATTATAGCATAACCTTATTCTATCTGTGACTCACATAGTCCCCTGTCAGAATGTGATGGTCAAAGAACACAGTCCAATAAAAAAATTAACCTCAAAACAACTCAAGTTTTTACTCACATTTCTCTTTATCTGGAAGGAATATATAGTCCACAACAAACCCTTGATAATCACTTCTTTTCCCTATCACTCTCCTTACACCCCTCAGCTGCTCAGTGCTTTTCTTTTCATGACTTCTGACTAACCCCTCTCCCAGTTGTAGACAAGAGAATCTTGCAGTCTTTACTGCCCCCAACCCTTTCCCCTCCCTATTCCAGTCCTGCATAGGTCTCCCCATTCTTGTAAATCTACATAACAATACAATCAGATCTGGCAAAGGCTAACACGGTCCCACATACACTTGGAAGATAAGAAAGGAGGAACTGCTAAAGAGCACAGGGAAAAACACCTACATTATTTTTGTTCTACCACATATATAAAGTATTTAGCAGTATCTGGCACATAGAACATGTCCCCAGAAGGGCAGCTCCTACTGTTTTATTGCTATCATAGACTGCAAATGAAACAGGAGTTACACTCCCTTTTCTTTATAATATGAGGTCTCCTCAACCAGATGGCAAACTCTTAAGAACTTTGTATTACACTTTTTAACACTCTATACCAATGCTGCCCATTAGGACTTTCTGTAGTGATGGAAATGGCCTGCTATCCGAGCTGTCCCATATGGTAGCCATCAGCCACATGTGAGTACTGAATAGTTGAAACATTACTAGTGCAACAAAGGAACTGATTTTTTTTATTGAATTTATATTACAAAGTGTATAATGTGTCTTATGGGTCTATTGGTTACCATATTGGACAGAACAATGCCTACCACACACAGTACCTTAAATAAGGTAGACACACATTAACATTTATTGGCTGGATGAATATGTGATTAAATGAATCAAACTATAAACTATACATGTTACAGAGCTGGTATTTTTATTAAGTACATAACTTTACAATCTACTTACCTAGGTGGGCAGAAGCTATTTTCCTGTTGCTTTATACTCTGGAGCAGCTTTCTTGCCACAGGAAAAAAAATAGCAAATAAACAAGATTCTATATTTAGGTCTTACTGTTTCTTAGCTCAATATAAATTCATTCTGACTCTGAGGTCAGCCTCTTGTTTTTCAAAAAAACAAAAAACTGGGATGTACATGTTTTATTTAATGGTGGTTCTCGTTATGACATTCCCTTCAGGAAAGAAAGAGGAAGAGATAAGCTACTGTCAATGCAGCCACAAGCGGATTCAACCATCTTCCTCAGCACTGAAGAGAAATGTCAAAAAAGATTAATTGTGCATTAAAGATGCATGGACATGTTATCTCTCTCATGTATCGAAGGACTAGGATATGTTTAAAAACTGGTTGACCATTATGAGATAAATAGGGGCTTGACAGCCTTGAAATAACATTTATATCAATACCATACCTTTATGACTTCAACTGTCTCAATACAAAGAAAGAAATATTTCATTGATATTTCATCAGAATGATAGTTGTTTTTAAGGCTATTGAGCCTTGTCAAAGAATATCTTTATGTTCTTGATTTACTGTCTTCATCATTTTATGTTTTTAAAGCACCACATTCGCACAAGGCCTTATACATTTGGGTCCATTTCCTCCTTCGAGGATGACAGTTAAGAAACCAAGATAAAATGAAGTCATAGAAGAGTCCCAGGACAGGAGAAGGAGAGGGGAACTTTATATTCAGTCTGAACAGAAGGAATCTGGGATCTTAAGAACCGAGTGACACAAAACCATGCTAAGTGAAATAGACCAGAAGCAAAAGGACAAATATTGCATTATTCCACTTAATGAGATATCTAGAATAGGCAAATTCATAGAAATAGAAAGTAGATTTGAGGGACTGGAGAGAGGAAGGGATGGGGAGTATTGTTTAATGGTTGTAGAGTTTCTGTTTGTTGGATGAAAAAATTGGAACTAGATGGAGGTTGTGCAACACTGCAAAGGTGATCAAAGCCACTAAGTGGTACCCTTAAAAATGGTTCAAATGGCCATTTTTATGTTACATATATTCTACCACAATAAGAAAAATAGAAGAATTAGGTAACCTAATAGGTCTCACACAAAATAACACGGTTTGGGAGAGGTCAACAGGCAGGTTTAACCCAGGTACTTAACCCAGCAGTCATATAGAAAACACCTAACTGTAGGACTTTGATTTGGACAAGTAACATTCTATAGGGAAACAAGATTGTCCTCCGAACAACCGACATAAAAACCAGTGGCATTAGATAGGAGGCAGAGAGGAGAGGAGGGAAAGCCTGCTTGAGGGCATCCTTCACATGCAGGTGAAACACTGGAGTACCGCTACATCCTCCCGCAAACACCTCTGGGGCCACCTGGAGAAAAAGAATGCTGGGATGGAACCAGTGAACCGACTTCATATGGCATTTCTTGAGTCCTGTGTGGCTGTGGTAAGACACTAGCATTAACAAGGAGATTCAGGACCACTCATTCATCCGTTTGACTTGAAGCAGGACCGCAGTCAAGTCATCTCGAGCTGAATACTTAGCTTTTTCTGAAAACCTTCAAAATGATGGCTTAGATATCCAACTCACATTTCCCAATGAGAGTTTAAGCCCCTCCTTTCCTTCCTGCCTAATTAGCAGTAGATATGGAGCCCCTCAATTTTCTAATCTGCCCTTTACAACACAGAGCCTAGGACTGGATAAGGTATTTCAGGAAGGACATAACTAATGGTGCATTTCCTCTATGTAGCAGTCACAGTTCGGGCAAGAAAGCAGAGTCAAAATGATTATGAGAAGAATAAGGGATTTATTACAGGAATGAGACCATACCCTAGTGTGGGAGGAGAAAGGTGAGAAATTTCTAGAAGGAAGAGTCAGAGGATCAAAGAAGGAGTCACCAGCTAGTCCACCTGGAGCCCTGACATGGGTGGACATGTTAGAGGACCTTCCGGGGAAATCTGAGAAGCCAAGCACCTGTAGCTGTCAGAGCAGTGCCATGAAGGGGGAGCTTGTGGAAAGACCTCGGGGTGACTGTGGTTCTGTGCGGCTTTGTGGGGCATAGCTGAGCACCGTGGAGAGCTCGGTACCACCGTTGGTCAGCAGGGCCGGAAGTCGAGGAGATGACCCAGAAGCTGAGCAAAGGAGAGCAAGGACCTGCCGGGACCCACCAAATACCACTGCTTCTGTTTCTCACCACGCATGACCACACACCCTTTGTGACTACGTCTGCTGCTTGGCCTCCATCTTCCAAATTTCACACGAGTTTCTTCTTTGACTAACTCTACTCTGAACCATGTAGTTACCAGCATAGTGGAAGTAGCACAATCTAGCATATGGTACCACCTTCCCATGTCCTGCAATCAATGTCTAAACTTAAGCTTAAAGAAAGACATTGAAAATGTTCCTTAAGCTGGAATAAAGAAAGGCTTTTATCCATCTCATTCTTGCCCTATCCGGGTGAGTAGAAGATTGAAAATTGTTTTTTAAAGTAATCAAGAGAATCTCACTTCTTTCCTCCTGACACTGTTCATCTATTTCATGGTAATTGATGGTAGAAAAAGATGGTGCTTTATTACTCTCCATCACATCAAGCCAAGTCACAAGACTGTCATTCCACATTCTCAGTTCAACTTTAAAGCATTATCTATCAACAAATTGAGCAGTTTTCTAAATCGGCTGCCTTTACATAATGCCTGACATCCAGAAGTAGAGTATTGTTTGTAATGACAAAGGCTTGGAAACAACCAAAATATCCATCATCCGGAGAGTGGTTACATGAATTATGGAACAAACGCGCAGCATGGGATACTATTCAGCCTTTGGGGGAAAAAAATGAGACATAGTACTGGTATGGAGCCATCTCAGCATTATTTTGTTAAGTGAAAAAGGCAATATGGGAACAGTGTATATGGTATCATCAAACAGAGGATGCAGATAATGTCTGTCTCTCTGGGGAAAGTGACTGGGGATGGAGTGGAAGAAAGAATATACAACCTTTGAAATTTTTACTATGTATTTGTACTGCTTTAGATAGATAGACAGATACGTGATAGATAGAAATAGGTAGATAGACCCACATTTCAACAGTGATGTGCTCTGTGATAAAGTGTGATCTGCATATTTTACTCCCAAATCCTCTCCTCTTGATATCAAAAATGCCCAAGAAAAAGAAATGTCAGTTATCATTAAATCCATAATATAATTAGGAAAACAAATTCACACGTTGGGTCAATATGCCAAAGTGTACACATATGAGAAAGACTTGGGAAAAATGTCCGACCTTTGTCTTGTCTCATTTCATTCTGCTGTGTAATCAACATTTTCTGTATGTTTGTGCATTTCGTCATGAGTTTAAAGATAGATGCAAATTACCTGTTAGAAATGGTTCTTCTCTGAGATGCCACCTATTGTAGACTACAGAAGGAAGCTCCCGTTTCAGATCACCAGAATCAGTTATTAAGGGGGGGAATATTGTTACTAATCTAGGTCAGTTAAGAGGCTTATTCTGCCCCCAACCCCTTTTCCTGGACCACCTGCTACAGGAGGATTGGATTTGCTGTGTTCCTCCTTTGTAATTCATTTCCTCTGTCTAAATTACATTTCCCTCTTTCATTTAGCACAGATGTTTGACAGGTGCTTAACTTCTGGAATCCCTCATCCAATAGATGCATGTTCTTTCTTCGGAGTAGTTGTCCAAGGCTCAGGAGCAAACCACATTTTGGGCAAGGGTACAAGTTGTTCTTATACTAAACAAATCAGTGGGGGCTTTGGAGTGGTACTGATTTCCTGGGAACAGGGGAGGGCTTCTCTCTGGCTCTACCTCTTTATTTCCTCCTGGGCCTTTATTAGCTAAAGCCTTTGCTCAAAATACTCATCTGTGACCATTGCAAAAGGGCCATGGCATAACAGGGGCTTTTCTCACTAGTACTACATGGACCCTCTCTTGATTAATATAGAATAAAAGACACAGAAAAAATTATATGTTGG
This sequence comes from Phataginus tricuspis, assembly GCA_029783875.1. NCBI lineage: Eukaryota > Metazoa > Chordata > Mammalia > Pholidota > Manidae > Phataginus > Phataginus tricuspis. The sequence continues at coordinate 21,658,110 of JAQQAC010003584.1, read as the reverse complement.
CATCTTTTAGAAGTGGTTATTAGTTTTCTTTTTCACAAGGAATCTTGGCCTTGCATTTTCTTCCTTCAGTGGCCCGTCTGAGTGCAAAAGGACTTTCACCCTTCATGAAACCCTCGGTTCTCCCGCTAGCACTGTGCAGCTATCCTGGTTGCTTGCTAAAGAACAGCTCCGTAGAGGTGAGGGGCACCCTGGCATTTCCATGCAGCTGGGCCTTCAGTCTGAAACCCTGTCTATAATTTCCTGTTATTCTTACACTGTGAGAAAGTGACTTATGACAGGCTGTCTACCATTAGAAATTGTTTATTTAGAGATCACTGAAGAGTGGATGACACTGAAGCTCTGGCCACCAGCGTTAATATTTTACCACATCTCTCCTTTCAGTCCTCAGGTAGAAAACTCTGGAGAGTCCAGGTAAAAGCCATTGGTTTTCTGTGTCTCATAACTTCCTCTGTCTCACGCCACTCCAGCCACAGTGGGCTTCTCACTGCCCCCTCTGACTCAGGGCCCTGGGGCCTGCTTACCCCCCACCTGGAATCCTCCCCTCCCAGAGACCCTCACGGCTCACTTCACCTTCTTCAAGTCATTGTTCAGAGGTCACTTTCTTATTGGCCACCCTGTTTATAATCCTCAGCACTTCTCACTCCACTTTTCCTGTGTAATTTTCCTCCAAGGGCTCCTCTTTATATATGCTGATTTTGGTTATTATATAATCCCGTTATAAGCTCCGGAACAGCTGGGCTTTCTGTCTCCTTTTGTGCCTCTATCCTCTTTGCCTGGCAAAGAGTAGGCACTCTGGAATGAAGAAAGGAACGAATGACTGTGATTCTAGCTCTCCTTCCTTTCCATGGGCTAACCCAGTACTTTGCCCTGAAAACACGAAGACGCATCAGTTCAAAGGAGCAGGAGCTGGTACTTAGGTATAAGCTTCTATGTTTTAAACATGTTGTATTTTGACTCATCACTTATTCTGTCAAGCCTCACCACCCTCCCAACGAACTGTTTTTTTTAGAGACTACTCTCCCTTATCTGGGGATTTTCCCTTGCCAGCTCCATCTGTATGGCCACCATGGGAGCCTCCATGTTAACACAGTGCAACCCCAGCCCCTGGTCTTCAGTGTTGTAGGGGACGACAAAAGACCTGCTCCAGAAAACTTGGAATCCAGACCGGAAAATCCGAACTCAGCTTGGTTGTGCCATTGAATTCAGAAAATGTAAGCCTGGGGGCTGCTGTTGGCAGCCAACTTTTCATTTGTGCCTCAGAGAGGCAAACAGAAAGAGCTGGTCCGCAGCAAAGAGAAGATTAGACCAACCATGCAAAGAGGCCCAGAGACATAAAACCAAGTGTGGTTCTTGTGCCCGTTGAGTCCCTGCTTTAATTCACTCTTGAGAGTCAGCTACACTTCTGTCTTTGAATTTTGAAATACCTTATCCTCCATTCTTCTTTTTTACTTTTTTAAACTTGTTAAAGATGATTTCCATCACTTGTTGAGAATAATCTTTATTATCTGATTTAATGTCGGCAGAAACCTGACGGGGTAACTAAATTTCCTCTGATTTTACAGATGAGGAAGTTGTGGGAAGGTTAAGTCTCAGGTCCAGTTACTGTTGGAAAGTTGCTGAGCTGGGAATTTGATCTCAGGCCAGTCTGACCCCAGATCTGGAATCAAGACTTCCATTCTCGTTTCAGTCAAGTCCAATGTCTTGATACTTTGTCCTTCTCAATGTTTCATTATGGAGATTTTACACACATCAAGGAGAGAGGATAGTATAATGATTCCACCTGTGCTGATCAACCAGCTTCAACGTTACTGGTCTTGTTTTTTGATGGCCTTTAAAGCCCCAGGCATTCAGAGAGAAAAGAAAACTACAGGATTTGAGGCCTTGGGGTGGGGCCTACAGTGTGGTTGTGCAGTGACCCCGCATGAAGAACTGTGGAGAAAGAAGACACAGTGAGAGTAGAAAGCACTCAGCAGCCTACAGTGCTGTTAGAGGCGAGAAGGTGGATGGGCTCACCTGAGAGAGGAGGGCTTTTCCAACCCCAGTGGAAATGCTGAATGTTTGAAGACTATAGAGTTAAAAGAAATGCAAAATGCGGCTCACCCTCTTACCCAAACAACCACATGTTTGTGATAACCAGGTAAGATTAATGCTCTGACGTTACCATCTGAGATGCGGTCTTGAGAGGCCTCAGTATCGGGGTTCATTTGTTTTGATCTTTCTCTAGTTCCTCTCTCTGCTCCTGGTTAATGATTTACAAATGACACCTTGGTAACAGCTAAGGAACCCTTTCTCCCTGTTGTCTTCACGGGCAGGGAGGAGTCCTGAGCCTGGGGACAACCCCATCACCCATGATTAGAGCTGCACCCAGGACACTGTTGGAGCTGACCTGAGCTTTGTTCAGCGGCATGGCAGGTCCCCAGCCCGGCACTGCTGACAGCTGCTGTTTCCCGTCTCTCTCTCTCTCCCCCCCACGTGCCAGAAGGACATTTATGCAAGTGCCCCTGGCTTGGTACTGAGCAAACCAAGATAAGAAAGGAAATGGCTGGACTCAGCAGGGTGGTGGAGTGCATTTTCTCACACTGACAACACACACAGCCCTAGAACTGCCAAGATGAGCTAGAATCATTCTTGGGAGATTCCCTTTCTGGAGCTTTCTCCTCCCATCACAGCTCTTTGATGCCCGCGACTTTATTCCTGGGATGGAGGCATTTGTCAGCCCAAATACCTGTCTCACTGGGGAGTTGTGAAGATCAAATGAGATTGTGAATGGGGAAGCAATTTGTTGACCTCAAAATGCAGACAATCGTAAAGGACTTTCATTTTCACTACTTTCTTAATTACACCTGAGGACCTCCTCCCACACCCACTCAGGTCTTCTTTCCGCCTGAGGTCCAGGCCTTTTTCCTAAGGAGGAAAGCCTCATTCAGCATCTATTTCTGAATGACAGCCACTCTTGAAAAGAATCCCCCAATATTTATAATTCACACACAAAAATGTGTCAAACATATTTAGCAAGCTCCCCATGAATTCCCTGTGCCTAGCAACCAAAACAGAAAAAGCAACATATGGAATTTGTGGTTATTTGATATCAATTTGATCTCAATGAACAAATTTGCCCATTTTTCCAAATGTGAACCTGGTATAATTATTATTGCCTGGGCGTGGGGTAAATAATGATCTTGCTACCTGAGTTTTACTATTTCTGTTTTTTCAGAATGAACTTTTCATTCTGGCAAAGAAAGAGAATCATGGAATCTCTAGTATGTATATCCTCTGATGTTCAACACACTTCCCCATGTCTACCTTTTCCAATTTCCAACCCTTTGATTTCAAGATTCTTCCTTCCCTCCCTGCTGGGCACATCGTACCAGGTTATCACAGCAGCAGTGATTTTCTCCAAAAGAAAGCATGTGGCCATCAACTCCATCTCAGGACGCCAGCAAGCGCTGTGCAGGAGTCTGAATGGAAAGAAACCAGAAGACAAAAATATCTTTTCTATGGGGCTCTTTTCCAAAAGGCGCCTCAGCTCCAGGGAGAGGATTTCAGCTCAACATGAGGAAGAATTTTCAAGCAGTCAGATAGAAGGTAGTGGACTCTCGTGAGGGGAACCATTCCTCCTCAATGGGATGTGGATGACCACTGGGGAAGGATGCTGTTTAGGAAATTCAAATGTCCAAAAAAAGGCTGGACTAGCTGTACACAACGTTCCTGCCAACCCCAGAAGAGTCTACAAGAGAGCTGAACAGTCCAAGGGAAGCAGGAGGCCTCGGTGGTATTGTTTGAATGAGCTAGAAAGATAGCTTAGACTATCTTCTTTGTCGACACTTGAAATTCATTATCAGTAATTTTTCCTTTGGGTCAAACATTTCTCTTTTCCTAAGGCTTCTGAACTTACAAAGAGATTTTTTCCCTCACTCACCTGAGAAGGAAAAGAGGGAAAACTGTAAATTTGTGAACAGGAAGAAAGAAGAAAAAAAAAAAAAAGGAAGGAAGGAGGAAAGAAAACCTATAAGAAATGTTGCCAACACCCCAGTTATGACAAGGGCGGAACCATGTTCCCATGAGCCCACTAGCAGCGCCCAAGGAGTCCCTGAGTGAGATGAAACCACCGCCAGCTCCTCCTGAGCCTCATCGAGAGCCAAGGTCAAGATCATGGGTAATAAATAACAGCAGTGCTTTTCAAATTTCTCTTTAGTTTTAGAATTTGTTCTATGTGCTTTGCAGTGTCTCCATATATTTTGTTTATTTAATCTTATTCTTGTCTGGCCAAGGTTAAAATAAGCTACAGTCTGCCCAGTTCAGCCTCTGAAGAGCAGATATTCAAGGGGTCAGTATTAGGAATAGCAGAACATTCTAGTAATTACAGGTTTGGGATTCCAGCAGGCTACGGTTCCAACCCTGACTCTATGCCGCTGAAGAATGAGTGTCTCTAGACCTTATGCCCTCACCTGTGAGATGGGCCTATTTTCTATTCTACCTGTCTTGCAAGATTGCTGAGAATCATGTGAGAATAATAACATCTCAATCTCAATGGACTGTATAAAAGCTTACACAAATGGAAGTAGATTATTTAGGTCTTGCAACAGAGCCAAATTCTAGGTAAATAAAGAGAGATTTCCAACTTCTACATATCTCTTTCCTATCTACTCCTTCAGCAAGGTGCCTCATGCCCTGGTGCCCAGTCCACCTCCTTTGCTGTCAAAGCTGGGTTATATCATCCACATATATACACATCACCTGATCCTTCCATCAAATTGACCCTGGGGGTCATGGCCCTGGCCTGAGACAAACTATGGAACAGGAAAATGTTGACATCCTTGCCCAGACCCATATTTCTATGTTCTTTTCTGTTTTTTCACTATCCTCTTGCAGAAAAGACTACAATGAATTCAACATGCCAAGGCCATATCCAGTATCCGGAGTCTCCTTCATTGTCATGATTATCATTATAATTAATCAACAACATTTATTAAGTACTCAGTAGGTAATAGGCAATATGAAGGGTTCTTTACAAACACAATCAAATCTAAAACTTCCAACAACCCAATGAGATAGATGGTTTTATTATTCCCATTTTATAGGTCCGGAAACTGAAGTTTAGCAAAGCTAAGTAAGTGCCCAGATCACACAGCTACCAAGTAGAAGAGTCAAAAGGCTAATTCAGAATCTGATCTACAAAAGAGAATAAGTAAATACTTACAGATTGAATGCTTCAAAAGTAATCAGAGATGATCATGGGACACTACCATATTACGGGTCACTATTATTTTTATAGGGCAATTTGACTCTAAAGCCTGTGCCTCCAGCTGCCTGTTATTCTCTATTCCCCCTTTCATGTCTTTGACTCCGAGCACATGCTAGATGTGAAATCTACCCCTGAAAGGACGCAGACAAGTGAAGTTAGAGTTTGTTTTCCAATTTTCTTAAAACTTTACTTTTTCTGCCCACCACTCACCTCCCTTCTCCCCTCGCTCCTTAAAAAAGAAATCATTACATCACTATATTTTCTCACCTAGGAAAATCTTTTTAAGTACCAGTCACCCTCATTTCAACACCCTAGGACCCTAGGAGGTGTGGCAAGGAGACCAAATATATCAAAGTGAGGAATAAATGCCTGTCGAGCTCATTAGCACCCAGACACAGAAAAGGAAACTGCTGTTTTTATCAAATGCACCTTAATTTAAATAAATTTCAGAGTAACTTAATAGAAAAAGGGTTCCTCTGGAAATTTTAATCCTTCTCATGAGGACTGGCTAGCTTACGTGCCTGGTTTTTATCCTCAGATACGCAAAGTGGACGTCTGTAGACTGTTGCCCTGTAAGGTCTCCAGCTCAGCCATTTGCCCCGGACTTGCAGGCGGCAACGGCCTGGCAGGCAGCGCGCAAGAGCTTGCAAGGCTGAGCGGGGCTCAGGGCTCCCTCTCTTCCCGGCCGCGCATCCGCAGGGTTTCGGTTGCTCACGTGGCTCCAGTCAGAACGATCATTTTAGCCGAAGCTGGTTCACGATCCAGCACGTGAACTGGCCTTCAGGAATTAATCATATTCATTAGTTTTCTGACTCACAACTTTGCCATCATTTTACGGATACTCTCGACACTTCCCCGACCTGGCTGTGCATCGCGCTCATCCTCTACACTTGGACAGAGATTTTTTTTTCTCAGACTCAGGGGTTATAGCCGCCCAGAGGCTTTGTGCTGAATTTTTGTATTTAGAGAGTCAGCTCCCATCACGCACATACACAAACACACACACACATTTACTTAGCGGTTGTTTTTAATAAAGACAAAAATGAACCTAAAAAATACTTTTCCCTCTATCCTTTCCCCCTAAAAGCAAATTTGAGACTTTCTGTGTCTTCCTGTCTTATATGTTAGTTTACCAGAATCTCAAAAATTATCTGTTTCTTGAACATTCTCCTTAATGACTAACATCCATTGAACATTCTCATACTAACTTTTTGAAGATTTGGCAAAATGTAGCAACAAATTTTAGGTGCCTCCTCTGTAAGCCAGCTCTCCTGAAGAAGCAATCTGGCAAGTGTGCAAAGGTGTTGTTCACTTTCTCACTGGATAGAACAGTGACAACTGGGAACAACCCAAATACCCCAGACTAGGGGATTGTTTGAGTAAATTGTGGCACTATATCAGGATATTTATCCACTCATCAACAGCAGTTGTGAACATATTTGTTGATGTGGAAATATTAACCATCTATGTCTAAATGCAGAAAGGCTACAAAACAGTATGGAGGTTGTGATGTTACCTCTAGGAAACCCACATCTGTGGCTCTTTGGTGCCCCCTTTGCAGCCGTCTAACAGAAGTCCTTCACAGGCAGTCTGCCAAGGGGCACACACAGTTAGCAATGATTCTCTCTGAGGAACAGAATTATTTTCACTGTGTTTTCCTCTGCCCTGAATATGTATTACTTTTGTAATTAGGGGAAAATAAATGCTGAGGGTTTTTTTTTTTTTAGAAAGAAAAAGTGCTTCTTTTTATTTCCTCTCTCATCTCTGAAATCCTGGAAAACAGCGATGGGGGGGATCACATGTCAGACCTGGCTTCTTCTCCAGGATGTTCGCTTCAGCGTCCCCATGGTCAGAGGTCCAGGTGAAAGCACTCTGTTCTAAGTGCACTGAACTAACCTCAGTTCCCGAGACCGAGACCAGCATCCTTCCTTAAATGCAGGCCTGGCACATTACCTTGCAACGTCTTTCAGAAGTATAGGAAGCCACTCTTTGAGAATGTATTCATTTCCCTCCTAATATTCCTAGATCTCTCGCTTGGCGGTCTGAAACTTGACACTTGGCAAGTCGAGAAGCCATGCAGAGTGGAAACTGCACCACAGAGTAAGTCAGAGAACTGGGTTCTGTCCCACCTGTTGTACAACTGAGGTTTTGGATGACTCACCAAAACTGAGGTTCTAGGGTTCTGTTCCTCTAAGGAAAAATAAGTACCCCCCATTCTATACTCTGTCCACTCCATAGTCAGAGGTTGTAAAGACCAAATAATACGTGGGGAAGAAGGGAGAAAAAACATCTCTTCAAATGTTTCTATCACTCTCACGATTGTTATTATGCTCATTATTATTACCACTCCTACAACAGAAGAAGCTAGTGAATGATACTGAGGTTTGGCTTAGTTTCTGGAAAGGAAGAGAATATCCGTGACGTCCAGGCCCTCAAGTTACCCTTGGCCTGCAGTATTAATTAAGGTTATATTCTTGTACCATTTACAAAAGAGACTTGTTTTTACGATGCCAGATGCCCACAGTCTGCTCGCTCCTCTGGAGGAAGGCCCTGCAACTCCGCTGCTCGCGCTCTGTTCCCTCTGTGATTGCCTGGCCCTCACCTCTGCCTTTTCCCTGTAAAGAAGGACCGGCCCCAAGCTGCTTCCTTTGGTTTTCTGCATATCTTCTGTACCCTTAGTGCTTAGCTTAGCACTGGACAGGTACAAATATCATATTCAGTGTATATTTGCTAAAAGAATAAATGAATTTTCTGAGCACCAGGAGGCAGAGCATAATGACAGAAAAAAAAATGGGGGAAGGAGAGAAACTTCTAAACAGCATTAGGAAACACTGACCATAAGGTAGACAGCACAGGGCACCCATGGAGTCCTGGGAGAGAGAGAAAGAAGCCTGCAGAGCAGCAGGGTCTGTGGCAGTCCGAGGACGTCTTCTCTATGGCCTAGAGGGTCCTGAGCTCCATCGGGGACCCACCATTCTGGCAAGGGGTTCTGGAAGAAGCAGTCAACAACATACTTTCTCAGGGTGGGGAAGTGTGGAGATACCCAAGGTGCTCCCAGAGATTGACAAACACCCACATGCACACAACCTGGGACCAAGACCGTAGGTCTGTGCCCTTGAGTTAATCCTCTGACCTGGACTAAGCCCAGGCATATTCTGGCTCAGAACTGGGTGGACCATGTGCTGAACCAAAAAAAGATCTCCTTCTCTCCAATAGAATGCCAACTCATGATTCTCATGGCCCATGCTTGGAGAGATCTGGATTAGCTGTTAGAGGACCTCTGACTTTGCCAGCCACTGCTCATAACCTTTGTCCACCCCAGGCCATCCTTTCTTGACAATTTGAGAAGCTACTTTCCTAATCCCACCCTGCCTCAACTTCCATCTAACCTAGAGCTCTTATTCAAGCTTGCTCTCTGAATCTAAGTTATATCTACAAAATGAAAGAGTGAATGGGGTGACTTTCCTGTCTACCTCAAAGACCTGTGATTCTATATTTTCATTTCCTTCTTCAATCAGTAGACATTTGTGAGGTCTTGCTCTGTGCCAGTGGCTGCGGATACAAAGAGGACTATAAGGCTACAATGCCCGGAAAAACTTCACTGTCTTGTGTTATATGGGCCACACAAGTAAAGAACTGATTGTGGGGTGGGCCTGAGAAATATTCCAATGAAGGATGAAGGATGTACTGAGAGGAAAGCAGCAGACCGATATGCCAGGATACCTGAAACCTCATCTAGTAGACCTCAAGAAGTGTTAAAACCTGGCTTCAACATCCCACCACAGGGGCTGGATTGTAGATACAACCATGAATTAGCTGTATGACCCAGGCAAGTTGATTTAACACCTTCACATTTTGATTTCCTTACCTGAAAAATGACTGTAATCACATTCAGCAGTGTCTTACCACCAATGCTGTTGCAAGGGTTAAGGAAGGAAACGTTTAACACATACTTGCTATTATTTAGACCATGAATAGAAATCTTTAGACCATTCAGACTTCATCCAAAAAGGCTTCAGGGATTTTTTTTTCTTTTATTGTCTTTTGGTAAATTAAAATTTGGAGGCAAGAAAGTAGAAAATTATGCATAAAGGAAGATGTTCTTTGGAGAAAGCAATCATTTGCAAAAATCTTGACTCCTACCTCAGGACAGGTACAACAGATAAAGGTATCCAGATCAAATGTCTCAGAGGTATCAAAATTCACCAATTCTATATTTAGGAGCCCATATGTTCTTACTGGCCAGAGTTGTCCCCAAATACAGACATTTCAGTGCACATGACAGCAATTCCCAGAAAGATTTCCCTTTTACAAGAGGGAAATGCTACAAAGCTTAATCTGTTCTACGTGATTCTGAAATATTGTGTCAATTTACAGCAGAAAGGTCATCCTGGTGGATAAACATGAGGATTCTGCTTAGTGTCTGGGATTTAGCAGACTAACTCCCACTAATGTAAATGGGGCCGTGCTGCCAAATCCCCAACCATCACCCTGGATATTTGCTCCAATCTCTTCCTCACTGTTGAGATTGAAATGCATTTTCCAAATCAACGCTGACCCTGAGGTGGACTCTTTGCCCCACCTACAGAGGCAGTGTGGTTGACGCCTGCAGTCCTGGAAGTGCTCAAAACGACAGCGCTAAGGAGCTTTGCTGAAAGGTGTGTCTTCACGTTGTCTGCACACTCAGCATGGCTTCCTTTGCCTGACACACAGAGTCTGCTCACTTTCCAAACACACCTCCCACTACTTCTTTCTATGAATACCAGGCAGAACAAAAGCCCCCGGTTCTCCACATATGCCCCAGGCTTTTTGGCCAGGGGTGAATGTTTATGCCCATCCTTCTCTCTTCTTGAAGGGGACCCATCTCACTTCCACCTTGCTGGTGAAGCCATCATGACCTACTCTACTGCCTCGACACACTCACCTGCCCACTGGATGTGGTGTCTCCCTCCTTACACCTCATGATACATTGAGCCTTAAGTGTGGTACAGTTCACATTCGGCCTAGAAGCTGTCTTATTCCCCTTGGGTAGGCCGGAGGCCCTGTGTGGGTTTGGAGTGCACCACACCTGTCTTGTATTCCCTCTAGCATCTAGTCCCGGCCTTCCCACACCTTCAGTGCTCAAGAACATGATAAATTGAACTGAATGCTTTTCTATTGCTTAATGTTCTGGGAGATTGGGACTTTGAAAGAAGGGGTTGGGAATTGGGGAGCTGGGTCATAATTACAGTTGATAGATCCTTTATTTATAAGTTAAATAAACATGTTTTAGAGCATCCCTAGTCTTTGGAGTCAGAGAGAAGTGGCCCATTCCTTATAATGCCATTTGTCAGATCTGCCAGAGAGTTAGAACAATGGCCTGTGTGAACTGTGGGCTTGATCCATAACAGCAAATTCTGCATCAGTATTTGGCACCAGTGTCCCTCGGAGGCCTCTGTATCTAAGCACTGTCCTTGCCTACAGCCCTCAAGACCCAAAGCTGACAAGAGCCACCGAGTACATTCTAACCACCACTGTTCATTTAGTCTTGGTCAGCCAGGTCTGTTTTATCCAGCATACAGTCTCTCTGATGTGTAACAAGCAATCTTCTAAGTGAGCATAACCTCTGGATAGTCACAAAGCCGGCCCACCATGCCTGGCTGGGGTGGGAATGGTCATTTGTCCTTTGTTGGCTCTTATTTTAATTGTTCCATCAAACCTGCAGGAAGTCTAGACGTATCTAAGGCAAAGGATAGTCTGTGCTCACTTCCTCACATCCCACTGACTACACCTAGGTGCTTTTGAGGCTTTTATCTAGCTTTTATTTAGCTATTTTATAAATTGAGTACTAAAATTCAATACTAATAACAGATCTTCTTCCCTGAGACCCCACCTCCCTTAGCTTCGTGACATCACTTTGCAACCTTGATGGCCAGTTCTTTTCAGCTTCCATCTGGGCTGCTCCTCCTCGGTCCTCCCCGAGGCCTATGCCTGGGCAGCCCGCCTCTCTCTGCCGTGGCTGCTGCTTCCACTCCTGAAGCCCTGAGAATCGTTACTGTTCCATCTACGGCTCCTCATCACTTACTTTGCTTGCAATGTAAGCAAGGGCAGTTCTGTTGTAAGCACCTCACGCCTCCCTTTCCCCCCTTCCAGATGTCTCCTCCAAACAGCTCATTCTCACTTTATGCTAATATCTCTGGTCAGTTGTTCTCAACCCTGTCTGCACATAAAAATGGAAACTAAAACATGATACCTAGGCTACAGCCTTGAAGATTCTGATTTAGGAGATCTGAAGTGGTCCAAAGGCATTAGTATTTTTTAAATACTATTTTCCCATTACTATTGACATAAATTTTCATCTTTTTGTCTGAGATGTAGCTTTGACAGCCCTTCTCAAGAGCTGTCACTTCGGTGTCATTATTACCTCCATGGTTCCAGGCCCTGGAGCCGGAGCTTAATGGCCATTTATTGCTTTAAGTAAGGCAGCCAAACAACTGGGTTTCCTCAGGACAGATCCAGCTCCTACCCATTGTTCTCGTGTTCCATTCAAATATCTATCCTGCCCCTTTCATTCTCTAAGGTACCTCATTTTGTACAATAAATTATATAGCCCCCTAATGCTAAGGGTACCTAAAGGTTAGAAAATACTTGGTGTTATAGGCTGAATCGCATCCTGCCAGGTCAGAGTGCGACTATATTTAGAGATAGGGCTTTTAAAGATACGATTAAGTTAAAATGAGGCCATTAGGATGGGCCATAAGCCAGTCTGACTAGTGTTCTTATAAGAAGAGGAGATTTGGACACACAGACACCAGGGATTCACACATACACACGGAGGAAAGACCACATGAGGACATAGGAAGGGGGCCTCAGAAGAGACCAAACCTGCTGATGCGTTGATCTTGGACTCTCGCCTACAGGAGTATGAGAAAATACACTTCTGTTGTCCAAGCCATTCAGTCTGGGGCATTTTATTATGGCAGCTACAGCAAACTAATACACGTGGTAAAATATAAAGAAAATAAAACCTACCTAAATATTGTTTCCTAAATATTCCAGTCCTCCCAGATGGATGCTTAGAACATTTTCCAAGAAACCCACTGTCTTGATATTAGATCTTTTGGTTTCCTCAACTGTACAATAAAGGACTTCACAGGATGCTTTTAGCGGTCATGCATTCTGAGTCCATGAGACCATTCCCTGGTGGAAGACTGAGGCACCCATCTCTCCGCTAGTAAATGAGAGGGTGACAATGAATGTCACATATGGTTACAACGGGTAAGGTACAGTTCCTACCCTCAAGGAGCCACACACGGATTTAGAAATGTCTCATCTCCACACAACAAATGACTTATATGAAGGCTCAGTACAGGGTCAGTAAGCCAGCCTGGAGGAGAATTTAGAAAGTTCCCATGTGGGACAGCCAAAGTGACTTTTAATGGGTGAAGAGGAACATGGTGGTGAGAGGAGGTGATGGGACAGGTATTCCTTACAGAAGAAACAGTGTTATAAAACAGAACAAAATGAAACAAAAGCAAAAGGTGAAGAGAAACCATGTTCTTCTTTCTGGTGTTTTCCTGACCTCCCACACTCTCAATTTCCAATCCAGTCCTTTTCATCTGCCCTCCGAGGTCAGAGAGTACAGCTGTTATCCCTCATATTTTTTTAACCCTTTAAGTATTTGGAGACTTAAAACCTACACATTTTGTACTTTCAGCTTTTCTTTCCCTTGGCTAAGTAATTCTATTCTCTCCAGGCTAGTCACCGAACTTTTAAATCCAGTTCATCCGCTGCTGCTCACTCCTCCCACCAACATGCACACACGCACACACACTTGCACACATGCACACTCAAGCCAAAAGGGTCTGCAGTTCACCAAAAGGCTCTTAAATTTAAGAAATCTCTGCTCACAAAGTAGAGATTAAGGTCACACCCATCACATAGCTATGTGAACCATCAGTATATTTCCTTCATTCAATAGAAAGCAAAAGACTCAGACTGGCACATGTCAGTCATTCTGAGGGATGGCTCTGTATGCCCAGAGGAGAATGTGTTCCCTTATTCAGGACTGACGAGTGAATTAATAATCTTGCCATTTGCGGGTGTTTGGAAACATCAGATAACTGAAATAGATCAGCCGCACTGTTAGGGGATGCATTTCTACCAGGAAACACTATCATTCTTCAAATCTTACATCATGGCATAAATACAACAGCCCTTGTTTTCCACACAGATTCCTACTTCTTTCACACCCAAGCATATGCTAAGAGCTCTCAAACACTCTTCTTCCATATCTGGGAGGTGTCTTAAAACATTTTTAGCTCACCAAACACAAAATAGAGGAGGATTTGTTTCTGTACTCAAGGATAATCATTTTCAACTGCTTATTTATACTGAAGATGGAAACCTATAGATTGAAATAAAAAATAAACATATTTTCATTCTAAAATTGTCATCTGCGCTGTCATAAAGGGTGCAACAATAGTGTGTGAAAAACAACCATCCAGACCAAGCATTCATTGGACTTCGAAAGTAAATAGCATTAAAGAACCAAGTAAGAACATTGGCCTCCTGAACTAATGGGACCACATGTAGACAGAAAACACCAAAAATGATAGTAAAATGTGTGGCTAAAAAATAATCCTGAATCTTACAACATATATGCAAAAGATCAGCTTCCTTTGGAGGCACCCAATAAGAAATGATGTATTAAAAGTCTAGAATTCTGCTGTATAATACAGTAGCAACTAATCGTATATGGCTAATTAAATTAATTAAAATGAAATACAATTAGAAATTCAGTACCTCAGTTGTACTAGCCACATTTTGAGAGCTCAGTAGGTACATGTGGCCAGTCATTGCCATATTGAGCAGCAAAGATAGTAGAAATTTCCATCATTACACAAAGTTGTATTGGACAGTAGCAGTCCAGAGGATTCTGACTATTGGGTTAGCCTCATTTTAAACATCAGGCCTTAAAGAGATGATGGGGAACATAGCACATCTGCCAAATGTGATGATCCATAGAAGGAAATTATGGTGGAAAGGGAAACATCTTCGACTCTTGGAATGGGCTAATATAATATAGTGTTGACATTTTACTACAATAAATATTCTTAGCAGAAAAATCTTGGGCTAAAATGGAAACAAGTTAGTAGTTACTACTAGTTGAATACCTCATCACACTCCTTAAATGTTCATAAAAAGTACCAGCCTCTTGTCATCTGTTAGTGGCTGATTGGACTTTATCAGTCATCTTTCAAATACTATTTATCTATCCCTCACTTCCTGCTCCCTGTGTTCTGCTTTTTTGAATAGTTACAGAGGATTTTTGCCTATATATTTAAATAAATAGAACCCCATCAAAAAGAAAAAATGCAGACTCTTCCCATTTTACAAAAAAAGGCAAGAGCTTTATTTTTAACAAATCCTCAGTTGTGTGTTACACCATGTCCATATCTAAATCAAAAATCATAATGATAATGCAAAGGAAACAGAGGGTTTCATAAAAGCACATTATCTAAATATTACTCTTGGCCAATACTCTAACTAAATACACAGTGGATATGAAAGGTACAGTATGGCACTTAAATAAATAAGAGCAGAGAGTAGAGAAGGAAACATATTCACAGTCCAAAGCAATAGGTTTTTGAACCTTTGGTATATGTCTCAAATAAGCATCCATTAACACATGTTAGCCAATAGTGTTTAGCTCCAGATTTCTTAAGCCAGTGATTTTGTGTTTGTTTCAAAAATAACTGATAAAATAATAAACCAGGATTAATGTGGGCCGATTAAGGTCTCTGGTGTGAGCACACAGGTGAATCCAAACCATGGCAAAATGAAGTGTAGCTGTGTTGCATAACATAACTATATAATAAAATGAATGAAATATACCAGTTTGAAATTCTGTGTCTAGGGTAAATACCCTTAATATTAACAACAACAACAAAAAGTAATGCTATCCAAAGTCCACTAGCTGGAAGGCAGAAATACCCCAAAGCTCATGACCACATGTCTAACAGTGAACAACCATCTCACAGAAGTGCTATAGTTGCATATTGCAATTCCCTCCCTCCCACCCATCCCCTGCCCCTAATAAACAGCACCAGTGCAGTTTGAGTTAAAAAACTGGAAATATCAAGACATTCCTAAGGTTTTCATAATGACTAAGGGCTAGTCAGATGGGGCTTTAATGCAAACCGCTGTCATGGCCATTCCCCAAAAAGCACCCCATGTAATTCCCTCTAGCTTGCAGATAAACTGCATTAGGTCTATTGTAAGGCCAGATTCAGAAAAAAGCTGGCATGCTATCCTGGGTTGAAGGAGAGGGGCATGCTGATGGGGGAGGTACATGAAGGATGCCTCAAGGAGGTTTGTCCTGCAGCCCAGGATGAAGGGATGTGTTGAAATAGGTCACAGGTTTTGTACCAGTGAAGTATTTGACTCATGCCATTCACCAGGATACAGAGCTCAACAAGCTAAGTCCTACTTGGTAGCTGTGCAAATCCAGTTACTGGGATCACATTGGGCCATAAAAGAAAAGGGCCCCCCAAAGTCCTACTCATCCATCTCATCACCCTACACCACTGTCCTTGTGGAACCCATGGTGGGTCATGTGGTCATGGTTCTACTTTCCCTCCTCTCCCAGATGCAGCCTTACCCTACACCTCAACGGTGAGAATCACAAAAATGGGGGCCCACAGAGCCACTCTCCAAGCAGTCACTGGCCCGGGGCTACCTGTCACCCCCAGGCCTTTCCAAAACCTGACCCTTCACACATAGGCGGAGTCACTGGACTGAGTCCTGCCAAAATTGGGAACACTGACCCTGGGCAGGTCCTTGTTGCGGATCTCATAGACTGACTTCCTCTTGGCTTGGGCCCCTCGCACAGCCAGCTTGATCTTGCGCCATCCCAGGTGGTTGAGTTCAGCCAGGTTGAGCACAACGCAGATGCCACTCACAGCAAACATGAACACTAAAAAGACAGTCTTCTCAGTAGGCCGGGACACATAACATTCCACCTCCTTGATGCAGGGGTAGCGGTCACACTCATACAGCCCCGGGACACTGAAGCCATAGAGAAAGTACTGGCCCACCAGAAACCCAATCTCCAGGGCATTTCGGAACACCACTTGGATAATATAGAAGCGGGAGATGCCCTCTTGCCTTCGGAGCTTGGATCGTGCTGCAGTGCGCAGCCCGGATGGGTGTGAGGTCAGCTCCTTGACCTCTAAACAGTCTGGCTCTGCCTCCTTGCTGGTGTTCTCTGTGTTCTGCAGCACCCCATTGACAATGGCGTTTTGCAGCTTCTTATCTTCTCGTCTGCCACCACCACTGCCCCCACCCCCAGCTCCTCCAGGAACGCCCATGGACTCAGGGGCATCTCTGTCCAGGGCAAGGAAGACAGTAGAGTAGCGGCGTTCTCGCTGCTTGGCAGATTGGTGCACAGAGTAGGTGATGAAGCAGAGACTGGGAGTACACACCATTATGATCTGGAAGACCCAGTAACGGATGTGGGAGATGGGGAAGGCGCGGTCATAGCAGGCCTGGTTGCAGCCGGGCTGCAGGGTGTTGCACACAAACATGGTCTGCTCATCATCATATACGGTCTCGCCCACAATGGCCACAATGAGGATCCGGAAGATCACCACCACAGTCAACAGGATCCTGAGCAGGGGGAGAGCGAGGGAGAGAGGTTCTCACCGGCTGAGTCGCTGACTTAGGAACCCCCTGGCCCTGCTGCCCGGTTCTGGTGTTTACATTTGGTTGGGGAGCTGTCCAGCCTCCCTGGTACTGAGCTGGGAATCTAGGAAACCGTTTTGTCTCTTACCTTTCTGCTAGGTATACTGGGAACATTTTATATTACAGGAATCTCAGATGTATATATATATCCAGATGCTGAGCATTACAATGGATTTCATCTGTATGTATGGAAGGTACAGAGGCACAAAACACACCTTCACTCTGAATGTGGCAAATGAGCATGGAATATCTGAACAGAGTACCTGTTTCGAAGTCTACACAGAGGGTGTATATAACTACACCATTCCAAGTAGATATTTAGTTTATTTCATGTGGATATTGAACTTAATGCTTCATATAAACAGATAGCTTTGATATATATATCCATATATACATGAATATTGTATCTATAGGTGTGTGTATACACGTATATATATGAAGACACAGAAGTATCAGCTGGGTGAGTGGGTTTCTGGACACTGTGTATATCTTAACCGCCAAAGCAATTTAGCTTCATAAGTATTTGTTGGGAAAAGATACATCTGCTGGGAAGAGCGAATCCAGCTGCCCATTTGCCCTTCTCTGTCCAAATACAATCTTGCCTTCCTGGTAGATTCTATTTAGGGAACCGGATGGAGATTGGCTCCGACACAGGGGAGTGGGGGAACCGCTACAGAGCGAACAAGTCCTTTTCTTATGGGAGAACAGTGAACCCCCGGCGGCGCTTCATGGGGAGGGGATGGAGAGCGGATCGGAGCAGCTGGGGGAGGAGGGCGTCGCTGGCATCGGGTAATCCCTCGGTGCCGGGAGCACAGACGCGCGGACGAGGACGACGGCGAGGGGACGGAGGGTGGGCTGGGGGCCGCCGGGGCTCGGCCTGGGCGGGAGAGGGGACTCCGGGGCCGCCCGACGGGGCCCTTACCTCCCGATCATGGTGGAGTGCTGCTGCACCGCGGCTTCCAGCAGCCTCTCCAGGATGGTCCATTCCCCCATCGCTGTGCATCCGGAGGCGGCAGACAAAGACTGGGCAGCGCGGGGCACGCTCCCGCTCCCGGCCCCTCCCCGGGCCGCACCTCCCGAATGGAGGCAATGGCCCCCGATTAGAGAAGCAAACAATTGGAAAAAAATCCACGGGTCCCCTCTCCCTTGTATGGCACTTAAAGGAGGGACGCGAGGGAAGGAACCCGAGCGCGTCCCGACTGACGGGGCGGCTGGCGCGGCCCGGGGAGCCGGCACGAACCTCCGCGCCGTCCGGGGCTCGGGGCTCCGCGCGGAGCCGGCGGGGCGGGCGGGGAGGGTCTCTGGGCGCCGCGCGCCCCGGGCTGGGGCCCGGGAGGGTGCGGACAGCGGCCCCGCGCCGGGCGCTCCGCGCTGCGTGCTGCCTGCCGGGCTCGGGAATCCGCGGCCGCCGCCTCTAATCCGCCCTTAAGTAGCCTCCGCCTGCGTCACGCCAGGTCGGCGGAGCGGAGCCGAGCGGGCCCGAGGGGCAGGGGGCGCGCGGGGGGCGGGGTGAGAGTCCCGGGCCCCGGCGGGGCGGGGGCGGCTCCGAGGGGAGGGTCGGGGCGCCTCTCGGGCCGGCCCCGGGCGCGCAGGTGGCCTCACCTGGCCGCCGGCCCCGCGGGAGGAGGGGCGCCGCAGCAGAGGCGCGGGGAGCGCGGAGGGGCGCGGGAGGCGGGAGGCCGCTGGGAGCCCCCCTCGGAATAGGGATGCCCTGGGCGGAGAGCGGCGGGGGCCACGGGGGCCACTTCGGAATCTCCCTGGGAGAGGGCTGCGTGGCTGAGAGTGAGAGCGGCTGGGGTCGGTGCCTCTGTGGGTCCGATGCGGCGTGGGGAAGGCTTGGCGAGAGGCCACTTAGGCTGCCGCCCAACTGCGTGAGTGAAGCTGCGTCTGAGGAAGGGCGCCTGGGCCCGTCTGTCCCCAAGAGGTGCCCAGCGGGAGCAGGTGTGTGACCATGATTAAAGGTCTCGCGTCCTCACGCCGCCTCCCCTTTCCTTATCCGGCTTCGGCTTTCTCCCCTCAACCAGCAGATCCTGGTTTCTGTTCTTAAATTTACCTTTCGTCTTCAGTTCTGTCTAGAGCAACTGCTTATTGGTCACTAGAAAATTGAAACAATCGCACCAGGCTGCTAATTAGCTCAGGGATCACTATTAGGAGACACAGACGTTTGGGAGTGTTTCATATAAATGCACCAAAAGCACAGTGGGTAAGCAGTTGTCATCCTTTTAAAAATGCAGCTGTGAAAGGCTTGCTAACTTATCCGAGGTATATAATGCAGCCTTAACTATCCACAGGGATGGTAGCACACCTGTGTATTCCATAAGCCACACCATGATGAGCCTTCAGTGCTAGAGCAACCAAGGTGGCTGGGTAACTGGTGGCCCAGGAATGGGAAGAAGGGCATGGGTTTGAGCCCACTCACAAGGCACTTCTGATAAAATAACCTTTAAAGGCACAACCCAAGCTTCAGTGTGGGAGGGATCAGTGATCATATCTCCTAGGCCTGACACCTTTAACCCAGGGAAGCAGCCTCTCACTGCAAAGTAAAAGGGTTCACTAAAAATGAAGAAAAGTATAGGTATAAATGAAACAGGCTAAAGCAGGTGTTCCTCATTTCCTGCTGGGCAGGGAGGAGGTTCAAAGATGAGGATGACGATGGGTATCTTGTTATCCAGTTGGCTTCCAGATGGAATGGTGATCCCCCGACTCAGACGTGGTGTGTTTTCCCAGATGTCTCTCCTGCTCCCTTAGGCCCTGGGTCTCTGGCAGAAACTTTTAGAGTAAAGGATCTCAGGCAAGGAGTGAGTGAGAAAGGCTCACAGGAAATCTATTTAACATATTTAAATGTCCCCAAATAAGCTATACTATTCAAAATCTTTATGTTGTATATATGTGGCTTTTCCAAATACTTAAAGATGGTGATCCTAAGGCCATAGGTTGCAGGAAACACGTTGTAAATGTTCTTAACAATGTAGTTTCCAAGCATCAGGCTATGACGGCATTGTCAATAATTAATTTATCATTTTGAAATATGTTTAATTCAACAGATTCAACAAATGAATACATGTATATACAACATGTGTATAAACCAACAAAAACACTTATACACAGAACCTGTTTTTAAAAGTCTCATCTATTGGATTCAGTAACCTTTTTTTGATAAAAACCTTATCGCCACCATACCTTGAAAACAACTTTTTATTTTTAAAAATCACTCATAATTGTTTTACACTTATGTTGTATTTCCTTTTTTGACCTTATCAATGCCACTTTTAATTAGTAATTTTCCCTGATAGTGCTACATTAAATATGAAAGTTTCTGTGTAGAGCTTGGCATCTCTGAGTTTCCTCAGAGTATTGTCTCAACCAGTTAGGTTTGTACTGTCTCAAACCCTCCAGCTGATCCCCATTTAAATTGACTGGGAAGTTCTTTCCTTTAGCCCTTATTTAAAACTCATTTTACTCTATTCAAGCAATGGTTTGGGATGGAAAACAATGGAACTCATAGAATAAATTGTGTTTTACATTAGACCATCTGGGGAAGCTTATTAAAAATACAGAAGCTGAGGTCCCACCCTAACCTGCTAAGTTAAAATCAATGGAGGCCAGGTTTAAGTACCTGCATTTTTATTAACTTCTTGCCATCATCTCTGATAACAATAAGAATTGAGAACTTTGGTGTCTGTGATTATTAGGGCAGGAATGAACCTTAGAAATCAGGAAATCCCATCCTCTCGTTTCATAGGCGTTGAAGTTGACTCCCAAATCAGGTGGCTTGCCTAAAGTCACACAAGTAGCTAAGGAAAGAACTATGAAGAAAGTGATATTTAAGAATCCTAGAGAAGAGGACAAAATAAAAAGGATGGTAAATGTGACCTTTGAAGAAGGAAAAGATAATTGTGGTGGTTTGGATTATGGGGACATGACCACCTGCAAGCATCTAAAGGGAAATAATACCTGGACTGTTAGCTTTGCAAAGCCGTGTCTTACTAAAGAGTAATAATACCTCCATTAATAGAGCAGGAAAACATTACCCACATTTAGAGGGGGAAACTATAATGGCTCACAGCAAAGGGTATTGTTGAATATTCTAATACAGGGAAAGAACAGAGAGTTACCGACAACGATCCAGTCTACTACATGGGTATAGCTGAATTTGCTCTTCTTATAAGTGCTTGGAGCTTCCTTCTCTTCTCAACCACAGATTCCCAGGTGAAAATGTTAGCTTTGCAGCTTCAAACATTCAGTAACTTTGGTAAATGAAACCCCCTAGGAAATTTGTAAATGGTGTAAGAATAAATCTATCGACCTCCTCTACTGGACCATAAATTCTTGGAGAGCAGAGGGCATGACTCCTATGTGATGTGCTTTTCATAGTGCCTGTAGCATTGTGGAAACTTAAGTTTGTTGAAGAAGTAAGGGTAGCTACTCTGGCTTTCTATCCTGCTCAACCTGGGAAAGCTGCAGTTCCTTGAGAGATGTGGGTCCTGGCTCCCCCAAGACTGTAAGTTACATTCAAACCGAGGGGAGATTCACTTTTGTCTGGTGAAAGTCCCTATACACTTGGGGTAGCCTGAACCCCTCATTAGAAAGCCTTCTTTCCTACTAGCAGCCCTGTACTCTCACTCTGTGTTGCTCTCACTCACTGTGGTCTCAACACCCACAAAAATAACCCAGAGGCTTCTACTGAGCACGCAGCATCGGAGAGGCAGCCTAGCAGACCTTATCACAGCTCTGGACACAGAGGCTCCAGAAAACGCCAGCATCTGTAGCATCCTGGGGGTTTTGTGGCTCAGGAGGGACAGCATTCAGTTTGGGATTGGTCTCTGTGTTAAAGTCTTCCACATTTCATTCACAAACGGCTAGGATTAACTGAGCTTTATCTCCCCCAGTAGCCTATGTACATCTGTTTCCTGATGAAACCATCAGTTAAATTGTCTTCTGAGGGGGCAAACCCAACCTGTAAAAGAACAGAAGTGGCAAATGAAATCTACTCTTTGCTGCAAAGTGATTTTTCTCTTGTGTATCCCAAGATAAACCCTATGTTTAACCCCAGGTCACATGTTTAGGGAAACACTTTTATTTTTGTTGACCAGACAAAATTTACAGAGTAATATTTCCTATGGGACTAAAACTGTCCAACCCACCAATCATAAGTAGCCCTAAATATGGTGGCTTCCTGGGTGGCCTAGGACTCCTGAGAGCCTGTTACCTTCATAACTATTCTGCAGTCTCATGGACAAAAATTCCAAGCCAAGTCTCTTAGCTCTAAGAGACTATGTATCCAAATAATGGGGGATGTATCTTCCAATCACTAGTCCTTTGAATAAAAGGGTATGTATGCCTTTAAAAAAAAGCACATGTGCAAATTCCCCATTCCCTACCCACCTTGTATCTAGAGAATATACCTCTATGTAGTAATATCTCCGGGACTAACATAATATGACATTGTGGCCAAAGCAGATGTGTGAAATCACAGCAAATAAATTAACACCGCATCACGAATCAAATCAGCCCTGCTGACACATAATCTTTCACGTTTATGTCAAGTCGTGATTCCCATTCACATCAGGGGCTTTCCAGGGGGCTTCATTAAACCTGCAGGAAGAGGTTTCTTTTAAGTCAACACCATTCAAGAGTCATTCAGCTGCAGTGCAGAAGAGCCTGCCTGCGGTCTGGGCGCCAGCCTCTTCACACTGCCACTGTCGCTGTCCATCCAGAGTCGCAGCCGGGCAGGATATAGCTGGGCTCCCAGCTGAGTACATTTCCAGTCTGTATAAAGGAGATGGGGAAATTGCAGGGGAAATGAACGTGGGTAGGACCTGCCCTTGGCAGAAGAGTTAAGCTGGGAGAATACATGTTAGGTCCCGCATGCACCCTTCCTGCACTTTTTCCACATCAGAGTGTGCTGCTAAGAGTTGGATTCATCCAGCTGCTTCATATCTAGGGCCAAGAGAATTATGTGGAATTGATATTTATCCCCAGAGGAAACTTCTCAAAGATCTGAAGCTTCTTTTTAAGGTTCTTCCTTGCTTTCATAATCATACATGTATTCTCCTGATTGCCTGGTATCTTGGCCTCCTGAAACTCAGCCAATTCTTGTTTTTGCCAGGACTCTGGGGACTCAGACGTGGCCCAGAGGCTTTTGTGATTTTCCAGTTCTTGTCAACTTATCTGCCTTTTGATCATTTTTGGACCAATGTCCAAGTCTGGTGTGGAGAACCTTCTTGTTTCTGCAGCTGGGGTGAGACTGAAATGGACTACGACTCATTCCTTACTCACTCTATGTTCAGCTCCCTTTCTGCAGGGTTTCGATAGTCAGCCAAGGGTTGTCAGGAGTGTGGGCTCCAACTTGCCCATTTGATTGTCTTACCTGACCTTTAGAATGCCACACCAAATTTCTCTTTTCGATATTAACTCACCATTCCATTTGACTAACAACTGCCTTTGGTCATGTCTCCCATCCCTGGAACTCACTTTGTATCCACATCCAAATGACCTTTGAGCCTCCATCACTGTGCTTCACCCACTCCCCACCCCTTACTCCACCATCATAAAGTAATCCGATAAACAAGCACACCAGGGTGTTAATAACTGATAACCACTTAATGTATTATCCTTCTCAAAGGAATTATCCTCATTTAACTTACAAAGCCTTCATTCAAAGAAATGAATTTTTCTGGGTAGCTTTCCAAATACTGGGCAGAAGAAGGGAATAGCTATTTTGGGGCAAGGGATGTTCTGAGCCCCTCCAAGTCACACCACACAAGTACTTCCTTCTTTTATTGATCTATAAAGTGGTCCTACTTGCAGAAATACGAGAATTACTTCGATGCAATGGTTCTTAAGCTTTACTCCACCTTAGAACCAGCGGAGGAGCTCTGAAAAATCCCACTGCCTAGGTTGTATCCCAGACAAATTAAATAAGCATTTCTGGAGGGGAGCCAATGAGGTGTTTTTTTTTTTAATTCTCCTAGGTGATTCCAGAATGCAGTCAAGTTTGTGCCCTGGTGCAGTAATGCCCACCACCAACAGCCCTGCAGGAGTCCAGTAAAATGGGCTTTAGTCTTGTGCTGGGAATGGTGTTTCTGGACACAAAGCCAGAATTTCATTCTGAAAATGTGTTCCTGTGGTTCTGTAAGTACTTAGTCTAATCCATACAGGCTAAGTAGTTAGTTGCTAAACTGAAAACACCCATCTCATTTTATCTCAGTCCACTTCTGGCCATCTGGTCCTCTGTATTCGCATTATAGGGCCATGTGTGTATTAATGAAATGATTGCATCCGATTAAATCTTTTATTGAGAGCACAAGAACAGTCCATGTATTCTCTTCTTCCAACATCACTGTTTCCATCATGATATCAATATAATTAAGTTATTCTTTCTATTTCATGCAGAGGTGGGATAGTCTTCCATTAAGGTAGGAGTATAAATCAAATATATTATTACTTACAGTAAAATTTCCATTTTGCTCTGTGGTATTGGTGATACACATATTTCCGTCAAAACTATATATTTTCCCATGCCAGATACTTGTTAGTGTCTACATTTAAAATGTCTATCATACAGTTCAGGTTAATAACCAAGTTGTGACAGTTGGTATACAAGAGGGCTCATCTAAAAGCACCAAAAGGTTGAATTAGTCACAGTCATTTTTTCCCCTATTTCTCTAGGCTTCATCTCTACAACAGGTCCAATGATCAGAAAGCCACATGCACAGCCTGTACTTCTCTGCCATTGCTTGTTGGAGTAGGAAGGGCACAGGGCCGGATGATCCACCTCTTTACCTAAATACTTACAAAGGTTTTTGTATTGTTGGAACCAAGACAGTTCTCTAAGGGAAAATACAGTGCCATTGTTTAAGGAAAAAGGTCGTTTTTCCATCCTGAGACATCTGAATGAACAAAAACGAATGAAGGATGGATGAATGGATGAAGAGCAGGGTTCTTACCTACCCCTTCGCCTTCCTAGAGTATATGTTAAAAAAAATCAGTGGAAGTGCATGTATGTCTGCTGTGTGTATATATGCATTGCTATGACCAAGTCCCACCAGCCTGTTAACATTCGGTCCTATTACATACAGATTCTTTGGTTCTGTCATTTATTCATTTGTTCAGTGAAGATTTATTCATTGCTTACTCTGTGCCAGGATACAGAATGAGCAAAACAACATGGTCTCTGACCTCATGGAGTTTAAAATCGAGTAGGAGAGACATATGTAAATTAATCAAATAGTCTCAAATATGAATGTGTAATTTTGAAACTGTTAAAAGTGCTAACAATGAATAGCTCTGAGATATGCAGCCCTGAGCATGTAAGTGGCAGGGAAGAGCTAACCTGCTTTGTGGGAAGGGTGGGGGTGAAAGGCATTCTTTAGCTGAGATCTAAAGGAAAAGTCATAGTAAACCAGGTGAAAGGGATGGAAAGGAGCATTCTGGGCTGGGGAACAGCAGTGAAAGGGCCTAGAGTAGAAGAGGATAGCACCTTCAGAGAACTGCAAGGTCTCTGTGGCTGGTTCACAGAGTTGGGGGAGAGGTTTGAGAAAGACTGGAAAGGCAGGCAGGGGTCTGATGGAGCAGAGCCTTGCCATCTAAGGTAAAGACTTTGGCGTTTTTTCCTAGCAGTAATAGGTAGTGTTTGAAGGCTTGTAAGAGGGGAATGACATGATTAAGTTTGTTAAAGCTCAAACCATTTGCATTATGGAGAGAATAGATTGGAGGGGTGGGCAAGAGTGGAGACAGGGAACTAGCCGATGGGTTACACCCAAGAACCCCCATTCATGCTTGCCTTCTTTCCCTGGGGACTATGTGGCTACAGCAAGGAAACAGCTCCAACATTTCACCCTTTCTGCTCTCAGGGAAATGAGCTAGATGACTTATCAGGAACCATCAAACTCACAATCCTCTTTAATTATGTAGGAAATAAATAGGTCCTGATTGTAATGGTCAACATAAACGCCACCATGATTAGTTGAATCTTATGGGCATGACTCATTGTAAGGCCTCTTTCAAACAAGTTTGTCTCTGAGCATAGTTAACCAATTGTGGAAGCCAGGCATCTAGCACTATGTAATAGCAAAGAAGTCATAAGAGTGGGCCCCCCAGTTAGGGAGGCCAGGGCTCCTGGGCACCTTAGAAACCCTGAGTTGTACAGTTTAGTAGAGGCCAGAGCAAAGTCCAGGTAGAGGGTGGGGCTCTTTGCAGGAGAGCATGTCAAGACATTAATATTTGGGAATTTCCTGAGATTTTGACCATTTTGAATAACATTGTCTAAAGATGGTGCAACCATCCAGTAGGATTAAGGGGATCAACACTAGTGTTGATAAACAGATTCTGGGTTTCAGAACACAGATGAAAGCTGTTTCCCTCGAAAAGTATAAGTTTACTGCAAATGTGGTTGTATAAGCCATTCTGATTTCCCAATTTATTTTCATTAGTGGCTTCTGAAAATACATGTTTTTAATGAGTCTGAATTTAGAAGACAGAAAAAATTATTTGCACCTGCACTGTGAGCTGAGATTCAGGTTCCTTCTGCTTTTCTAGCAAACAAGTTGGAAGGTTTCCCTGTGTTGTCCATTCAAATCCAACAACTCCTGAAGATTTACAGAATCAAATTCCTCTTCAAAGAATGGGTTTGCCATCACTGAGCATATCCATAAACATATCTTCCAGCCGCAGAGCAAAGGACAACAAGTAGGGCGTGAGTTCCAGAAATATTCCACGCGACGCACACGTGTGTGACCTCCCAAGGGGTGTACATGGGGAGTCACCTGAAGTAGGCCGAGTGGGTGTGTGTTCATAGGATGGGGTGGGAATCCTTTCTGATGAAAGGATAGGTCACACTGGATAGGCTCACCTTTCACTCCAAGTGTGTTTCCTGGGAGTGTTATTACAATTGTGTCATCAACAATACTGCCACCTTTTGCTTGCTTTATATTTTGTATCTTAACACTTTCAGAGCATTACCTGCCCCTCTGGGAAAAAGTATCTATTCCTGTGATTTATATTAAAGTATGTGAATTATTTTATTTGGAAGACCTTGAGACTATATATATATTTTTTAATAATTTATTTTATTTTAGTATCATTAACCTACAATTACATAAGCAATACCGTGATGATTGAACTCCCCCCATCACCAGGTCCCCCCCACCAACCCCACCACAGTCACTGTCCATCAGCGTAGTGAGATGAGAATCGCTACTTGTCTTCTCTGAGCTGTACAGTACCCCCCGTGCCCCCCCACCCTATGTCTGCCAATCGTAATGCCCCTTTTACCCTCTTATCCCTCCCTTCCCATCCATCTCCCCAGTCCCTTTCCCTTTGGTAACTGTTAGTCCATTCGTGGGTTCTGTGAGTCTGCTGCTGTTTTGTTCCTTCATTTTTTTATTTTTTTATTTTTTCTTTGTTCTTATACTCCACATATGAGTGAGATCATTTGGTACTTGTCTTTTTCGGCCTGGCTTATTTCACTGAGCATAATACCCTCTAGCTCCATCCATGTTGTTGCAAATGGTAGGATTTGTTTCTTTCTTATTGCTGCGTAATATTCCATTGTGTATATGTACCACATCTTCTTAATCCATTCATCTACTGATGGGCACTTAGGTTGCTTCCATTTCTTGGCTATTGTAAATAGTGCTGCAATAAACATAGGGGTGCATGTGTCTTTCTCAAACTGGGTGGCATGATATATTTAACATAATGAAACAGAAGGGCCTTGAACCAAGAATATTGTATC
>JAQQAC010003584.1:21579156-21630003 GCA_029783875.1 Phataginus tricuspis | reverse complement strand
CTTCTTCTTTACCAATCTGGATGCCTTGTATGTCTTTGTTTTGTCTGATTGCCGTGGCTAGGACCTCCAGTACTATGTTGAATAACAGTGGAGAGAGTGGGCACCCCTGTCTTGTTCCCGATCTTAGATGAAAAGCTTTCAGCTTCTCGCTGTTAAGTATGATGTTAGCTGTGGGTTTGTCATATATAGCCTTTATGATGTTGAGGTACTTGCCATCTATACCCATTCTGTTGAGAGTTTTAATCAAAAATGGATGCTGAATTTTGTCAAATGCTTTTTCCTTGAGACTATATTTTAAAGACTTACTATATTTTATTTTTTACAGTTATCACTTAGTACAGTCTTTATTACTTCAAAAGACATGTACAAGAAAGATTAATTATCTAAAGAAAGAAATATATGCATGCATGTGTTGGATATGACACAGAGATTTAATAGGTTTAGTCAATGTTGAGATAGAAGGTAGCTTGATTTTCCTGCTCTTCTATCTGATTTCATATGTCTTGTCAAATTCTGAAGAAATTTCCAAGCTACTATCAATTAAATGCAGAAACTGCAAGAACGACTATAATCTCTCAGGATCACCAAATGCATATTAATCCAGAGGTACTGATACCGTATCTAGTCCTCCTCACAACCCTTGCGTAGAAAGGATTTGTCATCATCAAACTAGAACATGACTCTCAGTGTTCCATCTGCAGCCCAGAACTCTCTGCTGAGCCCCAGACCCCTACAGCACACAACCCACTGGGCGGCTCCACATGGATGCCTCACGGAATCCTGGAAGTCAAAATATTGATCGTAGGACCTCATTACTTCCTCCCAGGTCCTCTCCTATTCAGTTTGCCTCCCAGATTTGTCTTCTGCCACTCTCAGCCCGTTCTGTGCCCTGTGAAGCTGACCTCTACAGACTGAAACTCTGGGTTTGCATCTGGTTTGGCCAGTGGGAGGCTCTGGCAGAAGACTGAGGCGTGGAAGGGGCGAAGGGTGGTCTCAATATCCCCTGTTGGTTCCCTCAAACCCACTCACACATCTGTCAAAATTTCCTTCAAAAACCCCAGCTGAGTGAGTCATGTGTTCCTGCTGGGACCCTGACCAATACATCACCCATCCCCATTTGATTTGTTTTTATGTCTGTCTCACTGCACAAAATATAACCTACTTGCTCAAGCTAGAAATCTAGAAGTCTATTCCTACTTCATCACCCATACATCAAATCATAATGACATGTTTATCCCCTAAATAGCTTTAAAAGCATTTTCCATTTCTCTTTCTTTTGTAACTTTTTTGATTCAGGCTCTCAAAAGAGCCTCCTTATTCATCTTCTAACCCATCCCTCACAGTGCCAATGGAACAGTCTTTCTGTAATGAAATCTGGCCAACCTACTTATGGTTCCTCAGTGGTTCTACAGCCTTTGGGCTAGGTCAGACTCTGCAGCAAGCCCATAAGGAGAGTCTGAGAATCTGGCCTGAACCTACCTCTCTAATTGGATAGCCTGTCCTTTTCATACACACTCCCTACACTCCAGTCACACTGACCTTCAATCCTCGCGTCATTCCCACGCGCACATCCTCCCCCACATTTCCACATTCTCACCTGTGATTTTCTCTACAGACCATATGTATCCCTCACCATTCCCACTGGTTGGCTCTGACTCATTGGCTCCAAACCTCCCTCCCTGCTCCAACTCTGAGGGGACCTGTGGCACGCTATGACATTATGGCACGTAGTGGACAGAACGTGTCTGCAGAGAGGTCCTCCACACTCACACAGGTTCCAGACCAGCTCCTGAGAGGGGAATTTGGACAGAACTCTTAGCCAGAGTAGAGTGAGCATCCCTGGAAACTAAGCACCTCTGGACAGCTTTCAGGACAGCTATTGCCCTTCTTCATCTCCCTGTCACGACCCTAGTTCGGGCCACTTACCATTTCCTCCCTGAATAATTCATTAGCTTTCTCATTGTGCTCCATGCCTCTAGTCGTATCCCCTCTGACTCACCCTTCATGCTGCCACGAGAGTGATATTCCTACAAGTCTGATCCTTGCTCTCCCACCTGTGGTTCCCCATTAATATAATATTTAAAAGTCCAAACTCTTTAGCATGGTATGTGAGGCCTTATATTAACTAACTCTTGCTTATCTTTTTAGTTTCATCTTTTACAGCTTCTCCTTAAATCCTAAACTCCAGCCAGCCTGAACTGGTTACAGTTCCCAAATTCACCATGGCACTCATGTCTCTGGGTAGGGTGTGTGATGTGCCCTGTGCCTGGAAAGCCTCTCCTGCAGCATTCTCTTAATCCCTACTTGTTCAAGACTCAGTCCAGCTCTGCTTCCAGGAAGTTTCCTCCACTGTAAAATACCAGTAGTGTCACTGGGTTGCTGGGACCATTGCCTGACATATTACTTGGCACATAATAAGTGCTCAGTAAATATTAGTCTTTGTTCCTCCTTTGTGTTCCTCCAGCACTCTGGACAAATCCCATCAGCTTCCTTGTCCGTCTTCCTGGCTTTGAAATCAAGGATTGTATTTCTCATCTCTGTACCCATAGGACCCATGGGAATTGCTCATTGAATAAAACATCCCGTTTTACTGGATATCAACCTGAGGCTTAGCAATATTAAATGACCTGCTCAAATCACACATCTAGGAAATGGCTATGCCAAGAACCACAACACAAATCTTGAAGTATTGAAGCCAATACCTGTTTGGTCCACCTGCATGACCATGTGATCAATGTGTACATGTATTTGTGAAGCAGGAACTGTGCACATCTACAGGCATGTGTCCTCACAAAGGTGGGTCAAGTGTTAGGTATGACCTAAGTTCCCCTAATGGAAGAAGAGGATTCATTATTTTCTCCATCACTACCACTTTGTCCCCCCACTTATTTCACCTTTCTTGTTCTTCCATCTTCCTAAAATAACCATATTATAATTTTGTTGAGTAGTCAGAGTTTATATTAGGACACGTAAATGCTATTTATATTGTACTATATAAACACTCTTCCCAGCTTAGTCTTGTAGAATTCCATAATTTCTCCTTCTTTGTATAAAACTTTATCCTCCCTGGTAAGAACATTTTTGTTTGTTTGCTTGATTTTCTAAGGTCTTATCATTGCTTCAACCCCCATTACTTCTCTGTCTCAGTTACCTCTCAAAATATGCGAATACACCACATCCATCATTACATTTTCTTGGAGAAACTTCTTCCAGAACCTTCTGACTTCTTCAACTGGGACTGATTAGAGAAGTCCACAACTGGTGTGCTGCCCAGAGAGTACATCCCTGGCTTCCAACGTTTTGGGAGCCAGAGAAGAGTAGTGGGCTTATAGTTTTAATAGTCAGTGTACAAAGGTCACTTCACTCTTCTGACAATATTGTCTCCCTGTCTTCAGCTATGGCCAATGTCCCTCCAGTCCAGATACCCCCCTGCAGAGGTTAAATATCCAGTTTTCTGCCAGGGTGAGGTAAGGCAGTTGCTTGGCTGTATGGAGTGGAAAAGGAGATAGAGCATTTTAATTTGTTCTTAAATACACTTTAAACCATCATCCTTATTTTAGGTACATCCATACCTACTCTTCACTCCCAGTTCCTTAACCTTTATGAAGGTAAGAAGGCGAGCAAGTTTGTGCTGCATGCAATACTTGCTGTTCAGCTTTTTCTAAAGCTGTTTAATTATTATCACTTGTCTGTCTGCTTTCTGGTTTTCTATTCTTTGTCTTTATAGATTATGACTCCTTAAAGGCTATTGCCTTATTAGTGAGATTTCTGAAGGGAATGAGAATAATTGTATGTGTTCCCACACCTGGGATGTGGAGGTCCCACAATTTCACTTTTCCGTTGAAGCATTCATTGGTATTCTCCAATAAGGGAATCCTGAAGATAATGCAGCTATGCTGAATACAAGTAAAACATCTGCGTTCTGTCAGATTTCTTATGGCCATTTGGAGGTGCATGTTGCTAAACGGGTTTTGGTGTCAGGAGTAGTTTGTTTGTTTTCCTGAAATATTCTGACTGCAAATATGAGTTGAAGCTTATTTGGAGCCCGATCTGCAGGACGCTGTGTGATAGGAGCCAGAAAAAAAAATCTTAAACCTAAACCCAAGAGAAAAGAAGGATCCAAACATAATCTGCTAAAAATAAAATAGCAATGTAGACTGACTAGCTGTTCTTCCCAAGCAGCTGGAAAAATGATGTTAGCTCAATGTCACTGTGATCCCTCCCTAGAATTCTAATTTTCACCCTTGTCCTTTGAAATCTGGTGACTGGAGGGGACCTGGATTGTGCTAGGGATTTCCATCACACACAGATGCTGAGCTAATGGCCAGCTGGAGCATCATTTGCATAAAAAACGTCTGCTTTGAAAGCAGAGAGAGAATGTAGCCACACTTCCCAGGTACAGTGGGTGCCGCTATTATTCTTTCACTCTCAGCTTCAAGTCTTGCATGAAAGCAGACATTGCATTCCATCACTAAGAAGAATTTCTAGTGCCAAGTAGAAAACAGGATTAAAGGCACATTTGCATCGAAGTTGTGCAAAGCAGCCCAGAGCAGCTGAAATCTGAGCCTAGAATGATATGCGCTTCCCTTTCCATATCTAAGGGGACCACTTGTATGGTGCCATGGCAACAGCGTCACTTTCAATGGTTCTCCTGAAGAAATCTTGCAGAAACATGATCAGAATACATGAAGATTTGCCACTGATTTTATGAGCCACTGACTAAAGTGTTTCATGTCTTATTGTGTTATGTTGTGTATTTTTGAACTTTTGAGAAATTACACAAATATTCAGCTTAGAAAAATTAGAATATGCAATTAACAAAACTACCAGTAGTTTTTCCATTCAGATATAAACTCTGTCTTGCAGTTATTTTACTATGTCTATATACCCAATTAGATTAAAGAGTGAGAGCAAAAGATTTTTTGAGACAAAGAATGAAAAGGTTTCCTATACTCTTAGACTTTACTGAAAGAATTAAGAACTATTAATCAAGAAAGAAATTAAACCCAGAGTAAGATGAAGAGAAGAATTATGAAAAAAAAAAGTTCTCATTTATAGAAGTAAGTATCTACTGTAAATAGTTAATATGGGAGGAGTGGGGATAAAAACAAGGCAACCATAACAGAAGGGGCATAGAAATTGCTTTAGATTGTACTGAGTATTGAGAGCAAACACAGAAAGCATAGAAATGGAATGTAGAAATTCCAGACTAACAGGGAAAAAATTAGTGGAGAAAACAACAATTCAATAGATATCAGTGTCTTAGAATGCCCGAGCTACCATAACAAAACACCACAGAGTAGACAGCTTAAACAACAGAAGTTTATGTTCTCACAGTTTTGGAAGTCCAAGATCAGGGTGCGAGCCAATGAAGTTCCTAGTAGGGCTGTCTTCCTGGTCTGCAGATGGCTACCTGCTCACTATGTCCTCTGATGGGGGAGAACGAGAAAGCAAGCTCTCTGGTGTCTTTTCTTATAAGGTGCTAATGTCATCATGACCCATCCTCGTGACCTTATCTATTCTCATTCCTCAATTGCTCCTAACATGGTCTATTTTACTATTGTCATTACTCTTATGCATATTTGACATATTTCCTAATAAAAAGGTTTTTTTAAGAATATCTGAAAATTGATTATCCAGTAATTTTAAAACTTTTTTCACCATGATCCCCCCCAAAATTTATGTTGTAACCTAGTACATATACATATAGACTAAAACAGAGTTCCACAAACATTATTTAGCCTCACTACATATAGTGTACTCTGATATTTTCTGTTCTCTTCC
This sequence comes from Phataginus tricuspis, assembly GCA_029783875.1. Taxonomy (NCBI): domain Eukaryota; kingdom Metazoa; phylum Chordata; class Mammalia; order Pholidota; family Manidae; genus Phataginus; species Phataginus tricuspis. Next base: position 21,624,219 of record JAQQAC010003584.1, on the reverse strand, counting down.
CTCCCTGCTTGGTTATTTTTTTTTAATGCTCACTGCAACCTACTCAACTGACAGCAAGCTTCATTTAATGGCTCATGAACCCCAATTTGAAAAACACAGTTCTGAACAGTGTCAAACCATTCTGGTGGGCAGTTGAATACTTGCTTATTGGACTAGGTCAAGAGAAGAGTAGTGACTATCTTGGGAGGAAAGGAAGAGAATGAACAGTCACGAGTATTTGTCCAGCTGTCTTGGAAAAGTCTGACCCTCGTCAGGCAAGAAGAGGGTCTTACCAGGATTTAGTGAAATGAAAGAGCTTCCCAAGCTACCACTTCTGTGTATGTGGCCCAGGTGACCAGCTTCTTTTTACACAGGTTTATTTGCTTCTAAAAACTGGGCTGCCAGGTAGGGGTACGGTCTGGGCTGCTTCTTCCCCACCTGCCTGCTGTTTTTACCTTCTCTGAGATTGAAGGCAGTCCTCTAGCTTTCCTGGGTTATGAATTTATATCCTGTGCCTTCTCCCCACTTCCACATCCCTCCAAAGGATGACTGGTCCCCTAAACTCAGTGTCATAGATAAAAGCAACATCTCCCTAAGGGAAGAGTTAAGGATGTGGCTGAGATACTCTCAGCACTTACACCCCATTAAGGCAAAGGTCGGGCCCCAAAAGCAGGAACAGAGAGAGCCTGATGTCCGTTATAGTAGGTGGGTAGCCAGACATGAGCAGGAAGGGGCTTGGGGGCTTTGACCAATTTTTTAATTCTGCTAGATGCCTGTTTATATCCTAAACATTCTGGGTAAACTGTTCTTGCGGGATGCAGGGTGTGAGCATATAAATAACAGACCTGCGGAGACTGACTGGTTCCAACGTGGAGACACTGAGCCTGATTTCACCTCAAAATACATTATAGGCTCATTAACATGGTAAAACCACACCCCTTGGCACCATGACTATTCCGAGGGAGACCAACTAAGGACAAAAAAAGGGTGTCACCCCATTTCCCAGAAATCCCCTCCCTATTTGAGGAAACTCCCTTAATCCTGATGACTATTCCACCCCCTGCTTGAAGTCTAGCTATTAGACCACCCAACCTGAACCCACGGGCTCACCTCTCATGCTCACACCTCCTTGAGTAGTGTGTTTGTTTTATTAAACTACTTTTTTGCTGGTACCTGCTCCACCTGCTAGTGAATTCTTTCTTGATCAGAGTCAAGAACGCTCTCCTGGGTTGAGATCTCACTTAATATGCAGGGTGATCTCCCAAGATTGGATTTCCCAACGTCTGGAAAAGAGGAGATCTAGGATATGTCTGACTTTAATATTTAAGAATGACGTGTCAGGTGTTCTGTCCTTCAACAAATAGTAATTGGGTACCCACTGGGGAGAAAGGCAAGAATTTCAGGACTGAGTCATTAATTCAAAGGACACCAAGAAAATACAGAAAAGACAGTCCCTTAATGTACTATAAAAAATAACCTCAGGGATGCAACTTTACAGTGCTTCATAACAGGGACCACAAATCCAAGGGTACTGTATATGTGAAATAATCACTGACTGGAAACAAACAATTACATGGGATGAACCACCTCCTAAAAAGCCTATTGCCTCAGTTCATATAAATGTTGCTATTTATGCTGAGTGGAAGGGCATTTCTTGTTCTACTGCAAAACAGTATTTCTTTCAATATTAAGGTTAATGAGGGCTGGGGCCCTGTAATCTACATGAGTAGGTTAATTCTCATCTGTCCTATTTGAGAGAGAAAGAGATTTAGAACTTGGCTGAAGGCGGATGTACATGCTGCCTGACATGAATGCATGTGAAGGAAGCTAGGAAAAGCATCCCTCAGAAGGGCCTCTATGTCTCAGGTCCTCCATCTCTAAGGTAGAGATGCCTATGTGACCCCTTCCTCCCCGTGTGTGTGTGTGTGTGTGTGTGTGTGAGGGATGCCAGTTCACAGGTTTGCGATTCAAGGTTTGTTTGTATTACAGTAAGAGAAATATTTTGTCAGAAGTTATCAGAGCTGTGATGACGCTGCCAGTTGGACACAAATCTCAAGTGCATTTTCACACGTGGAGACGTGGCTGGAGTTGACCTCACATCCAGGTATCAAGAGCATGGATTTGCAAGATGATCTTAGAAATGTCTTCACTGACAAATTTGAAAGCTCGAAGTTGAAAGTTACAAAACTTTACAAATGAATGAGACTACTCTTACCCATTTGTTCAGAAGGGTGACACATTTTGTCCAAAGGCAAAGGAATGTGACTCTTATTAAAGCTTTGTCCTGTATCCGAGGCTACCTTTGCCATTGTTGTGAGAGCAGGGGAGCTGGAAAACAAAAGACGGGGAGAAGAGACCCCTGTTTGTTAACCCTTGCACTGAAGTCCTTACTGCTGCTGTCAAATATTTAGATACTACAATTTTTTTAATTAAAGCTGATAAGTAGAACAATTCGGAATTCATTCATTCTGACACTGCCTGGCTCTATGCTACACACTCCGTGCTAGAAAATCACGGTTTAAAAAAGTCTAGTAGTAGAGGCTGAAAAGAAGTAGATAAGCAAACAATTTAAATTAGTATGAAATCTGAGAACAGACAAAACGAGTCGTCATGCCAGAAAGGGTTGCCTGGCCTGAGGTGGAGAGGATTGACTGTGAGGAACGTGAGGGAACTTGAGGTGTGATGGAATGTGCTATGCTTTGGGGTGGTGGTTACCGGTTATATACATTTGTCAAAACTCATTGAATTGCTTGCTTAAAATGGACACATTTTATTGTGCATAAATTATACCTCATTCAAGTTAAGTTAAAACAAAAAAAATCATATAATATGTGATCTGAAGGAAATAAACCAAGAGTGGAGGTGAAGTGAGAGTCCAGCGTAGATGAGTGTCTCAGGAAGGCTGCTCTGGGCAGATGGGAGTTCTCGGCCATGAGCAGGAGGGGAGCTTATGCAGAAAGAATCACATGAGCAAAGCCCCTGATTGTTTTCCGTATTTTGCCAGCATAGAGGACTTTTTAGGACTAAAGTCATACTTTTCCTCTTCCCTGGAGAGATATATGCAACCAGACCATCCCACCGAAGCCCTTCTGGATATGGGCACAGAGGATAAGAACTAAATGGTGTGAAGTTTCTTTTTAAGGTGATGAAAATGTTCTACAATTAACTTTGGTGATGGTTGACCTTTCTGTGAATATACTATAAAAGCCAGTTGAATTGTATACCCTAAATATGGTATGCAAATTATATCTAGAAGCTTGTTTTTAAAAAATAAGGTAATATGATTCTATGATAAGGCAAGTTCATGGGCAAACTTGGGACACAGAGTAAAAGCAAAGTAAACTGGATGAAATCCTTCATTTTTACGTTCCCAGCATCATATTCATACGTTGAGACAACAAGATGCAACTGGACCGACTGCTGATAAATTTTCTATTTCATTTATATGCCAAAGAAAAATAAGACTCCCTCCCCACCAAAAAGGAATAAAATTACGCAACACTAGACTTCTATTTCTGACAGTATGGCACTTTAGAGACCCTGAACACCATCCCGACTGAAATAACAAAAGTCCTGGATTATATTTTTTATTTAAAATGTGTTGTTCAGCTGGCATAAATCACTTCAGAGCCCTAAAGCAAAGTGAACCCCTGGGCTGGTGACTGTCCAAAGGTGGTGGTAACAGTCAGACTATGCTTGGCTAAGCAGTGGTAACAACACACCTTGGTGGTGAACATTAACAGTTTATTTTTCATTCATGCTGCATGTCTGCAGGGGGCACTATTTATTCTAATCCCATGGGGACCCAGGTTTCATTTCAACATATGAGTATTGTAGTCAGTTTTCGATTCTTTGCATCATGCTTCATTCTCTTAGAGTTCGGATATATATTTTACATTTTATATCTTCCCTACTTAGATTTATATTTGGAGTAAACACTCATGAAGTTCTTCCTGCTGAATCCCTCATCCTTACCAACCTACGGTTTTCTTTTTAAAAGCTGGGATCCTCATACTATATTTCAGTGACGGAGCTCCCTTTTATGTATTAAAATCAAACCGGTTATTATAACACAATAGAATTGACACTCCAGGGTAATGGGTATAAAAGAGAATATGGCTACCCTTTAGTGTAATATGTAAACAGTTTTAAAATAAGTTCCTTCAAGTCGAGAGGAGGCTCAGAGTGGTATAAAGAGTGCTTTCTACACTGAGAATTCAGGAATCCAATTTAGATTTTCTTAAATGGCCCTGTAATGCAAGGCCATGGTGATTATTAACTGAACTCTTTAAACCCCGTATCATGAAGTCACACTTTTCCTTACTTCAGGGAGCTTTTTGGGTTAGTCTCTTATCCTTTGGCAGATAAAGAAGAATCTAGCTTGACATTCTTGGCTTTTGGGGTGTTTGCTCCCAAATTCTCCAGTTGCTTTTGGACTATCGAGTCATTCAGTAAGGACCTCTGCTCACTAGACGGTTCTGGACCCAAATGTCAGAATTCACCTTCTTTTAATATCATTCAGGGGACTACATCTCTTCTCAGGAAATGTCATCAACAAAATACATATTCTGTCATGTCAAATCCAGATTCCCACACTTGTCTTAAGTTCTTCTACAACATACATACAGTGTGTGTACAATATATAATGAATGTTATATATGCTATACATATAGTAAATATAATGACGTTAATTAATAACAATGACTATAGAACATTAATTAAGGTCCTACTATGTGTCGAGTCCTGAGCATAGTATCAACTTTAATTTAATCCTCAGAGCAACTTTGAAGGGCAGACTTCTACCATCATTTGTGTTTTATAAGCAAAAACACAGAGCAACTGTGTCTCCAAAATCCCCGCTCTAGCCCCCCCCACCGGGCCCCAGTCCCCCTGAAGGCTGCGCGCCAACCTCACTCCCTGCTCAGGTCAGGGCTCCCCATCGCCTCCCTGGCCCCAAAACTATAGTCTGCTCATTTAATCTCCCTCTCTTTCTCCCAGCAAACCCTTCCACTTTTCAAGACCCAGAGCAAACTCCATCTTTGGGTGATGCCCTCTCTCCAGTGTAGAACTGGAGCTGCATTTGAATTACTTTGAACTTTTAATTTCCTTGAAAACACATGGCTCAAGTCAGCAGCCTGAGCAGTCCGCATGGCCCGGCCGCCACCTCTTCTTGCCTGCCCCGGTCAGCCCAGCCGCACATGTCATCATTACTGCTTGGGAAACCCACCTCGGCTCTGTCCACCCGTCTCTCCGTCTCCACAGCTCCATCTGGCTCTGAGCCCAGCATCTCCCACTTGAACCAATTCAAGTATCTCCCGGTAGTTTACTTGCCTCCATGCTTGCTTCTCCAATCCAGTCTCCACATAGTACTTAGAATGACCTTTTAAAATATGTGTTATATTTCCATGCTTAAAACCCCTTAGCATCATTCTATTATGCTTGGAACACACACTTTGATCACAGTGTAAAGGTCCTGGTGAGTGCTCTGACCCCCTGGCCAGCCTCTCTGGCACTCCCCTCACCCCCACCCACCCCCACCCACCCCCACCCCGCTCGGCCCTGCGCTGCTTTCCACCCGCTCCTCGCGCTTCTCTGGGTGCCGTAGGCTTTCCCGCACCCAGGTCCTTGCGGGCGCCATTCACACCGCCTGCTGTTCCCATTCCGGTCTCAGATTTAATGTCACCTTTCAGAGAGGCTTTTCCTGACTGCCGTGTCCAACTAGACTCCTCCGCCCGCCACAACCGCCTGGCACCGCACCCTGTTACTCCGTGCATGGGCTGAAATCAAGTTCCGCCTGTGGATCTGTGGCTGTCGCTCCCCCCCACAGACGCACACGCATTCACACGCTGGCCCACCTGAGCGCAGTGGCCATGTGTGTCTTGTCCCCAGCACCCCTGTGGAAAGATCTCAGTAACTATACGTCGGCTTAATCGGTCAGTGAACCAATCAATTCCACCAACTGAATTTAAGCTTTTTGACAGCATCATTGTCTTTTCCTTCTCCTTAAAGCTCCTTCCTGAACCTTCAGAATATGACAGGACTCAGAAACGCCTTGCTGGTGGGCTGAATACGCGCTGAGAGCACGTCCCCTGGCTTCCGGCTCTCCCTGCGGGTGATGGGTCCACCGGGCTGCTGAATGGGGCGTGGGGCGGCCGCTCTGGGCTCTTTACCAGCCATTCACTCTGCCCTTTGCTAGCAGCCTGACCAGAGGCAAAGGGCCTCTTCAGATCTCAGTTTTCATCAATAAAATGGGGAGAGTAGTAGACCCTACTTCATTGTTCTGTTGTTAGATAATGTATTTGAGGAGCTTAGTGCAGTGTGGGCATATAGCAAATGCTCAGTCATTGTTAAATAGTAGTCCAGTTGATCCTTGAAAAACACAGGTTTGAACTGCGTGGGTCCCCTTATGGGTGATTTTTTTCAATAAATATAGTGGAAAACTCTTTGGAGATTTGAGACAATTTGAAATTTTTTCTTTTCTTGCTCTATTGCAAGAATTGAGTATATAATACACATAACATGCAAAACATGTGTTAATCAACTGTTTATGTTATCAGTAAGGCTATTAGTTGTTAAATGTTGGGGAGTCAAAAGTTATATGTGGATTTTTGATTGCACAGGGTTTGGGCCCCCCGGCCCCCACACTGTTCAAGGGCTGACTGTGTGCGTATCATACTCGTTATTATTTTAGGTACCCAGCCCATGGGTGAGGTCGGGTGCTCAGATCTAAGGAACTCAATATGAGAAGCACAAAGATCCAAAAGGAGCCTCCTGGAGCGGCAGCAAGGTCTCCGTCACTCCAGGAAGCAGTAAGGATTCCCTCTATGTGAGCATTTGGTTTCTTACTCAGCTTAGCTCGACAAGGTGTAAGTATACTCTCAACACCGGCCGCCCTTGCCGACAAGGGCGCCAACTGGCTGCAGGAGGTGGGATTGTCTGGGGAGGTGGGCGCAAAGAGCGACGGGATGCTTTCACTGCCCCTACGTTGCTTCCTTTCTCATCCACTCTGACTCTGTTTTTACAGCTTGTGGCGACTAATGAGTGAGAGTATCAGATGCGGTACGGTTGAAAAAAGGAGGAAAACGCACTGGGTATCTGACACTAAAGACGTAAATATTTAACTGAAGTCCAGGGGTCAAAGGACATCCCAGTGGGGCCATCACACTGCCAGCAACTGACCCCTGCTTGTTCTACATTTGCCGTTGTCCAGGGGTCAAATGTTCATCCTGTCTGTCCAGCCTCTCAATAAGCTCTGGAATGCAGTAACTTCCTACTTACCCACAGGCGTAGAGGGGGGCACACAGCCAAACTCATGGTTTACTAGAAAGGAAAATCTCTTCACGTTCTCAGGCTGAGCAACCCAGAGTAATACGGGCGATTCAGGGCCTGCGTTTCAAAGCTTTAGAAGCTAGTCTGGGGGAGGAGAATGAAAGGCTGCAAGTGGTAGTGTTGGAATACCGAGTCAGACTTCACTGAGAAGTGGAATCATTCTTTAGAAGCCCGTGTGTACTCTTCTCATGTATGACCTAGTTCTTCCCACTTGCTTCAAGGTGCCTGACATCCCACCACAGCTCTTATTTGGCGTCAGATGCCTCGTCCTCCAGAGGGGGGATAGCACGAGTTGCTCTCAGTTCAAATTTTACTTGAGAAAGTGATCCTGATGTTTTCTTGAGTTAAATTTCTGACAGGGGTGAAATACCCAAATCCCCTCCTAATAAAGGAACCATCTTCCACACACATGCACACACCCCTACCCACAAGAGATACAGTTAAGCAGTCATGTTTGTTCCCTGAGCTGTAACAGCTCCATGCCATTATTCCTCTCTGTAGATTTTAGCTTTCTCAACCCACCTTGGCCATCACCTGCTGTGTGTCAGTACCAGAGACAACAGACAACGAACAGTGCCATGTAGTTCAAACCAGAGAGAGAAAATGTCCGGTTGGTTGCTAGCCCTAAATGTATAAGTCCTCATGTTAGATACAGCCCCTCACCCCGTTAGTCTAGGGGGCCATGCATGAGCCTCCTGTCTGCAGAGGGCCATTCCTTGGGGTGGGTGGTATGAGAGATAGGTCAAGTTCATTGATAAGGAATTGAGAATGTCCCACCATTGCCCCAGCTTCATCAGGATGGCTTTCCAGCTCTAAGCTCCCATTTCTTATGAGGTCCTGTCCTATTTTATGTCCTCAGGTTTTAGGAGTTCTTCTATATATTTTTAATAAACTCCCTTCCTAACTTGAGTTAGTTTGAGGAACACCTTGAGGCTAGAAGAGCACTGGGCAGAAGCTGGGGGCAAAGAACACAGAAGCCAAGGCCCTAAAGAAGACAAGAGAAATCAGCGAGGCTGGCACGCGGCATAGAGCCAGGAGGCTGAGTGGGAGTGTGGTGGGTACCATGTTTCTCCCTAAGTCACCACTCCGTGAGTCCAGTTGGCGGGAGAGGGGTGAGCTGGAAGATGTAGCTTGTAGAACCAAATTCTTTCATGTCAATTTTACTTGAAAGAGTTGTGCATCTGTTTGTCCATCTACCTGACTGTATGAATGCAAAGCGGAGAGTGGAAGCCCTGACTTTTGAACAGGGATGAGAAGAAGGGGGGAGGATGGCAGGAGTGGAAGAGCACAGAGGGGCAGAAAGGACATCCTCTTCTCGTGGCCAACAGCCCAGCTCTCTGTGGACTGCTCTCACCTGTATTCAGCGTGGGAGCACACAGACTCATGTGCATGTGCACACATACGCACACACACACCCAGGCAGCCCCTGCTCCTCCCGCCCCCACCACAACTCTCTTTAATTTGTCTTCTAAGTCTTTGCCTTCTTTTACTTCCTCATACACATCTGCTTTAACTGTTTTCTCCCTCCTGAGCTTTCTATTCCTTCATTTTTCTTATTCTGATTCTTTGGCTCAAGAAAAACTCAGGATCTGAAAAGAAGCCATTGCAATGTGATTTGAAGGGATCTTGACAGTTGACCTCCCCTTCTACCCACTGCTGACCCACCCTCCAAAGCCCATGCTGGACAGGAAGAAAAAGGGAGGGAAGGGAAGCAAACTGTTGACATGTACTAGGAGGTACCATGCTCGGTGTCCTACGTGCATGATGTCATTACATTCTCATAACAACTCTGGGAGTGTAAGTTTAGTTAGCCCCTCTGTTCTGAGGTTCAGAGAGGCTACGTAATTTATTTAAAGTCCACTCAGCTAGTCAGTGGCAAAACTAGGATTTGAACCCAAATCCTTTTGACTGAAAGCCTCAACATCAATCCTTCAGGTTAGTATAGTTTTAGAAAACTGTATACAGAAAACTATTGTTAAATTATGAATGTGCTCTCTAGTGGTGAAATATGTTCTAACTTTTTCCCAGGAACGTAGATTAGGTAACTGATACCCATTAATTATCAAGGAATGCAAGTAAAGAAGAGGTCAGCGTCATGAAGATACAAGTGGTGGGGGCACGTCCTGGGGAGCCGGAATGGGTAAAAGATACTGTAGAAAAGAGGTCCAAAGCGTAGGTCCTAGAGCTAAAGATGACTTGGGAAAATCTCACTATTTGGCCTAAGGCAGGTTTGCCGCTAAACTTCTTACGTGGGGCCTGCTTACCCTGCCTGACACCTGTCCTGCCCCTCTACAGTAGTATTTCCAAAGGTCTTCAAGTCATCGTTCTGTGATAAAAACTAAACCTGTTGACACAATTCCTTGCTTACACTTGACTCCAGAGTCTACTTCTCATCTACTATTAATGACATATTTAAGTCAGCTTTACTGCAACCTTCCCTCGGGTCTGTTTTCTTTCGGTCTCCCCTCCCCAACCCTGATTCCCATTGAAATTGCAGTAAAAATGCAGAGCAATAACCAGACCACACTGCTGAGGGACATGCAGACCACCCTTGCGCAGCCCTCCCCTGACCCAGCTTCCCTCCCAAGCAGGGGAAAGGGCCCAGGACCACAAGGACTCAGAAAACTGTACTTGAACTGAAGCTCTTTATCCTCCTAGTCAGTCTGGCTTGCATGTATTGCACCAAGTTGATGAGTGAATTGCAAGGAGCATGTACCATCAGGCTCATCAGTGTCCAAAGGGATACTTTTACAGGGTCCCCAGGAGCTTTTATCGTATATCTTCCTGGTGTGAGCTTGGTTGCCATAGCAACAGCCAAGCTCTGCCTGAAGGAGAGAGCCCTTGTGCACTGCGCCTGGAAGAGCTCATGAAAATAAATAAAAGAAACCTCATTTAAAACGGAGCTGGGAAGCCCTGCAGGGGGAGCTCTCACGCTGGTACCACTCCTTGGCAGCCCACCCAACCCGCAGGGAGAAGGAAGGTGAGTATTTCGACAAGGAAGGATGGGTGTCCTGGTTATAAGAAGAGGAAAATCCCTCCCTGCCTCAGCAACAATATATGAACCACCACTTACAGCCGATGAGAAACCGCCACAACCTTAAACTCTTGTTCTTCTCCAATAAACTTTTGTTCAAAACAAACCTCTTCCTAAAAGCTCATAAAAGCTGACCTTCCCTTTGTCTCTTCACACTATCTTATGGTTCATCAATACGTGCTTGTTCCGAACTGCAGCTCCTCTATTCCCTAATAAACTCATTTTTTTACTTAAATAAAATTGCTACTAGCTCTGTTTAAAGTTAACGACCTCATACTGTATATGACAGCCTTTGCTGTTAAAGGCCTAAAAAACTCAAAATTTCTTCCCTACCTATTAGTAACTTGGAAATATTTATAGTATTTATATCATATTAATCATAAAATGAATCTGACTTATTTCCTTTTAAACACCTGGCTAATCTGGTCACATAGAGAGCCCTGAGTTCCTGGGTCCCTGGGACACACTGGAGTCTGGAAAAAATCTTATCAGTCAGTCACACGTACCACCACCCAAAGCCCCTCAGCCTTGCCCTCCAGGTCTGTTTAATGAAGTCCTTTTCAGGGCCTGTGATCAAAGAAAACTCCTGAACTGGAAGCTGGAGGCCTCAAAAATTGGTCCTTACAAAACTGCCGTAACTTTTCTCCTGCTTTAGCAGATCTGATGTGGGATTTTTGTCATTTTTTTCCCTTGCTTGGAAGAATCACCCCTCTCCCCCTCGGTGATATTGACCCCTCCCTGTGTGGGGGTAGTGTGATCCAGTCCTCAAGTCCGGCTAGACAGATTACCCTGGAGTTTTTGCCAGAACTACATGGGAAGACACTCTTTTGCTCCAGAAGCTGATAAGTTACATCCAACAAGTGGAAAAATTCTGTATGAATTTGCTTGGGCTACCATAACAAAACAGCCCAGACTCGTGGCTCAAACAATAGAAATTACTTTCTTACAGATCTGGAGACTGAAAGTCCAAGGTGAAAGTCCAGCAGGATTAGTTCCCGGTGAGGCCTCTCAGCCTGGCTTGCAGACAGCCACCTCTGGCTGTGTTCTCACCTGCCCCTTCCTCTGTACACACACACTCCCGGCATCTCTTCTGCATATAAGAACACCTACTGGATTAGGGTCCCACCCTTAGGACCTCATTTAACCTTAATTCCCTCCTTGTCCGCTCTATCTCCAAATATAGTCACCCTGGGGGTTAGGGCTTCAACATAGGAGTTTGAAAGGCGGGACACAATTCAGTCCATTTCCGATTCTATAGAAGAAATGGAGAGGAAGATGGAGCCCCAGTGACATTGTTTTAGGCCCTGGATATAGTAAACCAACCCTACGTCCCTAATTATTCCATTTTCACCAACAGTTTTCCTTTTCTTTATAACTATTCTCTTGATTAGTTAAACACATCTACGTAATGACCATTGTTAAGAAAAATAATGAACAGTGATTTGGGGTGTTAGGAATTAACAAAAACGTTCTTTTCATTATAAAATGAGAAGAAATATCAATATCTATATAGGTTTTTTACATTGTGGCTTAATCGAAGACATATTCACTGTAGATATCTCAATTATTTTATGCATGGGAAGGTGGTCTTAGGAAAAACTCTATTATCTTAGCATGTTTCTTAAGCACAATTATTAGAAGATTCAGCTGTTCTAATATCTTATTCCCTATCATCAAGCACAGATTAAAAAAACTCGGAATTCAACAAGAAGCTATGTGCTTATTGCTTTTGATACAAGTATCAGAAGTTGATTCTGAAAGCTTCTACTTTTCAGTAGAAATAACATCAGCCATTCCCATTCCATTCATACATAGAACCATAGGTGGTACCCCAGCCACTTGTCTAAACTTGAAGTATTGATACCATATTCAGAGGATAAAATTCATAACGCTTATGTACTCAACTTGAAAGATGAGAAAAAAGAGACACCGATCGACTGCATTCTATCTTCCCGTCTATGTCTCAAATCCATCTCCTTGTCTGATACCCAGCTTTTAAGCCAATCTATCTCTGCTACAGGATATAATTGGGTGGAAAGATGGAAAATGTATAATGAAGTTTATATCTTATCTAAAGAAAACGCAACCACATTTATTTATTACTTAACCCTTAATGCAGGAAAGGAATTCTATGAAGCTATGCTAAATATTGAAGTCTAATGTGTGAGCCCCTTAAGCATCCAAAATGTGCTCTGATCCATCTTTGTGTCCCCTGCACCTACTACTATTTGGGCTCAGAATCAGGAATCAAGAGATGTTTTTGTGAGTGAACAACATAAAACACAATTACAATGTTGAATGATAATGACATTGGCAACCTACCGAAGATGTCTAATCAGCGCAAAGTACTCCACATTGGAGCCCAGACTGCCAAAAGGGTGTATGATAGAATGAGGGTTACTCTTGACAGACTATGACTAATGTTTTATGTCTGTAAGTTTAGTTTTACATTTTTATGACTAGTGATAGTTCAAGATTACATGCCAGAAAATCTGGATTCCTGTCTTGGGTGTCTCGCAAACAAGCTTTTTACCTTGCATGAGTTGCTTAATCTATTCTTGAGTCCCTCATCACTAGGTGGAAGTTTAATTAAGCCCATTCAGATGTTCTATCAGTTCATGAACAATTAAGTTGAAAATGAGATATTTAAAGCTTCCGCAAACAGGTTGAAATCTACCTTTCCAAACTGATTTCCTAGAATGCATCGGCTCCCGCCAGCCTGCCCTGTGCCTTGTATGCTAGCTTCTGTCCTATTTCTTCCTCCTGGGATGTCCATCCTGATCTTCTCACCTAATTCTTACCATTTTTCAAAACCCAGACTCATGCCTGTCTCCTTGAAGCCTCCCAGACCACACACATTGGGGTTTCTGTGTGGTGTGAGCACCTCAAGGACAGAGCCTGACTGAGTCTTTTGGATACTGCCCCATACTTGGCAGGGGAATAAAGGGAATGGGGAACATTGTGGCTTTCCCCTCAGATCCTCGGGACTTCAGAGCCTTCACTCCATTCAACCCAATAGTCCAAGATTTCAAAGACGTAAAGAGACTGAAGACCTCTCTCCCACAAGTCAGTCACCAATCCGGCAGAAGTATCAGGTGCCTGTTTCCCCACATTTGTTTTGAACATGCACAATGATTTGTTTAGGTCTTGTTTAGGGGGTATTTAGAATGGGATGTGGCTGAGCTTAACTGTCAGCTCGGTATTTCACCATTAACATGCATAGAGCTCTTAGGGCGTTAACTGAAGAGTCCAGAATTGAGAATTTAAGCTAAGGTATTTAAAATCTTTGACAGTCTCATTACCAATATATATATATATGTGTGTGTGTGTGTGGTTTCTGAAAAGTTACCAAAGCAACTGGAACACATGCTAAAACAACAATTTTCAGTGTCATCCATAGCCATGAATCTTAATTGTGTCATCTGATTCCACGTCTCACTTATATGGAGCTAAACCCGAACTACTTTTCAGATGTGAAATATATTCATAAGTCTGTCCCAAATTGTAAAACAGAAATTTATTATTGTAACACCCAGCTAAATGTCATACTAATTCATCTGATGACCTTCGTGATTCTGCAACATTATAGCGCTCACGATGTCAAAGCCGCCAATATATGAGTTCACAGACTGAGGGTAAGGCAACAGCGGCCCCACCCCATGCCCACCCAAGAAGAAATAAGAGAGGCTTTTGTATTTGCAAGTCCTGGTATGGTTTATTTATAAAGCAATAAATATTAGAAGCACAAATAAGTTGCACGTGTGTAAACAAACTGTACAATGATTGATGAGAGATAAGGGAGGGAGGTTCGGAAACCTCCAAGCAGAACACTGTCACCCTGAATGAAGGCGGGCCAGGCAAGAAGGCGCCTAGAAGCACTTGCGGTGGACGATGGAGGGGCCCGCCTCGTCGTACTCCTGCTTGCTGATCCACATCTGCTGGAAGGTGGACAGCGAGGCCAGGATGGAGCCCCCGATCCACACGGAGTACTTACGCTCAGGTGGAGCAATAATCTGCAGAAAGAAAAAAACCTTCCAGTGAATTCTGAAGCTCCAAGTAACATGTTGGGGACATTCACAGAAAAACATACTAGATATTAATTCTCTGCTATGTGAGATACTGCACACCCAAAATTAATATAGCTGAGTTAAATCTAAAGAATTTTCCCCTATTTCATTATTTTCATTTTCAAAGACTCTACAAAATAGAATTTCCCCATTTCTCTGAACCCAGTGGAACGTGACTACAAGCTAAATGCCTGGAGGAGGAGCTAGCCCAAAAGTTGGGGACTTTTAAAATGTGCTCAAGGATTTAGGGTCCTTCTTAAAGATTTATTATCCTCCACTGCTTGAAAACATTTTTAAAGTCTCCCATCTTGGGAAAAGTGCTAGGAAGTCAGGAGCGGTGCTAGATTAAGTGTTAGAAAAGCTAAAGGGGAAGTTTAGAGGAGATAGGAAGCTAAGTGTGAGGGACAGGAGTCAGGAATGCAGTTCTGCTTGGAACACCAAGACCTGCTGCCTCGGCCCCCCACCCACAGAAGCTCTTTACCTTGATCTTCATGGTGCTGGGAGCCAGGGCAGTGATCTCCTTTTGCATGCGGTCAGCGATACCAGGGTACATGGTGGTGCCTCCAGACAGGACATTGTTAGCATACAGGTCCTTGCGGATATCAATGTCACACTTCATGATACTATTGTAAGTTGTTTCATGGATACCAGCAGATTCCATACCTAGGAACGAGTTTAAAAAATAAAAGCACATGCACTCAAGCCAGGGGCCAGGGTGAAGAATGTCTCCGTGTTGGTGGCTGTCACCACTTGTCTCTGAAACATATGTGCCTCTGCAAGATACGCTGCAGGGCATTTGTGGAACAGGTGTCTCTACAAGTGCCGACAGTTAATCCACAGCAGACTGCCAAGAAATGAATGACTGTGTTCAGCACCTGTTTGCAGTGAACATTTGCTGTATCCATCAAATGTGTGGAGATACACTGGAAAAGGATGAGACACACATTTAAGTTAAGTTAATGCAATTTTTATTTATGGGCTAAACTAGATCCTGGCAGCTCCTGTTGGAAATCAGCCCTGAGGAGAGATGTTTGGTGAAATAAAAGAGTCCAGTTATTGCTATGAGTAGGATTGTTGTTGCATTTAATGATGAGTAACTTAAAAGGGAAGTCCAGCTACTTGGTGATGGCCTAAGTAAATGGAATAACCTATTGAAATAAGTCAGCTCTTTCAAGTATAATCACCCCTTTCCTGCAGATACGGGCTATTCAGTTATTGCTTTGTCTCATACTTTACTTTGAGGTGAAGTCAGTGTGTCCTCCTTTATCACATCATTGCAACAGAACAGTGATGGGCATCCCTTTAAGGAGCCATCAGGACCTGGGGCTGAGCTGTGTGCAACTCCCCAGCTATGCCTCCTTTCAACTCAAGGGTCTTAATCCTTCTTGATTCTCATAGACTTTACTCTGGGAGTCCCCGAGGTTTCCAGGGAGAGCCGCACCTCCACACCCACCCCACCACTCACCGATGAAGGAGGGCTGGAAGAGCGTCTCGGGGCAGCGGAAACGCTCATTGCCGATAGTGATGACTTGGCCGTCAGGCAGCTCATAGCTCTTCTCCAGGGAGGAGGAAGAGGCAGCTGTGGCCATTTCATTCTCAAAATCCAGGGCGACGTAGCACAGCTTCTCTTTAATGTCACGGACAATTTCACGCTCAGCTGCAGAAATAAAGGGTTATTCCAGTCAAGCTCTGAAAATGAAGTTAACTTCATTTGTGGAGAGGGACATGGATTCTCCAGCGGTGGGAAAAAGCAGACACAATGCTGTGACAGATGACATACACACACACACACTCACCAGTGGTGACAAAGGAGTAGCCCCGCTCAGTGAGGATCTTCATGAGGTAGTCAGTGAGATCCCTGCCAGCTAGGTCCAGGCGCATAATGGCATGGGGCAAAGCGTAGCCCTCATAGATGGGGACGTTGTGAGTCACACCATCCCCAGAGTCCAGAACAATGCCTGGCAGAGGAAACAGGCAAGGAGGTAAATCCCTGGGGACACCACTGCTTTAGCTGTCAAAGCCTACTTCCAATCTTAGCTGAGAGGTACAAGCACTGGGCATGGATCCAGATAAAATTAGGTGCCTACACATGAAGAATTGTTCGCCTAGGAGTTGTGATGCTGTGATTGGCTTGGATACATTGCATGGAGTTTGATGTGCCATCACCTACTTTAGGTAAGGGAAGGCTCTATCCATGTGCTTTCAATAGTCAGAAATACATGTGCTCTGAAACTACCCTCCGGGTACTACTCTTACCTCTCTCAGCACAGACACCTTCCCAGGGAGCGCGAGGGAGGGGACATTCCTTTTTCAGCTGGGGAAACTGATTCACAGCAAGGCCAATGACTTGGGAACATGTTCATCATGACTGTCCCCGAGCCTGAACATACCTGTGGTGCGGCCAGAAGCATACAGGGACAGCACCGCCTGGATGGCCACGTACATGGCGGGGACATTGAAGGTCTCAAACATGATCTGGGTCATCTTCTCGCGGTTGGCCTTGGGGTTTAAGGGGGCCTCGGTGAGCAGCGTGGGGTGCTCCTCGGGGGCCACGCGCAGCTCGTTGTAGAAGGTGTGGTGCCAGATCTTCTCCATGTCGTCCCAGTTGGTGATGATGCCGTGCTCGATGGGGTACTTGAGCGTCAGGATGCCGCGCTTGCTCTGGGCCTCGTCGCCCACGTAGGAGTCCTTCTGGCCCATGCCCACCATGACGCCCTGCGAGCGGAAACAGATGGGAAAATAAAGCATCCGCCACATCAGGAATATAAGGGATGCCTTATGAATTTACATCTAACTGCCCAAGTCAAGGAACACCTTACAAATATCAGAAATAATAAACTATAGGGGTTTACCCCAAATCTAGAAATGTAATTTAAAATCAATCTAGGCAGAACCTTTTTCCCCTGTCAGCCCCAGAGACAGAATTCTATTGTTTAGAATATAACTGAACTGCAGGGAGGAAAATGAAGCTACTTCACTGAAGTAGAAGGTCACCTCATTTTAAAAATACCTTAACGCCTTTATTAAATTATTAAGCTCGTCACCCACGTCAACTGGAATATAAATGTCTCTGTCTGTGAAATGACTGAAGTAATGACATGTTGTATTTCTCCTAAGAAAAGATTTTGACATTCATCAAGTGAACATAAAAAGATGGGCTGAAATGCTATTATCACCCTGATGGTGAAACCCTGCCTGTCCAGAGCTGCCCAGAACACCCTCAGTCACCGGCCCTGAGGAATACAGCGCTCCTCCCCGGCAGCCGGTCTGGCCAGGCATGTGCCAAAGCCAGAGAGCGTGACATTTCTCATAATAAACAAGGTGGTGTGTCACTATCACCATGGCACTTACTGCCTCTGTCACGCCTGGCTTCTAAAAATGCAGCAGCCAGGAAGCAGATAGATGGCATCCATTAGGAGCCCTGCAAGCTGCCTGGGAACAGGAGGGAGGAATGTGGGTTGGGTCCTGGTTGATTGAGAGTTTAAGTTTTGAATAGGACTTAAAAGGGGAGCTAAGGAAAAAAAAAAGTGAAGTGTGTAAGAGGTAGAGGGGAAGACACAGAACTAAAAATGCAGGTCAGGAGTGCAGGAGAGAAGCTGCTGACTTTTCACACAAGGAGTTGGGCCTGTGGAGTGTGTCCCTGCAGTGGAAGGGGGGAAGTGGACATTGGTGATACGTTCTGCTGGGAGAGCTGTTTGTGTTGCCTTGGATTTGAGGCTAATCCATCTTTTCCATGTCCGACCTAAAGTTTATGGAGAAGGAGGGTCAAGTGAGCCGTTTCCTGCACCGGGCGGAGCGGGTGGCTGGAGGGGGCGCTCCAGGCGGGAGCCGGCCGGGTGGGGGCAGGTTTACCTGGTGGCGCGGGCGGCCCACGATGGAGGGGAAGACGGCGCGGGGCGCGTCGTCGCCCGCGAAGCCCGCCTTCACCAGCCCGGAGCCGTTGTCGCACACCAGGGCGGTGGTCTCCTCGTCGTCGCACATCTCAGCGGGGCTTCGGCGGGACCTGCAGGTGGAGGGGAGCCGGCGGCGTTGTCCCCCGCGTGCAGGGAGGGCCCGGGGCGGAAGAGGGGCGCGAGCGGCCGCCAGCTGGCTCCCCGCCACCCTTCGCCCGGAGCCCCCCGAGCCCGCCGCCGCCCCCCTGCCCGCGCCCCGCGGGGACCCCGCGCGCCCCGCTCCCCCCGGGACCCAGCGCGAGGCAAGGCAGAACCGAATCGAGACGCTCGCTCTTTCACAAGAAGCGGCGGGGCGGCGGCCGGCGGGCCGGGGAGCAGCGCGGGCTGGGCGGGCGCCGGCTCACCGTACGCGGGTCGGGCTCGGCTCGGCTCGGCTCGGCTCGGCTCGGCGCGGGCGGCGCGGGCGCTGGGTGCCCGGCGCGGGCCGCGGCGCTTTATAGCGGGCTGGCGGCCGGGGTCAGCGGCGGGGCAGGGGTGGGGGGCCTCGCCGGCCGCCTTGCCTTATTTGGTCGCCTTCGCGCCGCCGACGAGCTCCGAGGCCATTCATGGAGCCCCGGGCAGGGCTGGGGATCGGCCGGGGGCCCCGGGCCATGTAAGGAAGGGGAGGGGGCGGCCGGCGAGGCGGGAGGGGGGCTGCACGGGGCCGGGGGCCGGCGAGCCGAGGGACGCCGCCCCCGCCTCCGCCCCGGCTGGGGGCGCTCCTTCCCAGCCCCGCTGGCCTCAGAGGCCGAGGGCGCGCCCACGAGGGAAGGCTTGGCGCCCGGCCCTCTGCCGGGGGTCCCTGACCGCCGGGTCAGATCCCCTCCAGGACGGCGCGCTGGAGGCGCGGCACCTGGCGGTCCTCACGAGCCTGACGGGCATCCCGGAGCGCTCTGGCGCCCCGACAGGGGCATCTGGGACGGGGTTCCCTCTGGTCCAGCCTGGATGACTTGACTCTTCCATAGCCGGGCTGTGCTCCTCTAGCTCAGAAAGCTGGGGCTCCCCTAGGCCACCGCGACCTGGCGGAGGGGCTGGCCAGCGCAAGGGCTAAGAAGGGCAGCGAGGGGCTGGCCAAGCCTTGCTGGACAAAGGGCAGGTTTAGTCGCCTGGAGATCAGGGAGCCCCTGCTGCTGCGAGGGTTTTGCTCAAACTCGGATCCCCGTCTTTAAGCCAGAGAAGGGGCCCCCGCTGCCAACGTGAATGAATGATGCCAAAGTACTTGTCCTCTTGCTGGTGGATAGATGAACTGTCAACTGGGGACAAAGGCCTCTGTTCCAGATGAGACAAGGCTGAAAGAGCAAATATTCCTTGTCAAGAAGCTAAGAGCGATTCCAACCAAATGAACATATATACTACAGAGCAGTATTGTCCTGAGCAGGAACTAGTGAGAAAAACAGAGTCCTGGGCCCCCCCCTCCCCAAAACATTGAGTCAGAATCATTTTAGCAAGATGCCCAGTTAATCTGTGTGTACATTAAAGCACGAGAAGCATTGGTATAAACTGGTATAAACTGGTGGAAACAGATTTTGAAGGATCTTGGGACTTGGGAGAAAAGAAGGGAAAGATGACATGAATTGGGGAAGAGGAGAAAGAAACAGAGACATCAGAAGGGCACAGATCACTGGTGTGCGCTGGGGCCCTCTATTCTCAGTTCTTGACTGGCACTTGGATTTTTAATGCTTGTGTTTTCTTCCTGTTCACACTAGTTAAAAATAGAAAACTGGGCATGGCGTCCATCTCTAGAGTGGTCTTGGATTGATACGCTGAGAAGGCCTGCTGATTAGATACTTGCCCAGACTGGGGAATGCTGGGCCCTCCCCCTGAGCTCCCCAGCCATGTTTGGGTTGTTTGGGAGAAGAAACTGTGGGAGCAGCTGGGTGGCAGTCAGGGGAGGAGTCCTGCTGGGGTTGTGCCCTGCTGTGCAGTAGGCCTTTACAGTGAAAATGCCCGTTGGCAGGATTCCTCAGACAGATGCAGAACCAAGAAAATGGAGAAATGAGACTGATTTATAGCCAGCTGGCCCTGAGTTCAAATCCTGCCTCTGTTACTTCCTGTCTATTTGGTCTTGGGCAAGTCAGTTTTCTGAGTCCCAATTCCCCCCTCTGAAAAAGACACAATAACTCTTTTCTGGCAAGAGTTATTTATTGTTGCAATAATTAGAGAGGAGTAGAAGCTACCTAGAAGATACAAAGCAAATTGTAACAATTACAATTCAGTAATAATGGTACTTCCAGAGGCAGCAGGAGCTCTCTTTGGAAGAACTGGGTCAGTTTCATCCCTTTATTGATTCAGCAAATATTTATGGGACAAAAACTGTGCTAGTTATGTAGATACAGTGATAGATGAAATAGAGTCAGACTCATACTCTAGCAGTCAGAGCCGGTTATGGTACACTCTGGGAAGGAAGGGGAAGCCGGGGCTGGGTCACAGAAAGAGGAATTGAAGAGGGGTTCAGAGAATGACGCTTCATGAGGAAGTATCATTTCATTGTTGTTCAAGTAGAAATGGACATTTGTGTGAAAGGAAGACAGCTTCTGCTTGGGAGTGGCTGATGACAGACTCCTACATTCACTGCCATATGTGCAAAGGGAACTTCTGCAAAGTCCAGCTTATCAGTGAGCACTACGATTATTGACCTGAATCCTTTGCAAAGACTTCCAGGGCTCAGGAGGCCAATTCCAGCCCACCCACTTCGGGATCAGTCTGCACTGGGGGTGGGGAGGAGAAGGTAGGTCAGTGGAACACTGAGACCAGTTTCATGAAACAATCTAAACCCTTAAAATGTTTTTAAAACAATTTCATGTTTTCCCCACATAGAATAAAATGTATTTTCATGTGCATTATATTTATGCTAAGAAAGAAGACTTTTTTCCCTTAAAGAAAGTAAGAGTCAATGAGTGATTTTCGTTTGACACATTTCAGGCCCTTTAGTTTGAAAATGGAGATTGGCTTCTGTCATGTCTGCTTAAGCAGTAAAAATGGCTTACCTCTCTGGTGCATTCTAGAATCTTTTTAATTGTGGTAAAATGTACATAACATGAAGTTTACCATATTAACCATTTAAAATCATACATTCGGTAGTGTTAAGTATATTCACATTTGTGTGCAAGCAACCAATCTCC
This sequence comes from Phataginus tricuspis, assembly GCA_029783875.1. NCBI lineage: Eukaryota > Metazoa > Chordata > Mammalia > Pholidota > Manidae > Phataginus > Phataginus tricuspis. Next base: position 21,602,756 of record JAQQAC010003584.1, on the reverse strand, counting down.
CAATTTCATTTTTGATGCAAACTCTAAAGTGATTTCAAAACCCAGGAATGGCTGTCTCACAGCGTGGGGAAGACTGGCGTACACCCAGTGAGGCAGGGAACCAGTGTGCTTGCTGCCCGAGGTCACCCCGGTGAGCGGACGGAAGAGTGAGGCTTGCAGTCCGGTGCCTGACTTTGCGCTCTGCTCCTGACCGCCGCCCCGAAGCTGCTGTTTCTGGGGCTGCCCTTCCTCAGGGCGGAATGCGAACCACTGCAGCCAAATTACCCGGGCTGCCTCGCCCAAGTTCAAATTCCATTGTCCCACCCGGGAAGGTCGAATCGGCGTTTTAAGTAAGTCACCACCCCTGTTCCCCAGGTGATCCAGAGGAAAAGACTCAGCGGCACTGCCTGGCTGTCCCTCCTCAGGCCCAAGGAGCTTGGCCGAACGCTTCCTAAGCTGCCTCGCTGGCTGGAGTCCAGCATGGCTGACCTTGAGCAGCCCAGCGGGACGGCGGAGCAGGGGCATTGTCCCCAGGGCTCTCGAGGGCTCTCCAGGCCCTTCTGGGCAGGGGCAGGCCATGAGGGAGACGTGCGGGGCAAACTGAAGGAACAGAAGGTGGCACCGCTCCTGCTGCCCTTGCCTCGAGGGAAGCCTGTTTCATCCACCATCTGCTGGGATCTGGAAGGGAGGGCGGCGGCCTCTCCCGGCACTGGGGGATTAGCAGTCACTTATCTCAGCTGTTCCTCCATTCGGAGGTGTCACAGTATTTACAGAGAAGCCAGAAACAGACCAAGCCACACTGAATTCCAGCCCAGGCGCCCTCCCGGTCCCCTCCTGTGGCCCCTCCTGCATTCCGTGGGCTGGGACGGAGGAAGGGGCTCTTCCTAGACCAGCCCCGGAGTTGGGGAGCCGACCTTCTGAGACATTTCTATTTTCTTTCCCTACACATTTGTTCACTCCCACTGCCCTCTGGCTGGAGCTGGGTCTCAGTTTTCATTAAAAGAAGAAAGTGACGTGACTGTGAGGGATGCAGGCCCCCACACATCCTGGGGCTCAGAATTCCATACCAAGGCACGCCTCATCTCTGCCCCAGGCTGTCCCATGTTTCACGTGCAAGCACCAAAGACGGATCCGGGAGGGCATCCCAACTCCAGATGGACCCCGCTCTGGGCGGACTCCAGCGGCCCCTCCCTTCTGGCCTGATGGGACCAACTGTGATGAGCCATTTAATGCCATTAAAAAAGGCGGACAAGGCAAGGAAGAAGAGGGAAGTCGGGAGGAGTACATGGAAGGGAGACCCTTCTGGATCTTGCCATCACAGAGACCTAATGATCTAAAAGTCAAATTTTCACTCTTGCTTATCCTGGTGTAAATCTGGGAAATCACCAAGGGTTTCTAGTAGCCTTTTTAATTCCTTAAAAGGAGTTTGTCTAACAGTTACCAAAGGGAAGGCACTGGGGAGGATGGGTGGGAAGGGAGGGACAAGGGGGAAAAGGGCATTACGATTAGCAGACATAATGTTGGGGGGGCACGGGGAGGGCTGTACAACTCAGAGAAGACAAGTAGTGATTCTACAGCATCTCATTACACTGATGGACAGTGACTGTAATGGGGTTGGTGGGGGGGACCTGATGAAGTGGGGAGCTTAGTAACCATAATGTTACACATGTGATTGTAGATTAATGATACCAAAGTAAAAAAAAAAAAAGGAGTTTGTCCTTCAAGGACGAAGTGTTGAAGCTTGCAGGTTTCTGCTTGGAAGAAGGTGTTCCTTCTTAGCTTAGCTCCCCCGTGCTGGCAGAAACTATTTATGGAGTTCCAGTCTTTCATGTGTTGCCGGGAGCACACCTGCCTTTCCTGGAGAGTCCACATGTAGCACTGCCCGACCTACACCTCACTAGGCTGCCTGCTTACAAGTGCCAGAGCATCAGCATGGGGGGGAGCTGTGAGCTCAGAGATGCTCTGGTAGCCCCTTTGGTGACCTGCATAATGTGGAGCCCAACTCTTCCCCCTTAGAGACTGGAGACTGGGCATACCTCTGACCCACATCCTAGTTGCTAACATATACTGAGCTCTTACTAGGGTCTGTGCACTACCCTGAGCCTGTATGTGTACATGGTCCAGAGGCAGCTTTCTAGGTGACTGACCGCCAGCTGCAGAATCTGCACAACTGCTACTTGATATGATGTCAGTTTACACAAGTGCTCTGTGATATGGTGTCACTGGCCTATACTGAGGGGCTGTGTAAGAAGTACACCACCTTTGTCACAAATGGAGGTACCACTGCCGTCATCGAAGGATGTTGTCACGGGTGTTCATCAAAGGACGCAGTCTTCTTTATGAGCCTCCAGGAAGAATTTCCTATCTGCCTCAAGTACTAAAAACAGTAGCATTACCAAGTATCTGGTCTGTTTTGATTCTGTAGATCTAGTGAATCTAGTGATCTGTAGATCTGTAGAATCTAGTGACCAACCAGTTTTCCTTTAGGTAGTGGCTAAGAAAAATCTTTGAAAACCACACATATGGCCCGATTGTTAACATGATTACAAATCGTTATGATCTATTTTAAATACCCACCTCTATTTTTCATTTTTCTTTTCCTTCCATTTTTAGCTTTTATTTGTATATCTTTGTAAGGCATAAATCTTTTGTGGGACATAACAAAGGATGGATGAATAGGTAGACAAGAATGAACTTTGGAGATAGTGGAGAGATTACTTGCATATGTCTGTAGGTTTATTCCATCCTGATACAAACATCTATTTCTTAATGAAAACACCTATTGCTTATGAAGTATCATATCAATTTTGATTTTCCTTTTAACATTATGATAAGTATAACTAGCAATCTAAAATAACATTTCCCCCATTATAAAATATATAAAAATATGTGCTTATTGTGATAAACTAGGAAATTACTGAAAAGAAAACTACAAAGGAAGTGACATATCTGGTTGAGTTGTTACAGCCTTGTATTCTAACCTCCCTAAAATAAAATTAAATGTAACATGAAATTCATGAGGCCTTGGCTTCCATATCTACTTATAGCTGCTGCTGGACTGAGAAAAACAAATAGCCTCCTATTCTGGAAGTTTGCAAGAATGTCCACTTGTTCTTCAAAGAGACATGCAATGCAAGGAATTTGCATTAAAAGCATTTCTTGGTTTTACTATTATAAACTAAAGTATCTCCAGTCAACAGCTGGAAGCAAAGAATGCCAAACAGGGGACAGGCTCTGCCCTTGGGATTACACCAGCCACATCCACTTATGTGTTTTAGAGGGCAGGGTTTAGTTTCCAACTCAGCTGTTGAACCCTTTCAAAATTGTAGTCTAAAAATGGGGATCTATCACTAACATAAAACTAAACCATATGAATATATTGCTGAAAACTTTGTCTTTATGTTCAGTGTGAAAGCAGTTGTTGTAGGGGGCATATTTCCAGTGATTTTATGATAGTATTTCCAAAGTCCTCTTGTTAGCTAACCAATTCACCTTGCCCTCACAGCCTCTAATATAATTTCATAAATTAAAAAATAATTTAAAAATAAAGGCTTTGCCTAAAACCAGTCTTCTGTATTAGCCAGGGGAAGGAAATAGACAGTGTACCTCCAAAATAAAAACCACTGAAAAGCCTTCCCAAGCTGTGACTTGGGTGAAAATGCTGGCACTCACACGGAGGAACAGGTCCAGGTGTGTATGGCGTTTCAGAGGGAGGAGTCAGCCTTCAAGAAATGAGGAAAAAGCAGCCATAAGCCATAAGCCATGATGGGGCTTTGAAAAATGATCACAAAATTTCGGGCATGACCCAAAGGGTGTCACAGAGTAAAGCATTATGTCACCAAAGAAGTACCTGCTGGAACTGGATAGACCTCAGGTGAGAACATTTTTCACAGATGAATAAGAGGGTGTCCTCTGTTCAGTTAACCCTTTTGCAAATTCTACCTGAGTGTGCAGTTTTCCAGGGAAAGATTCCAGTTGCTGTTTGATATTATTACAGTTCAATGTCTATAACGACCCCAAAGGATTCACGCTGGGCTCTGCTCTCTACCAAAGGATGTGGCCATTTCATCTCTGGGTCCTCCGTCCAATGACAGGACTGTTCAGAGCCCTACTCTGTCGGCGCGGAAAGGGAGCCCTGAAGCCCTAGGCCACGCTGACCCCCAGACTGGCATAACCGATCATTTCTGGTGTCCTTCCAGGAACCCCACCACTGAGCTGCTGGGTCACGGTGGCGGGAGGGGTGAGAAGAGGACACAGGGAGATGTGATCAGGGGAGTGACCTGCAATCCCTCCACCCCTCCCATGAGTTTCTATCTGAGTAGAAAACTGAAAATGATAAATCGGAAATCCACAGAGTTACTGGTACCAGAGCTGAGCTTTTGCTTTCACGCCAGGCAGAGGGAAACCTCATGTAAGCTGTGCTCATTTTGTCCAGCTCAGGGATGTAGGCCCCAGAATGCCAATGGGAAAGGCAGAACTGAGCCCAGCAGGCAGAAAGCCTTGCTGCTGAGAGCAGCTCCAGTATTCTAGAAGTGCCCGCACCTCATGCCTTAATATCAAACCTTTAAAATTTTCCCAAGAAAAGTAGTCAGACATTTCTTTGATCTAGCTGGAAACTAACCTTTATTCTGGCTACATATGAAAAGTTAAATGTTAAGCTTGCTTATTTTCTCGCTTGGAACATGTTTGTATGAATCTGAGAGACTCAGTCATGAGTAAACGTTTATGGCTTCCCTCTCCTGTGTCTCACAGGAGGTCGCACGGATGGGTCAAGTGCAGCTTCCCAAAGCCTCTGAGTCAGTCACAATCCTGCAGACGAGTCTTAAAAACCTTGGTGTTGCGCAGCAGCTGCGAATGACAGATGCTCTTTGTTTCCTCAGATATTTGTGCGTGTGGAAGGTCTAGGTAACATTTCATAATGTCACCACACGTGTGGATACACCTTTGACCAAAAGTGTGGTATGCTAGGAAAATATAGTCCTCGATCGTCAGAGGTTCTGTCATTTCTAAGAAGGTATCTTTTACCCTCCTCAGCTCTCTGAATGTTATTTAAATTCTCAGTATCAACCAAGAAGATACCCAGTTCTCAGTGACGGTTTTTGAACAAAGGGCCTCAAATATTTTCCCTGAGAGATTCAGTCATGCTTTTACGTACGTGGAAACTTGAACATGCCCCTGGTCTCTCCTTTTATAAATTGCTTAGCAAGGTATTTCAGATGGATAAACTCTTCAATTTGAAAAAGTATTATTTCTAAAACAGTGATGCTTCCTGTGGAAAGGTAGCTGTGAACCAGAGGAAAAATCCAATTTTGTAGCTAAGTCAAGTTCTCTTGAAATCAAGATGTGGTGTATTCAGTCTCTCCATTCAAACAATATTTATTTAACGCCTTCTCTGGGCAAGGCATTGTACGGGGTAGAGCAAAGACTACCAGAATGAGCGAGACAGCACCTGCACCCCAAGGAAGTTTTATACTGTATTTGATACGACACAGACCCAACTATTCATCTCAAAGTTCTGTGCTAAGTAAAAGAGATATTTGACAAAAGGGGTTGCAAACAGGCAGAGTTCTCATTATGGCCTTCGGGCAAGGCTTCAGTGTCTATGGATTTTGAGCTGAACCAATAAGGGCTCATTGCGTCATACGTCCCCTCCCACCCAACTCATGCCAGTTTGGCTTAATTTTGCAGATGAGTTTGGAGGGACTACTGAACGCTCGAGGCTTCAAAAATAAGAAGAAACTGGGGGGCGGGGGGAATAATAATAAATAATAGTAAGCCTTAGTGTATCGTGCTATATTTGTGAAATTATTTTTAATCATAATCATCTTTTCTAATGAAGAGCGCAAGCACAAGCACTTTGTTCCCTCCTGGGATGATTACAGCCTGGTCAGCAGACACTCACTGATGTCCACTGCAGACCTCATACCGCACTTCTGAGGAGACAACATCAGGTTTCCATATAAAGTCAGCAATGAGGACACTACCAAAGGCGCCACTGAAATGGTCTTGCAAATGAAGCATGTGCGTGTGTGTGCGTGTGTGTGTGCGTGTGCCACTGTAACACACTCTGCACTTTACCCTGAGCCTCTGTGAGGCGCCCCGCCAGGGACTCGTGGAAATGCGGAGGAGGTGGGAAGAAGGCAGGAGTGTGTGAGAGGGGAGGGAACACTGATGCTCGGGTCTGCAGGGAGGGGCCATTGAGCAGACAGAGGTCTAGGCCAGTGGTTCTCAGTCTTGGCCGCACATGGCCTCACCTGGGGAGCTCATACCTGGATCCTGCCCACATAGATCCTGATATAATCGGTCTGGTGCACGCGGGCATCTGGGGATTTCTTAAAGCTCCCAAGTCATTCTAATGTTCGACCGAAGTCGAAAACCATTGATCTCATTGTGTGCTTCTCGAACTTAAACTTACATCAGAATCACCCAGAGAGCTGGTAAGCTGCAGACTGCTGGGCCCCATCCCTGGAGTTTCTCACTCAGTAGGTCTTGATACCAATGCTAAGAGGCTGTGGACCCGCTCTGAGCAGCCCTGACCCAGAATAAACGTTTACTGGGGTAACATTTGCACCCACCAGGTGGCACAGGTGAAGTGGACATGGGACAGGGAAGCTGTATAGAGTACGAGCCAGGGAATAGGCTTAAAAAAATTTTTTTTGGTATCATTAAGATACAATTACATGAGCAACATTGTGGTTACTAGATTCCCCCCATTATCAAGTCCCCACCACATACCCCATTACAGTCATTGTCCATCAGCATAGTGAGATGCTATAGAGTCACTACTTGTCTTTTCTGTGTTGTACAGCCCTCCCTGTGCCCCCCCTACATTACATGTGCTAATTGTAATGCCCCTTTTTCCCCCCATACCTCCCTTCCCACCCATCCTCCCCAGTCCCTTTCCCTTTGGTAACTGGTAGTCCATTCTTGGGTTCTGTGAGTCTGCTGCTGTTTTGTTCTTATAATCCACAGATGAGTGAAATCATTTGATACTTGTCTTTCTCCACCTGGCTTATTTCACTGAGCATAATACCCTCTAGTTCCTTCCATGTTGTTGTAAATGGTAGGATTTGTTTTCTTCTTATGGCTGAATAATATTCCATTGTGTATATGTACCACACCTTCTTTATCCATTCATTTACTGATGGACACTTAGGTTGCTTCCATTTCTTGGCTATTGTAAATAGTGCTGCGATGGCAGAGGATATGAACAGACACTTCTCCAAAGAAGAAACTCAGATGGCCAACAGGCACATGAAAAGATGCTCCACATCGCTAATCATCAGAGAAATGCAGATTAAAACCACAGTGAGATATCACCTCATACCAGTGAGGATGGCTGCCATTCAAAGACAAACAACAACAAATGTTGGCGAGGATGTGGAGAAAGGGGAACCCTCCTTCCTACACTGCTGGTGGGAGTTCAACCATTGTGGAAAATAGTATGGAGGTTCCTCAAAAAACTCAAAATGAATAGGTTTTTGAAGACCTGAACCTCCTAGAGCCTCTGCCACTCACTAACTCCCTGATCTTGAATAACTGGCTCACACTTTCTAGACTTAAATTTCCTTATTAGTAAAGCAAGAAAAATTATGGAATCTATTCACATGGTTGTTGCAATAATTAATATTTCAAAAGTGTTTTTTATATACACTAAGACAATCTAATCCCCAGCCAACCCTGTGAAGTATTATTTCCCCTCTTTTACAGATGAGGAAGCTGGAAAATCACACAGCTTGTTAGGCTGGTCTTAGAATTTGAACACAGGCAATCTGACTCCAAAGCCCATACACTTAATTATTATACTGTACTGGAGTGATAAATATTAGCTCTCTTGGATAGTAGTCATATTAAGAAATAAATGTCCATGGAATTACAGAAACCTCAGAGTTTCTTGTCTTCATGAAATACAAATATAACATAGCTGAGTAACAGTAGACAATGGAAATTTCTAGGATTAAGTCTAACCTCAACTCTATAAACTAATGTTTCTCACAGTGTATCTTCAGATCACCTGGAAGGGAATCGTCTGGAAATTCTGTACCTTAAACCTATGAAACAGTCTTTGGTGGGCAGGAGTCTAGAATCTAAAACTTTAAGACTCTGTGGTCTGGGTCACATACCTATGAACCGAACATACTTTGTTGTGACTACTCTTCTGTTTCTTAGACTGATATAGTGCTGCTTTCAATGTTACCTTGTGTGTGTGTGTGTGTGAATGTATGATGCCCTCTTTGGAGAAGGTCAAGTTGAGTGGTCTATAGTTTGAGAAAAAACTAAAATCTGTCACTCAAGCTTTCAAAAGTATGCAAATAAAATAACATATAAGATCTCTTGTTTAAAATTTAAAGCATTATGATATATGATAACTTGAGAACCCAACTTAAGTAAAATAAGCAAGTTATTTCATTTTAGGGAAGAAAATTAAAATGTAGCTCTATCTCTGACATCCCTGTTGTACTTCATCAATGTAAACAACTGAGTAGTTAAGATTTTTTAGTAGAAGATTTACTGACATAGCAAAGTTTCATAGGAAACCATCCCCACTTGAGGAACTGCTCTGATTCTGTATTGTCAATGGGCACTTAGCCTTGAATGACATTATAAATTTCTACTCTGGCTGTGATGGGCTAGGAGTTTCTATGCAGAACACCTAGAAAAGTTGGATAAAGCAGTTTTGAAACATTCCTTTAAAGACACTGAAGAGCTACAAAGTCAGGGAGGACTTTAGGGGCTAAGATATCAGAGAGAAGGGAAGCAAAGAGTTGAGCCCAATATTTGCTGCTGCTTTTCCCTTTGAGGCATTTGGTGATTTGTAAGGGTGGGGGACAGGTGCTGCAGCCAGAGGAGAAGCTGAGAAGAAAGGGGCAGTTAAAATTTGAGAAGTGGAAGAAATTTAAACAGTATCATGGGTTGTGGTGGGAGAGAAACACACTTGGGAGCCTAGGGCCTGCCAGGGAAGGGTAGCCATGGTAGCCAGTCCCGGCTTCAGCTGAGACCCTCAAAGGGTTTCACCCCAGGAGTTAAGACAGACTGACAGCAAACAGACTTCGAGTCAGCTCAGTCCCAGGATAGTTTAAAGTGACTGGCCTCACCCTGTCTGTCAGAATCAAAAGTAAACACCCTCTGGAGGAAGATAGCATCCTCCAGAGTTTTAAATTATCTCTGTTTTTTTCACATATAATGTGTGGTATGTAATAGAGGAGTACTCGGCAAGACCAAATAGTTGAAAACCGCAAGGAAATCATAGACAACGGAGAGAGACCCTCAGAAGATCGGAGGCTGAAGTTCTCTGACATGCATGTTAGGTATATTTTTGAAAACTGATTAATATGTTCAAGAAAATAAACGGCAAAACAGAGACTTTCATACATTGGAATCTATTACAAAGAATCACATGAAATTCTAAAACTAAAAATATAATAACAAATTAATAACTCAATAGATGAATTTAAGAGAAGATTGACATAGTTGAAGAGAAGATTAATGAGCTTTAAGGGAGGTCAGTAGAATGTATCCGGACTAAAGCACAGAGAACCAAAGGATTCAAGGTTGGTTTAAATATAAAGATTAGTTCATGTAATTCAGCACATTAGCATAATACAGGCAAATAGTCATGTGACTGGTCCAGCATATGCAGAAACCACATCGATAACACCCATTCAAAATAAAAGCTCTTAGCAAACTGGGAATAGAAAGTACATCCTCGTTCCCTGAGACTAAATAAGACAAGGATGTCTGCTATCATCACTTCGATTCTACATTATACTGGTGCTCCTAACCAGGACAGTAAGGCAAAAAGCACAAAGAGCAGGTATAAGAATTGGAATGGAAGAAACAAAGCTGTCATAATAGTGAGTGTAAAGAATACAAAGGGATTTATCATCAAACTATTTAATTTAAAAAGTGCATATAACAAAGTCAGTGAATTAGGGACACAAATATCACCTATATCAGCAGTAAAAAACTGAAAAGATAACATTTGAAATATGCCAGTTAAAACAGCATCAGAAAACATCAATACCTAGGATTAAGTCCAATTGAAGATGTGTAAAGCCTCCACACATAAAACTACAAAACATCAGGGCAGTAAGTTAAAGACCTAAATAAATGGAGAGAGATGTCATGTTCGTGAGTCAGAAAATCAAATTACCAGCAGTGTGGTGTGTGTGCAAATGGAAATGCTGGCTCTAAAATTTTATAGAAATGCAAAGGGCCAAGAACGACTAAGATAACCTTAAAGAACAACAAAGCTGAAGGACTTATGCTACTAGGAATCAAGATGCTCTATAAAGCTATAATAATTAAGAGACAGTTGTATTTGCGCAAGGTTAGACAAATAGTTCAGACACTGACCCACACACAAATGTATAATTGATTTTGACAAATGCCACCTTGAACAATACTAATGATCTTTTTAATAAATGGTGCTACATCAATTATATAGCCATATAAAAAAAAAGAATCTTGACCCCATCTCACATCATATACAAAAACCAATTCTAAGCTAATCATAGATCTACATGGGTCACTTTCAAAAGTTAATTTCTTAGAATACAGCATAGGATAATATATTGATTACTTTGGGATAGGCAAAGAGTTCTTAAATAGAAAACACTAACAAATCATAAAGAAAATTAATGATAAATTTCACAATAACTTTGCTTCAGCAAAGGTTGTATTAAGAGAATGAATAGATCAGCAATATTGTGGGAGAAAATATTTGGAATACATACATGGCAACACAGGACTCAGATTCCCGTTAGATAAAGAATTCCTATATATCAATGAAAAAAAGACAGATAAACCCATACAAAAGTGCACAAAAGATATAAGATTGTATATCAATGATAGTTTAATTTAAAAAAGAAAGTAGGCAAAAGACTCGGGCACTACACAAAAAAAGATACCCAAGAAGCCAATAAACATGAAAAGGCACTCAATCTCAGTAATAGTAATAGGAAAATGCAAATGAAAATTAAAATGAGTTTCTATGATAGAGACATAGAATGACTGAAATTTAAAAGACTGACAATACCCAATGTCGTTCAGGAAGCATCATATTAACATAAGCTTTGCCTTGATGTTCTCTATCCCTTGACTTCAGGATTTTACCTCTCTAGCCAGATAATCCTACCAATCTAATCTCAAAGGCTATTTCTAGGTCTCTCTTCTCCCTCCAATCATACATGGAGAAGTCTGCCCGGAATATTATCTCTAATCTTTCTGCCAAATTATGTCTCTCCTTTTCTTCTAATCTCTGCAAGCATTCCCTTTCAAAAGACCTTCCCAGCACATTGCCAAGCCAACTTGATTCTCAGCATAGGGATAAACTCTTTCCTGTGCCTTCATCCCTTAGCCAGTCCTCTCTCTCCCCAACTCCCATTTTCTAAGCAGATGCAGGTAGCTTGCTCTGTGCACATTAGAGGTCAGAAACACATGAGCTTCAGTCAGGTGTCTTTAAGATCTTCTTTGTGCTTACCCTTTCTCTCCTTTTGAGGTATAGACTTCCAAAGGTGGGGTACCATAGTGTATCTCTCCCTCACTGCCTACTAATTTTCAGAAAATCCTATCTGGGGAGATCTCCCTGCCTGCTAGGTGAGACCTCAACCCAGCAGAGGGTTCTGTACTCTGATCAAAGAAAAATTCAGGAGCAGGCCATGCAGGTACCAGCAAAGAGTAGTTTAATAAAGCAAAGTACACACTGAAGGAGGTTGTGTGGACATGAGAGCTGAGTAGCCCACTGGGGTTCCGGTTGGGTGGTCTTACACCTGGAGTTTTAGCAGGGGGTGGAATATTTATCAGGATAGGAGGGTTTTTCTCAGGACAGGGAGGGGATTTCTGGGAAATAGGGTGCCGCCCTCTTTTCGTCCTCAGACGGTCTGCCTGGGAACTGTCACGGTGTCATGGCATGATTTCACTATGCCAATGGCATAATGTATTTTGAGGTGAAGTTAGTCATATTGGAACCAGTCAGTTTGGGCAGACCTGTTATCTATACCCTCCCTCCCCTCACCTCGGGAGAGCAGCTTACTTGGAATGTTTAGAATGTAAACGGGCATCCAGCCCCCTCCCTGCTCATGTCTGGCTCTCCACCTACTATAACGTAATGAGTTACAATTTTGATCGAGTGAAGCAAAGAAAAATGAAATGGTTTTTAAGAACGTTGTTTTTATCTGTTTTAAAAAGAAATGCTTATTCTTTATTTTGATTATTAGGAATGTTCGGATGCAAAAAAAAAACACCCACGAGTTTAGTTGCCTTTGCTATTGCTTATTTACAACTTACTTCTTTGACAGTCTTGAAAAACAACCAAAGGGTGATCCATTTTCTGAGCAACGAACCGAGAGAGAATTCTTATCCTGTGACAAATCATCACCTGTTTCTGTTGTTACTGAAAAAAAAAATGAAGGCATTGGGGGAAGGAAAGAGAATGACCTGCAGCCTCTGCTGGGGCGCTTCCGGGCGGCGTTGTGTGTCAGTCCCGTGGAAAACAGTCTAACCTCGGCCGCACAAAGGGTGGGAAATCACGAGTCCGTCAGAGACCAGCACCACTCTGCCCTGCCTTTCTAGCTGGGACAGGATTCCTATCTTGTGCAAATTTATGGATTTTGTCTAGTAGAAAATAAGACTTAAATCTCACCTCCAAAGTGAATTTGAGATATTTGATTTGGAAATACATGGAAACAGAAATAAAAAACAGCCATCTCACAACCAAAGCTCTTTCCCTTAAAGTGTCAGCAGGTCTTCAAAGCTGATGTGTCCTATTTCAAATGAGTGAAAAGAAAACCGATTGTTAAGAGGCCAGGAAAGTAAACACCATGTTTATACTTAGAAGTTCCTCCAGAGATCTGATCACGTCCGTGTGTGATGCAATCTAGTCTGAGCATCTCACGGGCACCAGAGGTCCAGAAACCCTCTCTCCAAGGAAAAGGCTCCCATGATCCGGCCCCCCTGCGGCCTATCTGATGCCCTGGCGCCCAGAAGGCGCAGGGAGGGTCTCTCAGATGTTTGTCCGGCTCTCTTGTCCCCAGTTCTCAAAACTATATCCCTTTCTGTTCAGTTCATCAGTGACTCATTTGGATGATCAAGACACTTATTGTCCCCTTTACCCCAGTAAGGGTAAGCCTGTTATATTTATAAATACGCATTATCCTTGGTTACTTACGTTAGGTTTTATGCAATCTGATCATCAGAAAGCAAAGATTTAAGTTGGAACCAAAGTCAGTTGGTCCTCTGCTGGTCTGCGCTGGCTGAGGGGCCACTGGTGCCGTCACTGCCGACACGATGTCTAGTTTCAGAAGAACAGAGGGCGGGGAAGAACGTTGGCTGGCACCAGGGGGACATACCTAGAACACGGCTGGGGAATTGGATAGCAGAGAGAAGATTTGTGAAGGGGAAAAATGTGTTGTTTTAACCAAGTAACTTTCCATAGGCAACTGTGGACAATCGAAAGTCTCCATAGCTGGATCTCTGGCAACGGATAGATCACATTGGCTAATGTTCGTTTGAAAGAAGTGTAAGGCACAATCCCCAAGGACCTCGCCCAGACACTCTGTGCTGAATGGAAAAAGAGGTTACCACAGGTTGGCGTGATCAGGGAAGGCTTCCCAGAGGAGGTGGTGTTTGGTCTTGAGGCGAGTAGAGTTGGCTAGGGCCGGAAAGGGAACAGCATCCCAAACAAAAGGCACAGAAAGAACGAAGCCATGGAAATGGAAAACTTTAAGACATTTTCATGGGAACTAAGGAAAGCTGCCTCACTGAAGCACAGATAGTCAGGGATATAGCTGATTAAATATATTTACCAGGTTAATTAAAAAGAGAGGGAGAGAAGCATTCCAATAGCATACGCCTTTATCAGAAACTCCTTTTTTAACCAGAGGTAATGATAATATCAAAAGTATAAGGGTAAATTTAAGTCACCACTGAATGTTGGTTATATTATATATAATAATAATTAAATTATTATTATATACCAAATACAATATCTGTAATATTATCCAATTATATTATTCTTAAATAAATTAATTCACTAGTAAATACAATATCCATGTGATTGACAAAAAGCCTCACCCTAGATGAACCCACCGTCTACTTTCTGCAGGTTTATATCCCGGGAGATGAAAACACGGGACATTTTACACTGTAGAGCAACAGCTGTGCCATTATCTTTACAAGTTTCTCTAGTCAGTTCAGGATTTTATTCCCAACATTATTTCACACCTTTTCCATTCTCTCTGAGCCTTAAATCCTGCTCTTGAAACAGGCCTGTGGAAAGGAGTTTGAGAAACAAGCCCATCAACTGAATCCGGTCACTTCCCGGAGCTGGGGATGCGAGGTCTCCGGCAGCGTCAGTTTCCTGAATGCCTCCTAACACATGTCACAAATACTAAGTCCAAGACGTTCTCTCCTTTGGCCTGTCTCCTCTCCCAGGGTGGTATGCGGGTAAACTGGCTCTCTGGAAAAACTACAGCCTGGATTGGTAGTGTTTGCAGATTTCTGTGGTACGAATACTCCCACCACGGCCAATTTCAAGCTACCATCAGCTTGAAGTATTTACTAACCAACCCCAGAGTCTGGGGGCCGGTTCTTGTTCTCCACGTCACGCGCAGTGCATCGTGCCCCCTTCCCGTTCCTCACGCAACTCTCCCCATGGCCTGCGCCCTCTGGCCTTTGTAGGGATTTCGTCCTTGATTCAGGATCGAGCAGCCAGGACCCGCTGCCTCGACTACTCTTAAATTGCCCTCGTAGGCCCGTGGGCTGCCATGCCGAGTACCCGCGCGCACTCTCCCTCTCTCGTGAGGCTCCCATTCCAGCACGACAGGCAAGTGTCAGAGAAGCACAGGGACAAGGCTTACTAGGCCTCGTCCCTCTTCAGGGACACCCTGGCTCCCGGGCATTCCGGGCGGGGTCCTTGGGCACTAGAGGAGAGGCAACTCCCACCACTGCCGACTCCCCTTCAGAGCCAGATACGCTTCAGGGCGCATACAACAGCCAGAGATCTTACTAAAATGCAGGTCCCAGTCTGCATTGGGTGGGAGGAGGGTGCTGAGTGATCGCGTCTTTAAGAAGCCCCGAGACACTGTGTGCCCAGGGACTACACTCCGGGGAACCGACTAGAGGGCCTCTGAGGTCCTTCCCAGGTCTGGCTGGAGGTTGTAGTGGCTCAGCCCAGGCAGAATCTCGATCCCCTGCCTGCTGCGGGGAGCTTCGCATCTACACTGGACAGTTCTGGGAGCTCTTGCAAGGCCTGTCGGCCTTCCGCTTCTTTGAGCTCGCTGCCCTCATCTGTGGCCATGTCTTGGCTCAATTCTCAACTGCATCCCATCCCATTCAACACCCTCTGCGCCTCACACCATCTTCAAGGCACTTCTCCTGCTCACCCCTGCTTTCCCACCAGCCACCTCCACTCGCCCTCATCCTCACTTCCCAGGCTAACATTCTGGTTCCGGGTCCTCAACCTGCTTCTAGCAGTGCCCTTAGCGCACGTCCACGGTTAATTGTGTCTCTTTATACGGTGTCACTTTCTGTTGGTGTACTCACTCACCTAATATCTATTTACACCCTCTCTTGAGTCACCAAGAATAGAAGTCATGCCTCTTCTCCCTTTTCCCTCTGCTCTGAGCCAGGTCTGGAGCTCCACGTAAGACAACATTCATATATGTCAACCAGTGTTTTCTGGTGTCTCATCTTCCCTGTTCTTTTCTAAGTCGTTCCTTGACTAACTAACCTTCCTTTCTTTATGTGACATATTTCTGCTTATTCTGCAGTGTAGTATCATTCAAAAAGCTGGAGGCTTTGGGTCATAGAGACCCATGTCCATCCCAGCTTCATCACATGAGGCAGCGTAAGCATAAATCCAGGGATTGGGGTGCAAAGGTCCTGCCTGAGTTCAAATCCCACTTTCACCTCTTACTAGTTTTGTATGCTCAGGTGACTTCGCCTCTCTAAAACTGTTTCTTTGTAAAAAGGGGAGAGTGGTATCAAACTCAAGCAGCACAGGGGTTGATAAAATAATCCATGGAAAGCACTTAATGCAGTGTTGAGCACAGAGTAAAACGTGTGACCTTAAGAAAGTTATGTAAACTCTCTGAGTCTTGGTCCCTTGTGGGCAAAATAGGAAAAAGAGAAGCCACCGTACAGAGTGTTCGCGAGGATAAGAGGAAACAGGACATGTGGAGCACCTCAGCCACTCAGCCGAAATTCTGACATTTGAAAGACTAAATGTGGTAACAGACAAAGGTAACACCATATATGGCAATGGGACTTGGACCCACAGATTCGGCAGCAACCTGACCAGGAAGCCGAAACTCAACCTTTAGCAGTTGGCCCAGAGTGATGAGGGCTTGCTCAGTTTCTGCCAGCTCCCCTGGTTTTTTTATCCCTGTTTCCAACTCAGGACCAACCAGAGTTACCCAAAATGCTTCCCAAACCGAGCACTTAGGACGTCCTGGTTCTGGTTAGCCTGCCTCCACTCTTCTGTGCCAACGGACTCCAGCCAGAGCACACCTGAAGGCTTCTCTCTTTTACAATACAAAACATATCCTCCCAACCTGCCTTCGACTCTCTGCCAAATGGGCAGCTGACCCCCTTGCTAGAGCCAGTTCTGAGTAAGCAGCCTCTATTTGGGTGGTCTTCATTTATTTCTGCACACTAGTTGATGATAAATTAAATGAACTTGGAATTATCTCCTATGTGTCATGGACTGGGTGAAGTGAAACTCTCAACTAGAACATGTTGAAAGTAATGGGAGGGGACTAGAACTGCATTTAAATATTTTTTCCAGTTTTATTGAGCTCTAATTGACATATAACACTGTATTGGTTTAAGGTATACTACATAATGATTTGGCATATCTATATATTAGGAAATGATTACAATAAGCTAACATCCATCACCTCACATAGTTACAAAAATTTTTTCTTGTGATGAGTCGCTAAGAGATCTGTTTCTTAGTAACTTTGAGATCTACAATACAGCACTGCCAACTATAGTTACATAACAATATAAATACTGTACATTTGAAAGTAATGTACATCATGTACATGTACAGAACTTATTTGTGGTGTAAGTGGAAATCTGCAGCATTTAACCACATTTTCCCATATCCCCCTACCCTCTGTCTCTAGCAACCACCAATCTGCTGTCTGTTTCTGTGAGTTCAGCTTTTTAAGATTCCACAGATAAGTAAGATCATTCAGTATTTGTGTTTCTCTGTCTGACATTTCACTTAGCATAATGTCCATCCATGTTGTCATAAATGGTAGGATTTCCTTCTTTTTATGGCTGAGTAATATTCCATGTGTCTATGTATAAACAAATATTTTCTTTATCCATTTATCCACTGATGGACACTTAGGTTGTTTCCATGTCTTGGCTATTGTAAGTAATGCTGCACTGAATATGGAGGTGCAAATATTTCTTCAAGATAGTAGATTTGTTTCCTTCAGATACATGCTCAGACATGGAATTGTTGGTTTTTCTATTTTTAATTTTTTGAGCAACCTCCATGCTGTTTCCCATAGTGGCTGCACTAGTCTGCCTTCCCACCAGCAGTGCACAAGTTTCTCTGCATCCCCACCTTGTTATTTCTTGTCTTTTTGATAATAGCCATTTTAACAGGTGTGAGGTGATATCTCTTGTGGTTTTGATTTGCATTTCCCTGATCATTAATGTTGTTGAGCACCTTTTCCTTTACCTATTGGCCATATGTATGTCTTTTTTGGAAAAGTATCTATTCAGCTCTTCTGCCCATGTTTTAATTGGACTATTTGGCATTTTTTGCTATTGCATTGTACAGACTGCACTTAAAAAAACAAGTTGTATAGAATCCATGGCCATGTGGATAGCGGAACGGAAGAAAATATTTGGCTAGGGATAAGAGAAAAGAGAAAGACATGCTATTTCTGCAGGAGATGTTATAGACCACAAAGCCAGATTAAAGGTCAGGGTAATATTTTCATAATGTAGATATAAAACTGGTAAAAAGGCAGGTTCTAGTAAAAGATGTGACTATGAAATATCTGCTAATAATCTAATTCTTTCCAAAATAGATAATCAGATGCATTTCTGACTTGCTATGTTAATATTTCAGGAATAAAACAAAACCAAAAAGATTGTGTAGAAGTCAGGGAAGAATCAAAGCTAATAGTTACCTTCTTATTAGAAAGTTTTGAAAATATGGGAGGAACTGAATGAATTGAATTGAATTGAACTGAACTGAACTGAAGAATGCATGGCTTTGCAGTTAACAGACGAGGAAAGGTGTATGGGTTTCAGGCAGAGGTTTTCTATAGTCTTATAAAAAAGTCAGCTGGATCACTGTTGGAAATTTTAACACCCCATTTTTTCCCTTCTATTGAGTATTACAGCTAAAAATGTCCCCACATCTACAGTGAGGTCTGAAGCTGTGTTCTTTTAGCATATGGTCCTATTTCTGATATGTTAATTTTAGTGGATATTTTGGGAAGTTCGTGCTAAAAATTGAAATTAGAAGAGCCACCACCTATATTCTACTACAGTTATATTTCCCACATAGTTAGTGTTTTCAAATTGCTCACACTTCATTTTAATCAACCTTTGTTTTCTCTTATCCTGTTATCACTTTACTGAATCAACCTATGAAGTCTGTCTTAAAAAACAATGTTGCTCATGGTTTCAGCAGCTTAGTAGTCAGTCCTTTCTAACTAGAGGAGGGGAAGTGAATCTTGAAGTAAGGGTCGGGTCTTAGGTATTCTAAATGTATTTTTCAGCAGGCATGCATTCCAGAATTTTCAACTCTATCTGTACTTTAATGTAACAGCCAACAGTATGAAGAGAAGATATTATATCTTCAGATTATTATATCTGCACCAAACAAATTATTAACATTACAGACAGGTGTTTTTTCATTGAAGGACTGAAAATTTTCTTTTTTTTTTGACAGGTAAACACAGTTCACTAAATAAATATTTGCAATCATAAAAATAAATATTGGATATCAACTCTGTCCAGACACTGGCTTGCTGCTATAAAACAGGCTGAAGGAAAGATGGAAGATTTATTCTCTATGTTTCCCAAGTTTTAAAACATATTTCCTTGTTTCTACCTATCAATGTTTCTCTTAGACGCATCCAATCTATGTATCTTAGAATGCCATAAAAATGGGTACATTGCTATTTCATTTAGCACTTCTTTGAAACTTTAGCCAAACCAATTCACTTTTTTTTAAATCGAAGTAAATATTTCTCAAATGTGTTTCTTCTGCAGTTATCTGAGAAGCATTTTTGCAGTAGTCCCGAGGAAGCACCTGACAAACAGAAAATGTTGATTTGGGGAGTAAGTCCCCACCTGTTTAGCATCTGATGAAATGCATATTAGGATTCCACTTTCCACCAAAAGCCTCAGTTCTCTATGTGTGCACACATGTTTCCAGGCTTAGGAGGCTATTGAGTGTGAAATGTGCCATTGACCAATAACAGATATTTGGGAAAAATAAAATGTTTACATAGCTATCAATGTGAAAATAGGGAGAAAGGCACATCTTAGAATCCACATAATATAATGTTTTCATAAATATACATATGAAATACATTTTTTTCTCATAAGCCTACCTATCTACATTTTAATATCTCCCCATCCCTGTCACACACACACACATCATGTATGTGGTAAAACCTCCAACATCACACTAAATGTATTTCAGTCTCACATCCTGGTTAACACGTGCCATCAGTACAAGCACACGTCTCATGTAAGTGATGGAATGACTAGTTTGGGCACCATCTTCCCTTCTCTAAATATTTCAGTGCAAATGAGAACTTCAGTATAACTGTGTCATGGGAAGTTTAAATTTATGGCAGTCAGGAAATTCCAAAAGTAGATGAAGAATTTCTAAACATCACATGTGTACATAACAGCTAAATATAAATAGTGGTGGTGATGCCAACATTGATTTTCACTGTGGTTAGAGGCATTTACATCAGATCACAAATGAAAATGGATTCCTTTTATGTTTATTTATACGATCTTATTTAGGACCAATGACATTTTAAAACTCAGTAAAGAAAAGAGGTTAGATGTGACCTTTGGGGGGTGAAAGTTAAACATGGCTCCTGACCACAGGAGAAAAAGATAAGGCAAAGGATAAAAGATGAACAAGAATAGAAGATGACATAGACATCTGTCAGCTTCCTGAAGCACATGTTGGTTTTCACGATGCTCTTTTCTGTTTTCTTTGTCAATACTTTCCCGGGCAGCCTGCTGCCCCATCAGCTAACAGTCAGGGGTGGGCCTGAGACAGACGCTGTTCATCACACTGACTGCCTGTCACTGTCCCTGATATATAACCAGGCTGGTCCACTAACAGATTTTGGACAATGGTTAAACCTTTAAAGCACAGGTTTTAACACGAGATAAGAATGTCAAAGCTACTGAAGATAGACTTTTTACATATGTGTGTATATTATATATGCACATAAATTATATGTATTTCAAATGCAAGGCAAAAGATACTACAGACACAGTCATCAGAGGAAGTAAGGACTTGTGGTTCCAGCAGACAGTAAACCAGGATAATCTCAGACTGTCCCATGAGAAACAGCTAGAAATGCCAGATAAGATAAAGCAGTATTGTTCATGTAGAAGTTTCTGTAAGAAAAAGGAAGCCCCCCCCGTGCTAGAAATGAAGGGAACTGAAAACCTGAAAGGTAAGAGTGTCTTCTGATGAAGCGGCTGTTCTAGAACATAGCTATCCATTGCAGAAACCTAAGGACTCTAGTAATGTTTTCCTTTTGACTTAAAATTCTGTAAACTTTCCCTGGGATTACAAATCTGATGTGCACATATTTTAAGTGTGTAACCTGATGAGTTAAAAATTTTTTTCTCTCATGTAGCCAATATCCCCAATCAAGATATAGAACATCTCCTTCACCCCGGAATAGTCCCTTAGGCCCCTTCCAGCTAATCTCTATGCCCACAGACAGTTATTGTTCTGAGTCCCATCACCATGCGATTGGATTTTATATAAACGGAATCATAAGGTATGTATTCTTTCAAAAATGGGATAGGGAAATCCAGGTAGCTGCATATAACTACGCCTAAAAGTGTTCTTTAACCCTGACAACATTTAACGATAATGACAAAAGATTTCTTTGAAAATGGCAACCCATATTCCACTGTGCTGTAGAATATAGAGGATTCCAGTGTCAACTCACATGTCCTGCTTAAGAAGCTGTTGGTAACCCTTAACCAATATGGATGGGGAAAAACTTCAGTATTGGTCCTGTCTTCATGGTGCAAGTTATTTCTGTCATGCAGGTATGGATCTGTGTGCAAATGCTGACTTTTTCTTCAAGGAGCATAGTTTCAAGAGTTGGTGTTCACAGGATTCCCTTACATACAGACCACCATTCAGCATGAAGTCTGTATTACTTTGTGAACTTGAGTAATTCTGCAGCGTCATGTTTCTAACATGGGCTTACTGAGTCTTTTTCTCTGTAGCTAAGGACAGTTTTCCTGGGATAAAGATATGGGAAGGCTTTAATATCTAGTTTCCTTACAAATATCTCTTTCTGTTTGAAGAGGCTTTTGCACAACACCTTGGTGTTTTCTCTGATCAACAATACCACAGAACTTCTATTTAATTAATTTACTTCCCAAACGGTATGGATAGTATATACACTGCAAGCAGCTGGCAGCAGTGAGAGACTGGGAGAGGGACCCCGGACTGGCTTCCTCTTACCCTTTCGAAAGATGGTGGTGGTGACAGTGGCCTAGAGAAGCCATGGCATTGCTTAGGCTCTCCAAATGTGGGAATAAGTGAATGAATGAGTTTTTTAACTAACTGAGGAGAAGCTAAGATACCACCTGTAAATTCCCCACCTTTAAGGTCTGTTATGCACATCGCTGCATCCAGGTGAGTGAGCATTTGGAGTTTACTAAGTAATGATTGATGCCAACCCTGAGCAATATATAAAGCTGCAGGGTGGGTGGCTGGCATCCCTCAGATGCTCCAGATAAATGGACATATGATCGGTAAACGGCTCCTGCTGAATTGTTCAGTGGGGCTGTGTTAGTTTCCCGGGCTTGATGAGTTAAAAATAATATTCCAACGACGGACCCCACAGAAATACAAAGAATTATAAGAGAATATTATGAGCATCTATATGCTAACAAGCAGGAAAACCGAGAAGAAATGGACAACTTCTTAGAAAAATACAGCCTTCCAAGACTCACCAAGCAGGAAACAGAAAAACTAAACAGACCAATCACCAGCAACGAAATTGAATCGGTAATCAAAAAACTACCCAAGAACAAAAGCCCTGGACCTGATGGATTCACCTCTGAATTCTACCAGACATATAGAGAAGAAATAACACCCATTCTCCTTAAAGTTTTCCAAAAAATAGAAGAGGAGGGAATACTTCCAAACTCTTTCTATGAAGCCAGCATCACTCTAATACCAAAACCGGGCAAAGACCTCACTAAAAAAGAAAATTACAGACCAATATCCCTGATGAACGTTGATGCAAAAATACTCAACAAAATATTAGCAAACCGAATTCAAAAATACATCAAGAGGATCATACACCATGATCAAGTGGGATTCATCCCAGGGATGCAAGGATGGTACAACATTCGAAAATCCATCAACATCATCCACCACATCAATAAAAAGAAGAACAAAAATCACATGATCATCTCCATAGATGCTGAAAAAGCATTTGACAAAATTCAGCATCCATTTTTGATTAAAACTCTCAACAGAATGGGTATAAATGGAAAGTACCTCAACATCATAAAGGCTATATATGACAAACCTACAGCTAACATCATACTTAATAGCGAGAAGCTGAAAGCTTTTCATCTAAGATCGGGAACAAGACAGGGGTGCCAACTCTCTCCACTGTTATTCAACATAGTACTGGAGGTCCTAGCCACAGCTATCAGACAAAACAAAGACATACAAGGCATCCAGATTGGTAAAGAAGAAGTCAAATTGTCACTATTTGCAGATGATATGATACTGTATACAAAAAAACCTAAAGACTCCACTCCAAAACTACTAGAACTAATATCTGAATTCAGCAAAGTTGCAGGATATAAAATTAACACACAGAAATCTGTTGTTTTCCTATACACTAATGATGAGCTAACAGAAAGAGAAATCAGAAAAACAATTCCATTCACAATTGCACCTAAAAGAATAAAATACCTAGGAATAAACCTAACGAAGGAAGTGAAAGACCTGTACTCTGAAAACTACAAGACACTCCTAGGAGAAATGAAGGAAGACACTAACAAATGGAAATGTATCCCATGCTCTTGGCTAGGAAGAATAAATATTGTCAAAATGGCTATACTACCTAAAGCAATCTACAGAGTCAATGCAATCCCTATCAAACTACCAACAGCTTTCTTCAATGAACTGGAACAAATAATTCTAAAATTCATATGGAACCAGAAAAGACCCCGAATAGCCAAAGCAATCCTGAGAAGGAGGAATCAAACAGGGGGAATTATGCTCCCTGACTTCAAGCTCTACTACAAAGCCACAGTAATCAAGACAGTTTGGTACTGGCACAAAAACAGACCCACAGACCAGTGGAACAGAATAGAAAATCCAAACATTAACCCAAACA
>JAQQAC010003584.1:21567260-21578756 GCA_029783875.1 Phataginus tricuspis | reverse complement strand
AGTCAATTAATATTTGATAAAGGAGCCCTGGATATACAATGGGGAGAGGACAGCCTCTTCAGCAGCTGGTGTTGGAAAAACTGGACAGCTACATGTAAGAGAATGAAACTGGACTACTGTCTAACCCCATACACAAAGGTAAACTCAAGGTGGATCAAAGACCTGAATGTAAATCATGAAACCATAAAACTCTTAGAAAAAAACATAGGCAAAAATCTCTTGGACATAAACATGAGTGACTTCTTCATGAACATATCCCCCCGGGCAAGGGAAACAAAAGCAAAAATGAACAAATGGGACTATATCAAGTTGAAAAGCTTCTGTACAGCAAAGGACACCATTAGTAGAACAAAAAGACATCCTACAATATGGGAAAATATATTCATAAATGATGTATCTGATAAGGGGTTGACATCCAAAATATACAAAGAACTCACGCACCTTAACAAACAAAAAGCAAATAATCCAATTAAGAAATGGGCACAGGACATGAATAGACACTTCTCTAAGGAAGAAATTCAGATGGCCAACAGGCACATGAAAAAATGCTCCACATCGCTAATCATCAGAGAAATGCAGATTAAAACCACAATGAGATATCACCTCACACCAGTGAGGATGGCCAACATCCAAAACACAAACAACAACAAATGTTGGCGAGGATGTGGAGAGAGGGGAACCCTCCTACATTGCTGGTAGGAATGCAAATTAGTTCAACCATTGTGGAAAGCAGTACGGAGGTTCCTTAAAAAACTCAAAATAGAAATACCATTTGACCCAGGAATCCCACTCCTAGGAATTTACTCCAAGAATGCAGCAGCCCAGTTTCAAAAAGACAGATGCACCCCTATGTTTATTGCAGCACTATTTACAATAGCCAAGAAATGGAAACAACCTAAGTGCCCATCAGTAGATGAATGGATTAAGAAGATGTGGTACATATACACAATGGAATATTACTCAGCCATAAGAAAAAAACAAATCCTACCATTTGCAACTACGTGGATGGAGCTGGAGGGTATTATACTCAGTGAAATAAGCCAGGCAAAAAAGACAAGTACCAAATGATCTCACTATGTGGAGTATAAGAACAAAGAAAAAAAAAAAACTGTAGGAACAAAACAGCAGCAGACTCACAGAACCCAAGAACGGACTAATAGTTACCAAAGGGAAAAGGACTGGGGAAGAAGGGTGGGAAGGGAGGGATAAGAGGGTAAAAGGGGCATTACGATTAGCAGACATAAGGGGGGGGCACGGGGAGGGCTGTACAGCTGAGAGAAGGCAAGTAGTGACTCTATAGCATCTCACTACACTGATGGACAGTGACTGTAATGGGGTTGGTGTGGGGGACCTGATGAAGGGGGTAGTTTAATCATCACAATATTGCTCATGTAATTGTAGGTTAATGATACTAAAATAAAATAAATTGTAAAATAATAATAATAATAATAATAATATTCCAGCAAAGCTCAGCTCACATACCAAGCAGGTGACCTTCACTGATGAGTTTTCTCCCAGCTCCTCTCCCAACGTGAACATCTGTGCCAATACGTGCACCACTGTTCTTCCAGTGGCCACATTTTGGATGTTTTAGTCTGTATTGGCAATGGTCTTCTTTGTTTGAAGCTCCAGGCAAGATTTAATCATAGCAGCTTAGGGGTGAAATGACCTTAAAGGTCTGCTGCGATTCAGACTTAAGCTTGGTGACTTCTCAGTCTAAATGCCACTGGACACCTTCTCTCTGACAGCAGATGAAGGAGGGAGAAAACGGTTCATTGGGGCTGAGATGGGAGTGGGAAGGAAAAGTGAGGTGAGCAAAGGCCCCCTGCCCCACGCAGGCAGGAGGAGGGGAGGCTTGTGTGGAAGGGAAGCAGGCTAGTGGGGCTGAGGGGCCTGGGACGGCTCTGGAGAGGGCGGTGGGGAGTCCCGGGCCCCCGGCCCTGGGAAGCCCCGGCAGACGCTGACGAGGAGCAGTAGAAAGGGACCCCGAGGAGAGGGTGGCTCGTGAGCCGGAGGCAGGACCGAGGCCCCCGAGCAGCCGCACGGCACAGTCTTGGGGCCTCCCTAGCCGGCCGGGCAGTGGCAGCCGTGGCGGGTCGCCCCGGGCAGGCAGTCGCCCTTCCGTGAGGCCGAGTCTCCCGTCCTTTCTGAAAAAAGGGAAAAGGCCGAGAGCTGGCTTTCCCCTGCCGAGCCGGAGCGGGCGAAGCCCTGGTGAGCCTCGCTAACGGAAGCACTTCGCCTTGGGGCCGTGGGCGCGGAGGGCTGAAGGCTGCCTCGCCGCAGTCGGCGCATCGGCCCCGGCGCCGGAGGACCGGCCGCGTAGCCCCGCGGCAGCCCGTGCAGGCCGGAGACCGGCGGGAACCCGGAGGGCCCAGCGAGCCGGCCCGGCCCGCGCGCGTGTCAGGCCCGGGTGGGCGCAGAGCGGCCACCTTTGGTCCCGGCGGGCGCCCCGGCCCCGCAGCCTCGGCCTTGCTTCCTCGGGCGCGGGCTGCACGCGGCGGCCACTGCTCCTGTGGGGCGGCCGGCCCGGGCCCAGGCTCTGCACGCCACATGCCGGGTCCCGCGCTCGGGGGCCGCGTCGACCTTGGGTGCATCCCGTCGTTTCCTGAAGCTCCCGTTTCTCCGCCTATGAAACAGGAAACACAGTGCCGTGACGTCATCGTGGGCCAGACGCGGTCGTCCGTGCGGAGCGCGAACCACAGCCTCGGAAGCCCGCGTGCCCAGGAGACATCCCGTCCTCGCTGCCGTCATCGCCGCCCGGTCCTCTCCCGCCCCGGGTCACGCCGGCTTTAGGCCTTCCTCCCTCGAGTCCCAGGGACGGGAGCTCCGCGCGGGCCGTCCTTGACGTCGCTCGGCTCCCGGGGCAACACGAGAACCGCGGGCCTGTCCAGTGCCGGGGCTGGGGGACCACCCCGACCCGGGCTCTTCAGACACCTGCAGCCGTGCCGAGCGGGCGCACGCAGTCCGCCTGATGGAGGGTGTGGTGCACAGGCTGCCCTGGACACTTCCAGCTGAATAAGTGAGTTTGGAGCTTTTCTGGCCAGCAAACCGAGTCACTTGCCTCTTCTTCCCATCAGGCGTCTTGCGACCTGCCTGAAACAGGGAAGCCGCTCGGGGACCCCACCTGGTAACCGCGCACCTCGTGGGAACGGAACGACGGCCACCCTCTGAGTTCCCACTGTGCGCCTGGCACTGGACTAGCCAAGTCCCGTATCTCCGCACGTTTCACCCCGGTGACAGTCTTCCAGGGAAGTATTATCGCCCCAATATGCAGGCGAGAGAATTCTTGCACTGAGGGTCAGGGCTACCGGTCAGCAAGCAGCAGGGCTGCGTCCGTGGCTTTTACCTTAGGCCTGCCCGGGTCCGCAAGAGGCGGCGGGGAGGCCGGCTGGGGGCTGACGGAGAGTTCAAGGGACGGGGGCTGGAAGCATCCTCCCCCCTATCCCGTCAGGAGTTTGTCCGGCCGGCAGGAAAGCAGGAGGCCACGCGAGGGGGGACACGGAGGCACGCGGCCCTGGGGGAAGTGTCCCGGGGAGGGCGGCCCGGAGCACGGGGGTGAGGATGGGCCAGCGTGCCCCAGCCCTGCCGCCGCCCACCACCCCCGAGCCCCAGTGCAGACCGAGTGGCCTCGCCCCACCGGCACGACAGGTCCTATCCGCTCCTGCTCTCCTCCGCCCCTGTGCGCCTGACAGTGCTGTCCCTCTGGGACGGACGCCGGGCCCCCTCTCCTGACCGTCACTGATCGTCTGCTTGCAAAAGCTCAGGACAGTCCGCGTGTCCAGTCTAGCTTGAGGCTGAGGCCCACGTGCTCTCTGTTTCCGTGCCCCGGAAATGGGCCTGGACTTGACAGGCCGGGGGCTCCTCACCAGGGATATATGGGTGGGCGCCAAGGTGTCCCAAACCATTGGAATTCTAGCAAAACTATTGTAATTGAATTGTTATAGGAAAATGAAGTTTTCATTAGATTCCTAAAGGGAAATATGACTTTTTCAGATTAAAAACTACAGAAATGCCACAGTGTCTAATACTGTAGGCACTAGCTACATGTGGCTGTTAAAATTATCCAAAATTAAAGAAAATTAAAAATTCACTTTCTCAGTCTCACTAGCCACATTTCAAACGCGCATATTGATATTGGGTGGTGCAGATCATAGGCCACTTTGATCGCTGCCGAAAGCCCAGCTGGATATGCTGGCATGGACGATGGGGAGGTGCATGGTCAGACAGGTGGTAGGCCTCTAACGGGAGACGGAGGGCAGATGTGGGGACAGGGAAGAGCCGTGCGGCCGGGAGACTCTGGGAGGAAGTGGCTTGAGGAGGTAGAAATGGGCGTGGAAAAGAGGTCACGTTTGTGGGGAACCTTTCTGGGCGCTTGGGGGAGATCTGCGTGGGGATAGAGGCGGAGCAGAAAGTCAGCCAGCGCTCAGCTCTCTCTGGCCGGTGGGAGATGCCAACCCTGCCCCCGCCTGCCCCCTCCTTCACCTTAAGCACCTTGGGCTGGGTCCTGGTTCGGGGCCCTCACTCTGCCTGGAATCCTCTTCCTCTAGGTCTCTTTCCCTCACCTCCAAGGTCTGCTTTGCTCAGTGGGGCCTCCCCTCACCCGCATGAGTGACTAAGAGGCACTGAATGGCACAGAAGCAGCTGCAAAGGTGAAGAGCCTGACGAGTTATTCCGCACGTGAGGCTGAGGGGCCTAGAAAGTGCCGAGTCACTGCAGAGGAGGGATGCTCGCTGCGCGACCGCAGACTGTCACCAACAGCATCTGAAACAGGTGGAATTGCTCTCTCCTCAGGCACCCGAGGGCCGCGAGTATCCATCATTTTTTCATATCTCCTCTCTTATTATGTCTTGATAAACGTTTGGCACTGAGTTGTACAACACTAATATGTACGGTAGGTATGTCAGGCAACCCAAGTGCTTTTCACTTTAACATGGGAAAGTGCTTTAAGCCATAAAATTGGTATTACTGACAAATCTGATGAGAGCACACCTCCCTATTCCTCCCAGCCCCAGTCCCTCATAGGTGGTCTTCTGATCGCCTCATGAGCTGACTAGAGCAATTTTTGAAAGGCATTCGGCAAAGGGTGAACAGAAAAATTCTTCTAACTCCCCATTACTCAGAAAATTTAAGTAGATCAAAAGTCCCACCCTCTCACCCTCTGAGTATGTTGGTAATCACAATGCTACTGTATAATGTGAAAATTTCCAAATAGAACTAAACTCAGGTCTATAAATATACACAATTAAGGCTTCAAATATAGCATTGCTTTATTTTCATGGTGTGGGGTGATTGCCTGGCTCATTTGCAATTTCAAAACACAAATGGCTTTTCTCCATAACTAATGGGAATCTTGGCAGGGTGCTGCACACCCAGGCCCTCTCTGTGAAAACGTCTGCTTAACAGAGCTGAGCGCCCCTCTGCTCTTCTGAATTATATAAGTGGAGCCGACAGAGGGACAGCACAACCCCCTGTCCTGCTAGGATGAAACAGCATCGGCCTGGTTTCTCTTCTGGTGCTACAGGTGTATTGACTCTCTTGTAATAATGAAATGATCACGAGCACACAGCACTGTGATATTCTAAATTAAATACACTATGGTACAAATTAGGAATAAATGCCAAAGGAGATTTCTCTGATCCTGGATTTACAAATAACTAAAAACGTTTAAATAAGAATGATGTAAATAAATTCATAACCCTGGTGACTGAACCAAAGAGGAAGTGCAGAACATTGACTACAGAGTTTGTCATCTCCACCTAACAGAGAGAACAGCAGATTTGTGACGTGTGGTGTCAATATCGTAATGCAACTCTTCTAATATCATCACAGCCAATACCACCCACCTCTGAGCCAGGCCTTTGTAAGTAGATGTAACAAAATGGTTATATTTTTGAAGCATTTTAGAGGATGATGGACTTTGGAGTCATCCCAGTTCCCTCACTTATAAATTGTTTGATTTTGGATTAATAAGGCTTAGAGAGTTTTCTTACAGGTACCATGGAGATTTTAAAGTAATACCTGTATCTCAGTGTTGTTGAGAAAATTAAATGAGAAAAAGCATGTAAAAAACAAACACACATCTGGCATATAGTAAATTCCCAGTAAACATTTTCAGTTTTTTTCCTGAAAGTCTATCTTCAGTGTGTCACTGATTTCTGAGCCCCCTTCTCCTGGCTCCTGACCCAAAACTACTTTTCCTTTCCCCTAATGAGTCTGAGGACTGGTCAGAGATGAGGGGTAAGTCAGTGCCTGCAGGTGGGGCACAGAGGCTCCACGAGGAGAAGAACCGAGTGGCATCGGCAGTGAGGCCGGGTCGCCCCGACCTGAGGTTAAAAGGAATTCTGAGAGACGCAGAGCTCAGCAAGGGAATTAAGACATTACAAAAATAGGTGCAATAAGACATCAAATCAGTGTTTCTCAAATGTGGTCTAATCCAGCTATGATGGAATAGCCTGACCCATACTCATCAAGAACAACTAAAAAAGCTGGATAGAATTAAAGAAAAAAACCTGCTTGAAGACACTGGAAAGCTGCCAAGACAGCCAGGATTTGACAGGAGGGAATCTCAACTTTTTGCACTACCTTATTTATCCCTGGGGGAATACAACGGACCTAAGGTTTGTATCCTTCCAAACTTTGGATTTTGAAATCTTAACCCGCAGTGTGACAATGTTTAGAGGTGGGGCCTTTGGGAGGTAATTCGTTCAAGAGGGTAGAGGCTCCATGAATGGGATTTGTGCCCTTATAAAAGGGACCCTAGAGAACATTCTAGCTCCTTTCCATGGTGTGAGGTCATGGTGAGAAGGAAACAAACTGGTTTATGAACCAGAAGTGGGCCCTCCCCAGGCCAGAATCTGCTGGCACCTTGATCTTGGACTCCCCAGACTCCAGACTCTGAGGAACAAATGTTTGCCATTTAAGCCACCCAGTCTGCAGCATTTTTGTTAGAGCACGAACAGAACCAGACAGGACACTTGGCAGTTCTTGGCGCAGGGCCAACAGGCAGGAAGTCGGCAGCAATCTGATGGGACTGGGGAGGCAAAAGGTGAGGTCTGAAGCTGCCGAGGCAATCCGGACTTACAGAGTCAAGGTCCTAGGGAAGAGCAGGGTGCAGAAACGTGCCCCAACATCGGCATCAGTTTTCCTCAGGTTACTCACTGATTAGGTTGTGCAGGACAAGAGGCTTAGAAGCCAAACAGAAGCTGGG
Organism: Phataginus tricuspis; assembly: GCA_029783875.1. NCBI lineage: Eukaryota > Metazoa > Chordata > Mammalia > Pholidota > Manidae > Phataginus > Phataginus tricuspis. Next base: position 21,571,549 of record JAQQAC010003584.1, on the reverse strand, counting down.
TGAGAAGAGCCCAGCAGAGGGTTCGGCAATCTCATAATGCTACGGAGACAAAATCTGAGCTCAGAACTTAAGGTGGAGGACTGATCCAAAAATTACCCCAGGCCTTGAGCTGGGACCTCTAGAGGGCTGCATCCTGGGGCCGGAGGTGAGCCGGAGCCCGGTGGACCTTCCCAAGGACAGCAACCAGTCTGCGGGAGGGGTGGTCCCACCTGGATGGACACCATCTGCCTCTTGGCTGCTTATACGAGAGGAGAGGGTAAATCCTCTCTGGAGGGAGAATACCTCATCCAGAGCGTGTGCAATGCGTTTATTAAAGACAGTTTATTTAAAAGACATTGCCTGTCAAATACAGGCATTTATTAAAGAATTGCCAGGTATAGCAAGAAACAGGACTGAGAGGATAAACAGGCAACAGAGACACTGACAGGTGATCCAGATACTGGATTATATTATATATTATAGTGCATATCAGATACACTAAAATAACTGTGATTAACATGTTCAAGAAAATAGATTCTAAGATGGAGTTCTCTAGAGAAATGGAATTTGTTAAAAGATAGTAAAACTGAAACTATGGAGATGAAAAATGCAAAAACTAAAATTAGCACTCAACAGAGATGTTTAACAGCAAATAGAGCAGAGCTGAAGAAGGGATCAGAGGGATGGAAGATAGGTGAGTAGAAAATATCCAGACTGCACACAGGCACATCTTAGGCAAACTCTTAAAAAACAATAACAAAGAGAGAAATTTTAAAAAGTAGTCAGAGAAAAGAGATATTATTTTGGAGGGAGCAACGAAAGACAGAGATGGGAGCTGACTTTTCTAAAGAGAGATGGAGGTAGAAGACAATAAGATGACCTACTTTAAATTGCTCAAACACATTAAAGATGGCGGGTGAGAGGTGAGACAGAGGCTTCCTCCTAAAACCGCCTATAATATGAAAATAAAGCTACTACAACTACTCTTGAAAGAGCAACGGGAAAGAGAACTACAATAAACTGCATACACCTGGAGACAAGAGCAGCCCTCACAGAAAACGGTAATGTACTAAAGCTGTGGTCCTGCAGGATCCAAGCCCTTCCCCCACCCCAGCTCACCGGCAGGAGGAACAGGAACAGAACAGAGAGGGAGTGGAGAACTGGGACTGCTGAATACCTAACTCTGCGGATCTATTCTGGGAGCACATCCTACATTCCATGGTGCTTTCATGATACTCTTGTAATTAGGAGCTTGGAAAGCTAAGACAGGCGGAGTTCCTGGAGAGACTAAGATCCCGGCTGCCTGTGAGATCAGGGATCCATACCCAGCGGCTCTGGGATGGGGGTGGGGCAGGCAGTCTGAGAGACTTCCTGGCAGGGAGGACCTTGGAAGGAGGCCTGCTGAGGGGGCAAGGACTGCACGGAGCTTGCTGCTCGGGAGAAAGGACAGGTGGACAGGATTGTCCAGGTGTACTCTGCCCAGCAGATTGGGGGTTTTCTGATCTTCAGGTGTGCCAGCTCCCTGGCTGCCTGCACGGCTCCAGGAACCCCTTCTGTGACAGGCAGACTAGTGCACCTTTCGCCTGGCCAGCCCCACCGGGCTTGAAAACCTGGAAGCCCTTCCCTGGTGTTGGGCCAAAAAGAGGGAGGATCCGTCTACAGCAACTTAAAAGGCAAAGCACAGAGGCTTATACCTGTGTGCTCAGCCACCGGTTCAGACAGTGGAGACAGGCATAGCACCCAGGAACCAGGAATCAGCCCTTTCCTCCCCCGAGGCACCAATACCACTCCCCTACAATCCCTGACATTGCTTCAGGGGCTGAGCAGCTCCAGACAGTAGAGCTTCTGGGCACTAGAGGGCCCCATACACAAATATGAAACGCCAAAGGAACCTGGTCCAGAGTAAAATTATGAACACAACTCCTGAGAAAGATTTTAATGATATGGACCTTATGACTCTCCCTGAAAGGGAGTTCAAAATAAAAATCATTCACATGCTCATGGAGGTATGGAAAGATATTCAAGAACTCAGGAATGAATTCCAGTCAGAGATCCAATCCTTGAGGAACACAATGGACGGTGTTAAAAGAAGATTGGATACGGTGGAGGAGATGATAAATGAAATAAAAACTAGAGAAGAGGAATACAAAGAAGCTGAGGTACTGAGAGAAAAAAGGATCTCTAGGAATGAAAGAATATTGAGAGAACTGAGTGACCAATCCAAACGGAACAATATTCGCATTATAGGAGTACCAGAAGAAGAAGAGAGAAAAAAAGGGATAGAAAGGGTCTTTGAAGAAATAATTGCTGAAAACTTTCCCACACTGGGGAAGGAAATAGTCTTGCAGTCCACGGAAGCCCACAGAACTCCCAACACAAGGGACCCAAGGAAGACAACACCAAGACACATAATAATTCAGATGGCAAAGGTCAAAGATAAAGACAGAGTATTAAAGGCAGCTAGAGAGAGAAAAAAGATCACCTACAAAGGAAAACCCATCAGACTATCATCAGACTTCTCAACAGAAACCTTACAGGCCAGAAGAGAATGGCATGATATATTTAACGTAATGAAACAGAAGGACCTCGAACCAAGAATATTGTATCTAGCACAATTATCATTTAAATATGACGGAGGGATTAAACAATTTCCAGACAAAGGAAAGTTGAAAGAGTTTGCCTCTCATAAACCACCACTACAGGCTATCTTAAATGGATTGCTCTAGAGGGAAGCACCCCTAAGGCTAAAAAGATGTCACCAGAGAAAATAAAATCATAGCAAAGAAAGCAGATCATCCAAATACTAACTAAAGGCAAAGAATGAAACACCCAATATAGAAAGAATGGAGGAGGAAGAATAGGAAGGGAGAAATAAAGAAACATCAGATGGCGTTCACAATATCTTAACAAGAAAGTTAAGTTAGATTCTTAGATTGTAAAGAAGCAACCCTTGAACCTTTGGTAACCACGAATCTAAAGCCAGCAATGGCAGTAAGTACATATCTATCAATAATTACCCTAAATGTAAATGGACTGAATGCACCAATTAAAAGACACAGAGTAACAGAGTGGATAAAATAGCAAGACCCATCTATATGCTGCTTACAAGAGACTCACCTCAAACCCAAAGATATACACAGACTAAAAGTGAAGGGATGGAAAAAGATATTTCATGCAAACAACAAAGAGAAAAAAGCAGGTGTTGCAGTACTTGTGTCAGACAAAATAGACTTCAAAACGAAGAAAGTAGCAAGAGAGAAAGAAGGACATTACATAATGATAAAGGGGTCAGTCCAACAAGAAGATAGAACCATTATAAACATATATGCACCCAACACAGGAGCGCCAACATATGTGAAACAAATACTAACAGAATTGAAGGAGGAAATAGACAACAATGCATTCATTTTACGAGACTTCAACACACCACTCACTCCAAAGGATAGATCAACCAGACAGAGAATAAGTAAAGACACAGAGGCACTGAACAACACACTAGAACACATGGACCTAACAGATATCTACAGAACTCTGCAGCCAAAAGCAACAGGATACACATTCTTCTCAAGTGCACATGGAACATTTTCCAGAATAGACCACATACTAGGCCACAAAAAGAACCTCAGTAATTTCAGAAATATTGAAATACTACCAACCAACTTCTCAGATCACAAAGGTATAAAACTAGAAATAAATTTTAGAAAGAAATCAAAAAGGCTCACAAATACTTGGAGACTTAACAACATTCTCCTAATTAATCAATGGGTTAACGACCAAATCAAAACAGAAATCAAAGAATATATGGAGACTAATGACAACAACAACACAAAGCCACAACTTCTGTAGGACGCAGCAAAGGCAGTTCTAAGAGGAAAGTATATTGCAATCCAGGCCTATTTAAAGAAGGAAGAGCATTCCCAAATGAACAGTCTAAAGACACAATTATTGAAACGGGAAAAAGAAGAACAAAGGAGGCCCAAAGTCACCAGAAGGAGGGACATAATAAAGATCAGAGAAGAAATAAATAAAATTGAGAAGAATAAAACAATACAAAAAATCAATGAAACCAAGAGCTGGTTCTTTGAAAAAATAAACAAAATAGATAAACCCCTAGCCAGACTCATTAAGAGAAAAAGAGAATCTACACACATAAACAGAATCAGAAATGAGAAAGGAAAAATAACGATGGACCCCCACAGAAATACAAAGAATTATAAGAGAATATTATGAGCATCTGTATGCTAACAAGCTGCAAAACCTAGAAGAAATGGACAACTTCTTAGAAAAACACAACCTTCCAAGACTGACCA
>JAQQAC010003584.1:21468960-21561188 GCA_029783875.1 Phataginus tricuspis | reverse complement strand
TTTCAAAAAGACAGATGCACCCCTATGTTTATTGCAGCACTATTTACAATAGCCAAGAAATGGAAGCAACCTAAGTGTCCATCAGTAGATGAATGGATAAAGAAGATGTGGTGCATATACACAATGGAATATTATTCAGCCATAAGAAGAAAACAAATCCTACCATTTGCAACAACATGGATGGAGTTAGAGGGTATTATACTCAGTGAAATAAGCCAAGCCGAAAAAGACAAGTATCAAATGATTTCACTCATATGTGGAGTATAAGAACAAAGAAAAAAACTGAAGGAACAAAACAGCAGCAGACTCACAGAACCCAAGAACGGACTAATAGTTACCAAAGGGAAAGGGACTGAGGAAAGTGGGTGGGAAGGGAGGGATAAGAGGGTAAAAGGGGTATTACGATCAGCAGATGTAATGTTGGGGGGCACGGGGAGGGTTGTACAACTCAGAGAAGACAAGTAGTCACTCTATAGCATCTCACTATGCTGATGGACAGTGACTGTAATGGGGTTGGTGTGGGGGACCTGATGAAGGGGGTAGTTTAATCATCATAATATTGCACATGTAACTGTAGATTAATGATACCAAAATAAATTGTAAAAAAAATAAATAAATAAAATAAATTAATTAATTTAAAATAAATTGCTCAAACAAAATAGTTGACAATTGGGAATTCTAGACATAGTGAAAATAACCTTCAAAAACAAAGGTGAAATAAAGACACTCCATACAAACAAAAACTGAGAGAAATTGTCAGTAGCACACTTGCACTAAAGGAAACAGTAAAGGGATTTAATTCTTCATAAAGAAAGAAAATTATTCCAGAGGGGAAAGCAGAGATATGAAGAGCAATGGAAAGGGTGAATATGTGGGTAAATCTACATGAATATTAACTTATAAAATAATAATAACAATAATAATGTTTTAATACAGTAGAATAATTTATACAATAATTTATATAGTAACAAAATATAATAATAATAACACAAAGCAAGAGGGGTTTAATGTAGTATTGTAAAATCTCAGAATCATCTGGGAAGTAGAATAGGTATTAATTTTTAATAGATTGTAACAATTCAAGAATGCTTTTTGTAATCTTTAGGATAACTAGTAAAAGAATGTATTACTAATAACCTAACAGAATGGGGAAAATGAAATAATAAAAAATACTTTATATATATAGATGAAAGCAAGAAAGACGAGAAAAGCAACACAAAAGAGAGAAAATAAAATGGTTAAAATAAACCCAAATATATCAGCCATTATACAAAGTTAAAAAGATTTACTATAATTAAAAGGCAAATGCCTTTATACTTAACTTATACTTAACTTATACTTAACTATACAACACTACTTATATATGCTGCTTACAAAAGAAAAATCTAAAGTACAAGGATGCAGAAAGAATTGAGTAAGAGGATGGAAAAGATAAGGCATGAAAAATCTAACCAGAAGAAAACTGGTTAGATGAAGAAGATAATAAAAATAAATAAAATCTAACCAAAAGAAGACAAGGTAGACTTTAAAGCAAGGAGCATTACTAGAGTTACTGAGGGACATTTCCTCATTATAGTACACCATCAACCAGAAAAGTGTGCTAATTCTGAATGTGTACATATATAATAACATAGTCTCAAAATACATTGAACAAAAATGGACAGAATACAAGGAGAAGTACGTTCACAATCAGAGTACCCCTACATGCTCTTATGGGGTGTGCCAAGAATACGAGGCTTCTCTTTCCTCATTTGTCACAAGAACTGCATTTGCAGCAAGCAGCCTGGAGGGCTACGGTCACGTCTCCCTCCAGGACAAAGAACAGGCTTACCTGCTGCGGGTTCTGTAAGCGTTGCGTTCCCCAGTGTCCCTCTCCTGTAACACCCCCCCGAGTATTCCGGCATCCGTCTGGGCTCCCCATGTCCAGTCTGTAGTACTTGGGGAACCACAGGACTGACACACACATGCCAACCCCCAGGCTGCTTGCTGTGTTGTGACTGATACAGTCTTTCTCTTTCACCCAGGTGTCTTATGCTTTATTAGCTTAAGGAGGATAATATCAAATCCCAAACCCAACAATATGTTGCTTACAAGAGGAAAATCCTCAATACAAGAACCCAGAAAGTTTGAGTGAGTAACAGAATAGGAAAAAAATATGTCTTGCAAAAGGCAACCGAAAGAAAGTTGGTACAGTTACGTTAATGTAAGACAAGGTAACACTTCTATTTTTAGATGATTATAGATTCATATGCATTTGTAGGAAGTAATGCAGAAAGATCCCATATACACCTCACCCAGTTTCCGCCAAGGGAAACAAACATCTTGCTTAACTATAGTACAATATCACAACCAAGAAATTAACATTGATCCAGTTCATCGAAATTAACCTTAATAAAATTCATCAACCTTTAGATGTCACTTATTTTACATGCACTTGTGTGTGTGTGCGTGTATTTAACTTGAATAGCATTTTATATTGTGAATAGCATTTTTTCATTTCCTGAAGAATGACCGGTTTTTGATGGTTTATTGTCCATTTCTCTTACTAGCTAGCGGCTCCTTTGGGGAATGGCTGTGTCTGCTTCCCCTTTCTGTTCCCGTAGCCCAGCCAGGGCCTGCCTCAAACTGACAAGACAAACACTCACTGAACCCGCTTGTGTGTCAGGCTGTGTTCCAAGTGCCTTATCCTGCAAGGCACATCTTATTATTATTCCCACTTTACAGATGAGAATATAGAGGGTTGGGTGCTCAGCAGACCCTTGATGAATGGATGACAGTGTCTGGGAGGGTCTGCCGGTCTCACCCTACAGCTCTGGTTACTGGGACGGCCCTTTCTCTTATGATGGGTTTCCGATGTTCAACAAAGTCAGAAAAGAAATGCCACTCACTACTTCAAGACAAGGTAGTATTTGAAGGCAAGAAGCATATCTAGACTTGAAGAGAGACATTTCTACACAAGAAAAAAAAATCCATCCATCAGGAAGATATAATAATTGTGTTTGAAAGATTTTAATAACATAACCTCAAAAAACACACAGCAAAATTTGATAGAAATTTATCAAGAAATAAGCCTATAACACAGAGGTTAAAAAAAACCACACACCTCTTTCAGAAACTGATAGGACAAGCAGATAAAAGTTGAATAAATAATAATTAAGAATATAAGGGAATTGAACAAAAGAAATAACAAACATGACCTAGTTATATGTACATATAATGGCATCTAACTACAGCCAATACACAGTGAGTTCAAGGGCACATGGTGTATGTACCATAAAAGTTCTCACAGATTCCAAAGAACTGTCATCCTACAGACTATGTTCTCTGACCACAGTGAAACAAAGCTAGACATTAATAACAAAAAGGTTTAAAAACATGCCCAAATGCTTGGAAATTAAGTAATCCACTTCCTTTAAGTTCTTTTTTTTTAAGTTGAGCTGAAATTCACATAACACAAAGTTAGCCATTCTGAAGTGAGTAATTTAGTGGCATTTACTGTGTTCACAATGTTGTACAACCACCACCTCTATTAAGTTCCAAAACATTTCCAATGAAAATTAAAGAACAGATTAAAAAGAAATCATGATGGAAATTATGCAACATTTTCAACTGGATGGTAAGGATATAGCTAAAGCTGTACTATGAAGATATTATACATTACTTTTGCCAATATAAATTAAGAAATTCAGCTGACATGGACAAATTCCTAGAAAAACACAACCTACAAAACCAACAAAACAGAAAATAGAATACTTCTATATATACTATTAAATAAACTGAATTTGAAATTAAAAACCTTCCCACAAAGAAGATCTCCAGGCTTAGATGACTTCCCTGGCAAATTGTTCCAAATGCTGAAGAAATGATACCAGTTTTAGAAAATCTCTTCCAGAAAACAGAAAAAGGAGAAAACACTTTAATCTCAGTTTATGAGGTCAGCATAATCTTGATACTCAATAGGACAAGAATCATATCATCATCATAATTATAGATTAATTTCTTTCATGAACATAAATGCAAGAATCCTAATCAAGTTATTAGCAAACTTAACAGCACAGTGTACAGAGGAGAGAGTTATGTGTATAAAGAACTTCAGACATCTGAAGGGAGTCCCCTCCACTCTTTGGCTGAAAACTAATCTATACAGTCACAGGGTGAAACTCCATGAAGTTCAAGCAAAGAACAACTAACTGCCTGGAAGCTGGAAGCCAAACAATTCTCAGGGCTCACACAATAATAAGAAATGTTTAAGTTTCTACCAGCCTGAGTAGAGACACCTCACTGAACATCCAGGGCAGGGACCCCGGGAAGGTCACAGTTTAGTGATAGAGCTAAACTAGCTCCAGAGTAAAAGCGATCTGCATCTGTGTAACAAAGCTTAACATCAAACATTAAAAAGATCAACCTAATAATCTATGAGCAACTGCTTGCCAAAACAGATTTCAACACTCTTCAAAGGAAGACAACCAAATGCAAACATTCAATAACATAGCATCTGTAATTTCCAGGATCTAGTAAAAAATTACTAGGAGTTTAATGAGTAGCAATTTTGGCCCATAACCAGAAGATAAAAAATCCAATCAACAGAAAAAAAAATCAATATAATTTACCATATTAACAGAATAAAGGAGAAAAGCATATAATCACCTTGATGCATACAGAAAAATCATTTGTTAGAATTCAACATTCATTCATTAAAAACAAAACAAAACAAAAACACCAAATATTTGGCAAACTGAAAAGAAGGAAGCCCTTAAAATCTGACACAGAGCATCACAAAGCCGATAGCAAACACTACAGTTACAGGTGAAATACTGAAAGCTTTGCCTCTAAGATGGGAAAGAAAGATACTCATTCTGACAGCCCCTAAGCAACACTGAACTGGAGACCCTTGATAGATCAATAAGGAAAAGGAGAGAAATAAAAAAACAGACAGTTAAAAAGGAATAAAAAGTGTAAGATTGAAGAGGAAGAAATAAAACTGCCATTATTCACAGGTGCCACAATTAGGTAATTAGGTATGTAGAGAATTCAAAAGAATATACAATCAAACTATAAAAAATAATAAGTGAGTTCAACAATAATAAGTGACCTGTTACATACCAGGTCAACATACAGAAGTATATTGTATTTCTATATACCAGTAACAAACAATGTAATTAAAAAGTACCACTTATAACATAAAAAGATCAAATGCTAGGAATAAATTGAACCAAAGATGACCAAAACCTTTATACAGCAAACTACAAAACATTGAGATTAAAAAGATCTAAGTAAATGGAAAGAGATACCATATCCCTAAATTACATAGTTGCCAATTTCTCCCAAATTGGTCTATAGATTCAATGCCATCCCAATAAAAATCTCAGCTAGTGTTTTTTTTCTTATAGAATTGACATATGATTCTAAAATTTATACAAAGACTGAGAATGGCCAATATCTTGAAGAAGGCTATAGTGTGAAAATTAATGAAAGGAAATCTCACTGATATGGGGTCCGAAGACCTGCAGACGAAGCTCTCGTGCCCACCATTCCTCTTCAATCTCTGATCCCATGGAAGAGATACACACCGTACTGTTTTAGCTACTTCAACACCCAACAAGAAAGCTTCCACCTTCAGCCTCCCCAGTATAGCCCAGCCAATGCGAGACTGCCACAACTCAGCCAATGAGAAGCCATGATATGTGGGACTCCCAATTTCCTCCAATGGACTTTTTGCTTAGAAACAGCCTTCCCTACTCAGCCATTTTCCTCTATAAATGAGTGTCCCTGTCCTTTGCTCTCGGAAATGCCTATGGTTCTGCTGTAGCTTGCACGTCCTGGATTGCAATTCTCTATTTCTGAATAAACCTGTTTTTACTGCTCAAACAACTGGCTGTTTAATTATTAAGGTTAGCAATAGTTAAAGGATGTCAACTAGACATTCAAGCTTTATTATTAAGTTATAATGACAGTGAATGTCGGCACAAGAAAAATATACCAATGAAACAATTTCAGAAATAGACTCACATGTATAGGATCACTTGATTTATGACAAAGATGACCTTACAGTGCAGAGAGGTAAAGGTTAGTCTTGCAATAAATAATGCTCAGTTAATCTTTACCCCTACCTCACCTCATACAGAGAAATCTATTTGAGAAGGCAGAGATGATAAAGTGCATTATGTATGATTCCAATTATATAAAGCTTAAAAATAACCAAAACTAACTGTGACGGAAGACGGGATGTTTCTTTTGTCAGGAATAATGACTGGTAGGGACCCCAACAGGGAATTTCTGGGGAGCTGGCAGTGTTTCTTGACTTTAGTGATAATATGATTATATTTACCTTGTGAAAATTTATTGAGTTGTTCACCTATGACATACACTTCTCTGTATGTATAATATACCTCACTAAAAAGTTTAAACAGAAAAAAATTTACATGGCTGGCATCAGAACTAAAGGAATTTGTGCATTTCACACACAAAATATCCCCCTTCTATTTTTTCCTAAAAATAAATGTCAATATTTCATACAATATTGCCAAATTAACTTCTCGGTATCCCCAAATGCCTACTGTTACCATAGCACATCCTATTTTATACAAGGCCCCCCTCCCTAATTTAGGAACTCCTCATAGCTGATACTTCTAATGTGTTCTGTCAAGTTTGATGTCAGATTTTTGTATTCATATGACCTGCATTCGACATTTCAGACTAGCTAGGTCAAGGTCAAGTGATCCCTATAACTGTTAATTCTAGACAAGACCACTAACTTCACTTCCATGCCCAATATTAAGAGTAGTATGGCAGTTTAAGAGAACCACCTGACTAGTTTAATTCTTGGGGTCTCCGTGACAGCTGACATTCATGACTCTCTTCATCAAAGTTAGAACTGTATTTCTACAGCGACACATTCTCTACTTGCTCAGATTTGCCGATTCATTTAATACGAGAGTCCATCAAGAGTTGTGATGGTAGTCTCTGTAAAACTGATCTCAACTGATTTCTGTACTTGTGTAAGAACACCTTGCTTTGAGTTGTTTCACAGACTTACTCCTGGGAACTTTACCTCAGTGGATGCTCTTTCCAGCTCCCAAATGTTGGTGGTGGGTAGTTCAGTTGAGAAGCCGATACAGTTGATGTATAAGGGCAATTTAAAATGCAGGTTTTGGTAAATAACTATCTTTTTCCTTATTATGTATTACACTCTTGCAAAACTATTATTTAATCTGTTTTGAATTTGCTTAAAAATAAAATGTCTTTACTAGCATTTCAGAGGCACAGATTAAGTATTACTAGAGTCCCTTCCCATTATATGCTTCTTATACCTTTTTCAAAACAAAACAAATATTCATTTGGATTTCACTCATATAAGTATAAACACTGTAAACATCGAAGCATACTTTGGATAGATCTATCTCCTGCCCTGATTCTGGCAACCTAGTCTCCTCTCTGGTATTCTAATCCTGACAGGAATTCTATAGTGCTTGCCTTACTCATATGAGGAATGTTAAGTGTTGCTCATTCCGCTCTGATTTGTCTCAAGCAAATAAATTTAAAGAACAGTATGGTAAGAGATTTGCCTGAGAGTCAGATGGTGGTTCGAGTCCTGGTTCTACTAACTGTGGTGTCCTGGCAAATCATGCAATGCCTACACAAAACAGCGGATGAAACAATGGGGGTTGTTTCTGTATTGTTGCTTGTCATAGAGTAGGCACTCAATAACCTATGAATACACAAGAATTAGACAAAGACATTTCCCACCTTTTTCTCATATTTAACTCAATTCACTTCCATGAAAAATAGTCAACCAGCAAAATAAAATGCAAATTAACTAGGTCTACTCCTGTCCCACTGCTGTGCTTGGGGTAGTCTGAGATTAGAAGAAACCAGCCCTGTAAGGTGCTATTAGTAGAGGGTAATGAAAATACAATATTCCAAACACAGTCATCTGTAAACAACTGAACAAAAAACCAGAAGGAAAAAAACCTTCCAGAATGGCCAAAATGAACTGACAAACTAAGTAGAAAAAGACAGCATTTTCTATGACCACTTCCTGGTTAGATCTCTTGACATTTTGAAAACCGTCAGTGAAGTCAGTTTCTCAAGAGTTTTTTATATTAAAGCAGGTATCTCCCAAGGGAAGCAACTACCACTGAGGTTCTCACACTCTGATTTACTGCAAGAAGAGGTAAGTATCAGGGGAGTGTGCAGGTAAGTCAAAGACGGCCAGGAAGCGGGTCACGGGGACAGTCATCTCTGGAGATCTACCAAGAGAGAATTCAACCTGTCTGATACAAGGGAACTTTTGGGGTCCTCTATGTTAAACATTCTTATGAAGGGAAATTTTCTTCATTTTTCGTATTTGTCTTATTTTCTTCTATTATTTCTGGCCCATCTCTATTGGTCATTCTCTTCCCTTCTTGAAACTTAACTTTTTAAAGTATCAAACATTTAAACTTTAAAGAAATACCCACCCACTTAAAGAACTGAGAAAGTAAGACACAACGAAACATGAACTGTTCTCACTACATAGTTAGAAATGAGAAAAGCCAGGCGTGAAATCCTGGAATCTAAAATTAAAATGCAAATAGAGAATGCTCAGCGACCTTTCCTTAGGGGGCTCCCATGAAAGAGTAACACGGGGCACTGATCAGACTTTTATTTATTTGCATTTTCAGGATGCTTACTACTGAATGACACTCGACAAATTACGCTACAAGGTGACATTTTGTATAAATCGTTTCACTCTAGTTTCTATTTCAGCCTCTGGTTACTTACAGGAAAAAAAAGTGTATTAGAGCTTTCTTTTTTCACAGGGGAAGAAAAACTTTACTTTTACCTTCCTAGGGTCAGTGGCTGGGGCCTATGAATTAAACTGACAGAAGACAGATTAATAGGAGAAAAAGCATACAAATTTAATTGATGTTTTTAACTTCATTTCCATGGGGGCTACACAGAAAAGAAGTGAAATCCTCAAGCTGTCAGGCTCAGAAGCTTATTATATACCATTTTAATAAAGGGTGATAAATCATTGAGGCAAATAGGCAAAGGAAAAGGGGGTTTGGACTTTTATGGGTGGTGAATTGTGGGAAAGTAAATATATGGGGAAACTAATGGAATATAAGGATTGTTTTACTAGATTGTTAATGAAGACTTATCTCTGTCCTCTCCACTTCCAGTGGTAAGGGTTTTTTTCCTTTTCCAGGTACAGGAGAGAGAGGATACCTTTACAAATGGAAATTCAAGTCATTTTTACAAGGAGAATGTTTTTTTTTATTAAGGTATCACTGATACACAATCCTATGCTCAGGTTTCACATGAGCAACATTGTGGTTACTAGATTCCCCCCATTATCAAGCCCCGCCCCCATATCCCATTACAGTCACTGTCCATCAGCGTAGTAAGATGCCACAGAGTCACTACTTGTCTTCTCTGGGCTACACTTCTACAAGGAGAAATTTATATTCTGCTTTTAGGCGGAAGCAGGAAGACAGAGTAGTTTTTGCACCTGCCACTTCTCAATTGTCTTTAGCTCAAAATAATCCTTATGCCAAAGTGGCATATTTTGGGAGTGGCGTATTATGATTCCCTTCTCTAAGGGGGAATCAAAGTTCAATTATTCTGGTAAGATATGGGTTCACAAACTGTTCTGCGGAACTAGTTCCCTAGAGAGTCTTATTTAAACAACAAGACCAAACACAAACAACAGAGATCTATGGTCAAGTAAGTTTGGGGAAAGCTAGCCTCAACAAAGTGAGATGTGGCTTTTCCCAGCAGGAATTCTCAGAGCCTTTGATCGGCTATCAATACATTGTGATTCTGCAAAAGGGGAATAATAATTCATTGTGTTACTCAAGCTTATCTGACCATGAAACATATTTTTCAGAATGTTTCAAACTAGTGTGAACCTGTAATATATGTTGAGAAATAATGGGATCAGCCATCTTTGAATGTAAGTACAGAAGTTTAAGCAGCCCCTGAAGTAAGTTAAAAGCCAAAGGCCGCGAGTTAGGTGCGTAAAGCTGGCCCCAAGTCAGCCGGCAGCAGCCGTGCTGTGTCCTGCTCCAGGCCCTGAGCTCTGGTTTGTCCCTAGGAGGAAAAACAAAAGCACCCGAAGCTTCTGGATTCCACTGATTTAAAACCCAGTGGATGAAGGAAGAAAATGGTTTCATGTGTTCATTTCCATCCTTGGCGCAGTGCAGCTCCAGTTGCATTATTCTTAAACATCTATTAACATGATTGCTTCATAATCACACAGGCTAACTGCCAAGCATTCTTCACAGGAAGCAGAGCGCTGCTTGTCTTTAACTGCTGTTCCGGCCTGTGCACAAGGGTCAGCATTAAAAAAAAATCTTTCAAATCGAATTTTAATTGAAGAAACATCGCTAAAAATACTATTTGAGTGACTACACGTGACAAAAAGGAAAAAGCACATTCAAGGCACAAAGCTAATCAATGCAACAATAGAGGGATCTGGAGGAGGGGGAGTGCAGGATTCAGACTCGATAGAAGTCACCAACACATCAGAAGCATGACGGGTGGTACCTCATGGGTTCCCTTTGGCTATGCTGTTCTGTCAGAACTTTAATTTCGGCGGAGAGTGTCTCCAGTGTAGCGAAGGACTGACTCAGACCCCGGTGTGCTGCCGCCACGTGCCCCTTTCCCCATCATCCTACATGCTCCCTGCGGAGGGGCAGAGCCGTGCCAGTCAGAGGGCAGGTGGCAGTACCCTGCATCGTCTCGAGGACTTGGAGAGAGAGCGACACGGACGGGTGTCACTGAGTACTTGGTGCCAGACATCTTCATAAACATTGTCTCATTAACAAATAGGTATTTTCCCCGTTTTGTAGTATGAAACTTACCCAAGGTCAAACCTAATGCGGATGAGCAAATCAGATGAAAGTTGAGCCTGGTCCGGGTGAGCCCAAACTCTGTTTTACAGTATCACGCTGTCTCCAGGTCATAAAAAACTTCATTTTATATAGGGGTACAAATGGCCTATTTATGCCATTTCTCTCAGTCTCTAACAAAACATCTCAACTGTATCATCACATGAACTTCAAGAGACCTGAAAATGTTTAGATCATCTCATTCATTGGAGCTATTTATTCTCAACTGCTGGTAATGAGCTTTCTTAACTCAGCATTTTGTCAAAAAAATCTAAATACTTGAATGCTTCATTTCATGCTCATTCTCTTTGCATGAATCTTTTTGGTTTTGCTTTTAAAAATAGATTCCAAAATCATGACATACTCAGATATGGAGGAAAAATAAAACAGGATGGAGAGCAACGGGGACACTAATCTGCAGTGGTCACAGGCTAGGGCACCTGTGTTTGCAGAAACCCAAATTGGAAGGAAAACTCTTCAATTTATGAGGCTGTCATTCATGTGTGCTTGATTGAAAAAATAAAAAATAAACGCTGCCCGAGGAATGTAAATTTGGATTCTACCTCACTCTTCTGCAGTTGCCACCCTGGTTATTAACATTACCCTTAATGTCCTTGGTATTTAAAAGTAGATCTCTTAAATTCCTTGAAAAATCCCATGATTCTATAGTCAACTGCGACTTTCTGGCCTTTCCCATGAATGAACAATTTAAAGGAATTCAAATCCCACCACTATCAGCCCTTTTTAATTCCTGTGACAAAGGCAAAGAGCTTACCCACCATCCAGTTAAGTTTTCTTTGTAATGTGATAGAAAATGAAGAAAGAAAAAATTCCAGTCATCATCTATACAGAGTGATACATAGTTAGGAAAATGGCTTAATGAGAAAGCAGCCCAACAGTTTGCTTGTTATGGTTGCAGGTAACACAAGATTCATCTCCTCTAAAGGGTAGAGAGAAAAAAAAATTTTTTCTAGGAAAGTCGGTAGGTAATACATTAAAGCTTCTTTCCCTCTTGCTTTTGCCTGACACAATATATTCACAAATGAAAATAATTCTGAGCACTATTCCTCACACAGATGCCCATGACACCTACTTTCACATTCTTAAAGTCAGGGAAATTATATAACAGACTCTCTGGCTCCGTCCTGACTCTGGTAACGAATAGAACCAGGTCTCCTGGAGTCCTTGGCGTTTCACGCCTCTCATCCACTCCTTGCTCTCACTTCCCCTTCCTCACCAACATTTACATGTGCTCTGATGCAGTAAGGCGCAATGGAAGATGAGTCTAATTCACATCCACCATGGCCTGGAAGAGTTGAACAAACACTAGTCACTCAGAAGTATCACTGGCTTGACTTTGTGGGCTTAATTTCCTTATGAAGTTGGCATTCCTTCAAAATGCCAGCACCAAAAGCCCATCAGTGGCAGTGTGCATGCAGTTCTTACTTCCTCAGCGGTTCTTTGGACAAAGCCCCCCCCTCAGATAGAGGTGCTGGCAGACAATTTCTCTCTCTTTTCTGGCCACCATGCCCAGGGATCTTATAAGTTGAAGTCCCTTGTCAGAAAACACCAGTCATACTCACTGTTAATTCCACCATCACAGAATCATTCTACCTCTCATTCATGTGAAGACAGCACAGTAATCTCAGTACAGTGCTTCTCAACCTACAAAATGCATATGAATCCCCTGGGAATTTGACTAGAATGCAGATTCGGATTTCCCAGGTCTGGGGTGGAAGCTGCTGCATCTCTAACAAGCATTGGTGGGGGCTGATATTCCTGGTTTGCAGACCACACTTCAGTAGCAAGATCTTAGTTTCTCTGCTCTTCCAAATCTGGAGCACATTTTACCTTAAGGTGTCCTGCGGCTGGTTATCTACCAAGAGAACTAACAGGGCAGAAGACCCAGAACTTCTGTGTAGGGAGAATTCTATCCTGCACACACGGGTAAAGTTCACTGACTCTCACTGCCCAGATTCTGGATCTTTCTTCCTGCCCAAATAGATTTGCCAGATTCTTCTTCCTTAAATGAATGAAAAATACTGGTTCAGTCTCAACAACCTGATCTCATGCCACTCTGCTGGCAACTTAAGTATTAGGGGCACCTGTTAAAATAGATTCCTGGGCCCTAACCCTGAGATTCTGACTGATTAGGTCTGGAGTGGCCCCAAGAATAAACACATACACTACGTGATTCTAAAACATTAAGAGACTTTGGGGAAGGAAATATATGTAGCCTCTCTGAGGGACTGGAGAAACCTATAATCCTATGGCTGTTAATGCCTTTGTATCAAAGAAGATAGCAAAGAAACGCAGGAAAAAAGGAAACACAACTTGTATCTGTTATTACAGCAAAAGAAATTACTCTCTCCAATTTGGATACTTGCTTAAGGACATTTATGGTTAATTCCAGTGTATTCTGTCCTTTTCCTTAGAAAAGTTCACTAAAAATGTAAAGTACATCTTAAATATTCTATAGGATATTCTTTTAATGTAGGTATGATTAGACACATTCAGTTAATAATAAAAATATCAAAGGAATGGTTATTTGCCCTTCTGATTGAACAAATGAAACTGGAGTTATTCAGACACATACAATTTCTTTAATATATCCAAGAAGCCAAACATTGAAGTCAGTTAACAAAAATAAGGACTGAACATTGATTGGTATCCTTAAAATGGAAGAAACAAATAAAAAACGCAAAAAGTAGCTTTACTTAGACTTTATGCCCCGAGATGAGCCTCAGCTGGGCTCCGCAGTCTCCTCTGGGGCAGGGGCAGCACCTGGGGGTGAGTCAGCCTCCACTGGCTCCGAGGCAGGCCCTGCGGCCGCAGCGGCCTCAGCGGGTGGAGCAGGGATGGCCTCTGCACCGGGGCTGGCTCCTGGCTGGCTGGGGGTGCTCTGAGCCTGACTGACGCTGGTCTCGGTCTGAGAGGCTAAGGATTCTTGACTGGAGCTGGCGTCTGTAAGACTGGGTACGTCAGCTTGAGAAGAACTGGCTTCTTCTTCTATTTCCAATTCTGTTTCCTGACTTTGAACTTCTTCACCTTCTTCTACCATGGCAGGTGGCAGCTGTAATAAAGTCTAATGAAAAAAAGAAAACATCAGTATGAACGTAAATGAAGAAAACACTGGCTTAGAAAGCTAAGCCCTCACTTTGACATTATTTTCCTAATAGATACCGTTCATTCTAGAGTTCCCCAAAACACCCCTATGAGCCATTTGACACTGTAGACACAACAAATCTGATGACAATGGCCTAGGTTTTGCTGACTCCAAGGAATATGCCCACAGAAATATCACAAAATAATGACCAAAGTACATATTAAATCTTGAGAGAGGAAAGCAGTATGAAAACCTATTAGATTTTTTAGCAATTTGCTGTAACACTTCTGGAAAAACAGTGGCTGGTTGGGATTAGTTGACATACCAATTCATGAAAGGGGCAACTCCAATCTAGGAGCCCTGTGAAAGGTGGGGAGAGACCAAGCCTTGAGAGGAAACGAGGGCAGGGAGGGAGCGGCAGGGCACAAGGCTCCAGTCCTGCTCTGCCAAGGCAGCTCTATAGGCTTGGCCTTCCCTTCACCCCATGGCAGTCTGCAGCTAAGTCTTGGCTTCTCTCCTCAGGGTCTCTGTTTCTTTTGTTGGAAACTGAATTTTTTTTAGAAGTACCATTCATAAAAAGCTGCAAAAAATATGAAATACTTAGTAATGAAACAAACAACATAGGTGTAAGGTCTGTATGCTGAAAACTCCCAAATACTATGAGAGAATTCAAAGACCTAAATAAATGGAGAGAGATCATATTCATAGAAAGGCAAAGTCAATACTATTAAGATATCAATCTCCCCAAATTGATACTAAGCAATCCTACTCCCCAAAACATCCTTATTAAAACCCCAACATGCTTTTTGGGGGGTAGAAATTGACCAGCTGATTCTAAAAGGTACATAGAAAAGCAAAGGAACTAGATAGAATAGCCAAGACAATTCTGAAAAAGAACAACAAAATTGAAGGACTCACATTATCTAATTTCAAAATTTACTATAAAGCTACCCGTAACAGCAAAAGGATTTATACAGAGATCAACAGAACAGAATAAAGTCCAGAAATAGACTCTCACACATATGGCCAGTGGACTTTCTGACCAAGATGACAAGGCAACTCAACAGAGGAAGATAGTCTCTGTTCAAGAAGATAGTTCAGGAAATGGTGCTGAAAGAATCTGATATCCACATGCAAATGAGTAAAACTCAAGGCTACCTTGCAGTTAACTCAAAACACACCATACCTTTAAATGTCAAACATAAAACTATAAAACTTTTAGAAGAAAACAGGAAAAATGTGTAACTTTCGGTTAGGCCGTTTTTTAGGATATAAAAAGCACAAATCATAAAAAGCACAACTTGGTACACTGAACATCATCAAAATGTAAAACTTCTATTACTTAAAAGATACTTAAGAATGAAAAAACAAGTCACAGACTAAGAGAAAATATTCATAAAATGTGTATCTGATAAGGGACTTGTAGTCAGAATAGATTTTAAAATTCTCAAAACTCTAATAAAATAAACCCAATTTCAAAAATGAGTGAGAGACCTGAACAGACACATCCTCGGAGAAGATACAGAGACGGCAAATCACCACATGAAAAGATGCTCAGCACCAGTAGTCATTAGGGAAACGCCTACTGAGACTACTACACACCTGGGAGAATAGCTGAAACACACAAGACCCACCATGACAAGTGTGGGTGAAGATGGAAGCAACTAGAACTCCCACATACTGCTGGTGGGACTATGGAATGGTACAACTTTGTAGAACAGGTTGGCGGTGTCTTAAAAAGTCAAATACATACTTACCATATTATTCAGTCATTCCTCTGGTAAGAATTTAACCAAGAAAAAGTACAGAGACTTGTACAAGAATGTTTATGTTCAATGGTTATTTATTTGTAATAACCAAAGTTGGAAACAATCCAAATGTCCATCAGCAGTTAAATGGGTAAACTCGGAACATCCACACAATGGAATACTATCCAGCAATAAGAAGGAAAGTACTGATACACAAGAAAACGTGAATCTTGAAATAATTATGCTAATGATAGCTAGGAAATAAAGTACATGCTGTATGAGTCTATTTACATAAATATCTAGAAAATGGAGACTAAGCTATAGTGACAGAAAGCAAATCCTTGGTTACCTGGAGAAGGTGGGAAAGGGACTAGTGAAGGATGAGCAGTTAACAAGGGGCATGTGAAAAAATTGGAGATAATGGATTATGTTCAGTATCATATATTTATATATCTATATCTATATATGTATACATAGTTATACGTGTCAGGCATATCAAATAGTATATTTTAAATATGTGGAATTTATGGTACACCAAATTATATCTACATAAAAATGTTTTAAAAGTATAGATAAAGAGGGTAAAAGGGGCATTACGATTGGCAGGCATAGGGTGGGGGGGCACAGGGGGGACTGTACAGCTCAGAGAAGACAAGTAGTGATTCTCATCTCACTACGCTGATGGACAGTGACTGTAATAGGGTTGGTGGGGGGGACCTGATGAAGGGGGTAGTTTAATCACCACAATATTGCACATGTAACTGTAGGTTAATGATACTAAAATAAAATAAATTGTAAAAAAAAAAAAAAAAGTATAGATGTTAACATGAATAACAACTTACTTTGGTTTAACTGGTTTCCCACAAGGAGTCGAGTACTTTACTGATCTAGTCTGTAACATACAAGATCTTTCCTACAGCAAGAAAAATAGGAGTCAATTTTGAGAAAACTCACCTGGTGATAATGATGTGTGGTCTGTATCAAATGCATGTACATGTTGTACACAAAGTTTGCCATCTGGGGCATATTCTTTATTATCTGTACTTCATGAGATGGTCTCTCTCCATTCTAGAAGGCAAAAAGAAAGTTAAGTTTAGAGTGAAAAAATGCTAAAGCCAACACTCCAACAGAAGCCTGTGTCTCCATCTTATTCGGGTTTGGAAGACAGAAGGACAGAAGGATAATAAGAGGACCTTAAAATATAAGTGTGAGAGTCCAATGGGGACTTCATGAAGAGAAGTGATTCAATTTAAAATTTAGAAAAGGTAGAGACTAGGAGAAAACTTAGAGTCACTAGCTTTTAATACGATTTCAGTCTGGTAAATAAAATGAGTTTGGTCTCTAATGTAGAAGAATCTAAGAATATCATCTGAATAGAGAGAAATACCAACATGGTCTAAAGTAGTGGTCTCTACTACTGTGTAAGCTCCAAAGGCAATTCTTAAAATCATGCTGAAAAAAAATTTTAAAGTTATTCTCTCTATTTATGTTTATTAAAAAATAAGCTAACATTTACTATTGTGTACTATATAGACTATTAGTCATGAGGGTGACTATTCAAAAGTTTTGTAATTAATAAAGTGTGTGGTAAGAAATGTTGGCAAAGAGTAGCCTAAAGTGCATCTTCCTGGTATCTGTCGGAAGCATTCGAGGGAGAGGGCTAAACCCGAGGTCTGGGCTCTATTTCCCACACATTCAGATGCAGTAGGTCCGAGACAGAGGATGTGATTCTGACGGAGTAATTTCTGACAGTAATCTGAGAAACACTGCTCCATCAGTGTAAGTAAAGTGGTAAAGGAAAAAAATAAAAAAATTGTACTTCTTCCTAAACCATCCTAGAATTAAAGGATGAACAACTTTCCTATTAAGAGTCAATTATAAAATGTTTATAATATCTCACTCTTTCTTACTGTTGGAACAATTCAGAAAACCATAAAAGTAAAAAATATGTATCAAGAAAAAGAATTTTACCTTAAAGTAACAACTTATTTAAAGTACATAAAAGTTAGAAATAGTGCATTAATATAATTTCTCAGAATTAAGTGGGATGTAGTTTTGCATGTAAGCAGTGTTCTTTTTATAATGGTCACTTTCTGCAATGGTCACAATTTCTTTGTGCAAAGACTGCCATGCTGTTATGATTATGAAATACCGCCTTCAAAGATATGGAAGGCTTTTTTATTTTTGTTTGCTTATTTTCTGGTGGCTTTGACAAGTGCTGCCTCTTCTGAGTTGCTCTTCTGGCTTGAATTCATGGTATTATGTAAAGCACTGGTTTCTAAGCCTTCTGTTCACTGATATTACCTGATCTGTACTCTAGGTTTCTCCAGGTGTATCCCTGCAGACCTTGGTTAGGAAGACACCAAAGTGCTGCCCCAGACCTTGTCAGGAATCTGCCTGTTTGTTTATTCATTTCTATGTTGTCAAACAATTAGCCATGTTCTTCTTACAAGGTTGAAGACAGGCAGTATACTACAGTGATTATTAGCAGGCACTCTGGAGTCAGACTGCCTGGGTTTTCAAGTCTCAGGTTCTCCATCTACCAGATGGATGGCCACTAGTTAACCCTCTAATCCTCAGTTTACTCATTTGTAAAATAAGGTTGATTAAAAAACCTACTTAACAAGGACTGTTACTAAGATGAAATAAGATAATGTATGTAAAAAGTGAATAGTCTGATAAATGGTAAGTATACTCAATAAATGTTAGCATATATTATTTTTATACAGAAAATCAAATTCAGTTCCATGGGATAAGGAACACTCTAAATCAGTAATCAGATGAACTGTGTGATGATGTTCCTAGCAAACGCGGTCAGCTATGAGAGACTGCAGCTCTGTGCATGAAGAAAGACCTACCTTCCTATTGGTTGGGAAAGGTTCCGTTGGAATTATATGCAAATGAAGTGGGCGGGCCGTGAGCTGACTGAAGGCGGGAGTTAGTTCAAAACAGTTTTGGAAGAGGGATACTCTGGCAAAGATATAAAGTCCAAGTCTGGCTCTAGACATGGCCACCACTAAGCGACGGACATCCCTTTGGGAAACAAACAAAATTAATTGACATATTTCAAGATTAATAAAGTATTTATGCAGCTCTTCCCCCTCGTTTTTTACATACACCATTAAATATTCATGTTAAGCTGTAGAAATAAAAAGTTAAGCTTCTTGAAAACTTAACAGAGTAAATATTAAGTTAATGCTATGACTACTATGTAAACCAAGTAAAAAGTTAATGCTTTATGACTAACCTCTATGATGGTTTTTCGGTTGTTTTGGGGGGTGGTGGTGGGAATCACAACCAATGCACTGATTAAAAAGGTCAGGAGGTACTGTGTGACATCAAGTACGTATTAGTTATTAAGTTCATGCATGTGTGTGTGTGTGTGGAGAGGGGAGTAGGTGCTCCCCCCAGGGCATGCAAAACTAAGATGTTTTGTAGAATGAGAAAAATATAACCCTTTACAGTAGCTTTGAGGAATTGCTACATTTGTGGCACACTGGGTTCACAGAGGAAAACTACCTTGTGGCTGCAGTCAAATTAAAAAATTTTTTTCTACATGTCCTAAGAACCCCAAGTGGTCATGCTATATATAGGTGGGTGGTCCCAACACTGGTAGCTGGACAAACAATGGCAAAATACCCAGCATGAGCTCCACAAAAAGGTGATAAAGGAAATTATGGTAAAGCAGTGTTGTCAGGGGAAACTAAGGAGTGATGGTAGAAGGAGGAGGCCTAAACTGTTGTTTTCATGGTAACCACTACACTGTGATATTCAGTTCTCCCCTTCACATCCAGAAGGCTCTATCTCTAGGCAAAGCACAGCTACAGTGCCATCTAAGTGGTTCTACTAAGCTTGACCTCGACTGGACATGAGTAGAATCAGACTAGTATCTTCAGCAGATTCAAGTGTAGGTACCTTTCAACAGTATGTTTAATGTCCCCCACACTGGACTTTAAGCTTCACAAGGGTAAAGATCATGCTTAGACTTAGTACCACATATCAAGAGCCCAGCACACTGCCCAAGAAGAGATGGATCTGAAAATATCTGTTAAATGAATGACCAAACCCTCTGAACATTACAGGCCACCAAGCAAAAGAGAAAAGCACGGCAGGATGAGTGGGCAGGATTCTGTAGAGCTATACCCTGAAACCAGATCAGTGGCCACTACCGCCTTCTTTCATAGTCCTCAGAAGATGGCTGGACAGAACCGCATTGTTAAACAAATCATCACTCTGCTAGAACTCCTAAGAGAAGACAACATGGGGAAGTTAGTTTTACTGCTTCACTCTGAACAAGTACCGAGCACTTCTACCAGTACCTGGGCTATTCAAGTCATGTGGGGACACAAATCATGAATGTTGGAAAGGGACCAGAAATGTCTCACTTACTCTAGCTTCTTGACAGGTCCTAAGTGTCCTAAAACAGGTCTCTGGAATTGAAGGGAAATAGTCTGACACAATCACTTGATTAGTCTATCCTGGGTGAAAAAGGAGGTGGGTGAAAGAAATCTGGCAAGTGCTTAGAGAACAGTTTAGCAGTTACTGAAAGGGTTACACATAGACCCAGGGTTACTACGCGACCGAGGTCTACACCCAAGAGAAAGAAAAAGATATGTCCACATAAAAATTTGTATACGAATGCTCATAGTGACATCAGTCACAATACCCAAGAAGTAGAAACAACCCAAATATCCATCACCTAACGAATGGATAAATAAAATGTGATGTATCCATGCACTGGCATATTATTCAGCAATGAAGAGGAATGAAGTACTGATACATGCTACAACATGGATAAACCTTGAACATATTATGCTAAGTGATCCCATTTATAAAAAGTGTCCAGAATCGGCAAACTTACAGAGACAGAAAGGAGAAGAGCACATGTCCAGGGCTGGGGTTGAGGAGGGGTTTCCTACCGGCCGGATGAAAACGCTCTGGAACTGTAAGGTCAACTCCATGAAGAGATTCTATGAATGGTACACTTAAGTAAACTGTATGGCAGCTGGGTTATATCCCAATAAAATTGTAATTAAAAAGAGAAATATGGAAGAAAGCAAGTATTTCTTGGTCTCTTGAAACTTGAAAAACAAAATAGTTTCCCATTTATTAGAGAAAGAAATATATGAACGATCACCTCCACAAACGAAAGAATTCTACGATGAGTTTGATAAAATTCTAGCTGAGTTACCTAAGCTATCTTAGATGACTGGAATCATAAATATTGTTAAACTGACATTTCCCCTGTATGCTTTAATACCACGTCCACCACCACCACCATCACCAGCACACCCCCAATGAAGAAGCTGGACTTTCAAAGGAAATTTTGGCAAATACAAAAATAACTTATTTGGATAAAGGTAATGTTGCTGAAATCAGGTTCTTTTTTTACACATTTGTAAGCATCTTTCTTCTTTTAAGTCTCCAGAAAAGCCAGGCAAAGAACAGCACAGAAGTTAAGTCATGAGCATATGAAAAAGTCAAAGCACTACAGAGTTAAGAAAGAAAGTGAGGAAGGGATGAAGCAGTATGCAAATAATTCAGAGGGCAGCTATAAATCTCAAGGCAGAAAAAGGAACTGCTTTTTAGAAAAGTTAGTCTTCAAACAAATGTTTGACAAATAAGGAAAAATAAATTGTATTTTGGAATGTGATAGTTTTCAAACCATTTCTTGAAACAGTGCATCTTTGCTTACTCTTACATAAAAGTCATCAGTCTAATGGAACCTGACCACTGGGCTCAGCTCCAAATAGATTTTGACTTAATGACAACATCATGAGAGCTTAGAGAATTTTCTTTTTATATCCACCAAATAAAATAAAATGAACTCTCCTTATAGTTCTGCTAGTAAGTCATATGAGATAAAGGTTTATATAAAACTAAACAGTTGTTTTGTAATAATAAGATATTATTCTCATATATCTCTAGCACATAAATACATTGCAATAAATGATAAAAACAGACTATTATTTGACAATTCTTAATCTGGGAAAAGAAGTGGTTCCTTTATCTAACACTGAAGACAAGAGATTGTGTGGTGAAAAGTCAAAATTCCTGTGCAATGAAAAATTTACTCTTAAGACACTTTTTACCATTTTATCCTCTTTAATTTCTGACACTAAATTTCCAACAGATATAGGACATCTATTAAGATTTTACTCTTTGAATGTTAGTGGAGAGTGAAAACTAAACACACTGCAATATTAGATATTCAAAAAATTCAGAAGCAATGGTAATGGTTAACTATACAAAGAATCTGATATTGTTACATTCTAACAAAAAGCACCAAAAGTTGCCATATCAATTAATTATACTTGAAGCTTAAAAAAAGGTAAAACTACTTAGCCACATAAGTTTGAAATTAAAGCAGACAGTAAAGTTCAGTAATATTGTGAAAATCCTTCCTTACATACCTTAGATGGCCCACTGCCCTGGTTCGCACAAGAGAAAGAAGAATATAATCATTCTGCTGACCTTGAAATCTGTCAACAGTTGTAACCTAGGAAGAAAAAAATGGGATGGGAAATATGGTACATTCAAAAGCACAATAACAAGAGACTCAAGAGATATTAATTAAATGATATGCTAGAAATAAATCTGATCCTTAAAATAATCAATCCCCAAAGAAACATGACCATATACTTGGAATTGAAAAGAGTAAGTTAACAAACACTATGAAATAAACCACAGTAACCAGATTAGGCTCTGAGCCTGTCATTCACACAGCACTCCTCCTTACCCCTCACGACGACTAAATAACCACCTGCAGTTAATTAAGTCTTCCCCCACCAGACTGCCCACCTCCTGAAAGCAGGAACTGTGTTTGTCTTATTATCCGTATCCAAGGTTGATGCCCCACAATATAACTAAAGTGCTCGCTTACTATTTAACATATTTCTAGTTCTCATGTACAGCATTCCTCTGTCAAAAGATAAACAAGTAACCTTCATAGTACTTTTTGTTCAGTTTGAAAATATATGTACAATAGGGGAGTTCAGGAAGGTTTCAGTCTAATATTGGCACTTGGGCATTTATATTTTCATTAATTCAACAAGTTTAAGTGCTTATCCTGCATAAACTGTAATTCCTGGTGCCTGCCTTTAGAAAATTCACAAAACATTTCTTTTTAAATCAACTTGACAGAGGTATAAGTTATATACGAAGAAACGCACTCATTTTAAACACACACTTTGATGAATTTTGACAATGTAAAATTCCCTGTAACTACAATAATCACAATTTCCATCACCTCAGATCCCTTTGTAGTCAAATCTGTAACCCCCAGCCCCAGGTAACCATTGATCTGCTTTCTGTCACCATAGATTATTTTTTCCTGTTTTAGAATTCCATAAAAATGGAATCATAAAGTATATACTCTTTTTTTGTCTGGCTTCTTTGCCTTAGCATAATGTTTTTAAGATTATTCTATGTGTTATGTACCTTAGGAGTTTGCACCTTTTTACTACTGAACAGTACTGCATTGAATGTACATACCACAATTTGTTTATCCATTCACCTGCTATGGCACTTGTTTATGGCAATATGGTTTGGGACTATTTTGAATAAAACTGAAATTCATGTATAAACATTTTTGTGGACATATCTTTTCATTGCTCATGGATAAATACCTATGAGTGAAATTGCTGAGCTATATGGCTTAGTGTATGTTTAATGTTAAAGAAACTGTCAAACTGGCTTCCAAAGTTGCTGTACCATGTTACATTCACTAGCAACACTCCTTCCAGAGAACAGTTGTTCCGTATCCTTGCCAACATTTGCTATACTGTCAATCTTTACTTTAGCTGTTCTATTGGGTGTGCAGTAGTACCTCATTGTAGTTTAATTTGCATTTTCCTGACAACTAACAATGGTAAACATTTTTTCACAAGCTTACTGGCCGTTTATATGTCTTCTTGTGTGCACTTGCCAATTTTGTACTGGGTCGTCTTTATTTAACAGACTTTTATAGGAGTTCTTATAGTCTGGATATAAGTCCTTTGCTTTTATGTGTGGATGTTATACTGGAAATTTCTGTTGCCATGCTCATCATGCGGACAGCCTGCTTGAGAACTGGGTTCACACACTGAGAATGGCAGAGCAAGGATGAAATGAGCCATGATCCTTGATGACATCACTGAGTGACTCTAACCCAACC
Source organism: Phataginus tricuspis (assembly GCA_029783875.1). Classification (NCBI taxonomy): domain Eukaryota; kingdom Metazoa; phylum Chordata; class Mammalia; order Pholidota; family Manidae; genus Phataginus; species Phataginus tricuspis. The sequence continues at coordinate 21,537,305 of JAQQAC010003584.1, read as the reverse complement.
CTGGAGCCACTCTACTTTCATCTTCTTGTTATGAGAGGGAGTAACTTTCCTTAGTATTTGTAAGTTCTCCTACTACTTAAAAATAAAAAACCTCAGATACTGCAGGACCTCCATTTCTAAACTTTCTTTACTTCAAAGTTACTGGTTTCTCATTTTCACTCTCCATATCCCTTATGGAGTGTTCTACAATGCCTCTTCAAAGTCCCTTCAATTTTGTCACCATTTCTATGATTTTGCTTATTTATTTATTTGTTTCAATTCATGTTCCATCTCTTCCTCCGTTCTTAAATTGCTCTGTGGCCTTCTCTCAAGAAGTGGTTACTTCATTACTTAAAAATTCAAAACCAAATGTATATTCAAAATTTTCATCTGTTCCAGGCCACCATGTTTTCTGGAGCACGTAGATGGTCAATTAGCTTTTTGATGCTCTTCCTCTCATTTTTTTCCTATATAAGTCGATCTTGTGCTAGTTGCCTTTCCTTCACATTTCACCACTGAGTAAATGTGTTTCTTAGATTAGCTATGTGCAAGAGGTTAAGGTGGGGCAAGCAAGACTGTTTTCTAAAGGCTGAATGGTTTTCTTTTCCTCTGCCTCTGTAAAGGCAGTCTATTTGTGCAAATATAGTTTACCTGTAAGGCTTCTTTGAACCTACCTGGACGAGGAAGGCTTCTGTTCACCCCAAATCCCGTATCCATCGCTGAATAACAGGGATGTGGCTCTTACGCTTCAGAGCGCGCCACTCACCTCCCCAAGGCGTGCTTCTGTCAGCACTTTCAAGACTGGTCCCCTTATTTCTTCTCCCCACATTTTCTTCCTGATCTTAGTCACCTGATTTGTGTCATCTCACTAAAAATGGACTTTGTGTTCTCCTCTTCCCATTTCCCTCTATTACTTTTGGGTGATTTCCAAGGAAAGGTGAAAGAGATTTTATATAACCAAAGTCTTAATTTCATCACAGTAATATTATATTTATGTTTTGTTGTTGTAATTTTTCAACCCTTTACTGATAAAATCAAGCATCTTCATTTTTATTTGCTATTATTCCATCATACCACATAAAAATTAAAGTATATAAAAAAACCCTAAGGTCTGAATGCACTTTACAATCTTCCCTTAACCCCAAGAAAAAACAATCCCTGTGCACTCATATGATAAAAAGCAGTACAAATTACACTTTTGCAAAACAGAACAAAACAAAAAAGGCTACAATTCCTATTTCTACTATATGAGCACATATGTTATATAATTTTGTTATCCATCATTTTACCAAAAAGGTTTTAGAAACATTTATTTCTGGTTAATATCAACAATAATCTTCACTGTGGTAGTTGAGACAGAAGTTCATTGCAAACCAAAAACACTGTCAGATACGATTGCCAGGGAATTATTTCTAATTTCTATGATTTCATTTTCTTAGATGTCTTTAAAGGACATAGCAAAGAGACAAAACAGAACAATATAAATAACTCAATAAATACAAATTTTCCATTTTGCCAACATGATGAATAAGAGAACATATTATATTCATAAAATTACCTTATTTGGTCTTCCAATCAATGGATTGCTCCCACATCGTCTATTGATGATGTCACGGATAAGATGTTTTTGCCCATTATATGTTGTTAGAATACTGATCTTGTCAGCAGGGTAACCAAGTAAACACATGTACATAAAAAGTGCTACTACATATTCTGCCTCTCCAAGATTCTGTAATGCAAACATAATCAGATTGTGCATTTACTTCCTTTTGTTTCAATTTTATGGATACCAGACACAAAAGGTCACATATTAAAAAAAAAAAAATTTATGGATAAAATGATTAAATAGCAGAATTTGTCCACTTATCACACTTCAAGAAGTGAAGAGTTAGTAACTTGGACCAATGAGCATTTTTCATAAAACTAAGGAATAACCTTATCATAAGTTAACACAGATAAATACAAAGAGTATATGGTAATTATATCCCTTTGAAATTTGCAATATATTAGCAATACATGGAACAATCATAACATAAATGTCACCAACTTAATGGCTTAATATTTCTGGAACCACAACCATCACAACACAGATCAGTAATATTCTGCTACAGTGAACTGCAACTATAGTCATGGAAGGAACTACTCACATAGAGGAGCACGGCAACCATCTAAGAAGCCAGTAGAAAATCCAGTCTAACTGCATATACAACTAGCAGTTCTGTAGCAAAATCTCAAATTTTCCTCAGTGTTTTTCCTTTCTCCTCATACTTCTTAGTATTTTCTGCGTGTTTTGTGTTTTTTCTCTTCTGATGGTTTCTGCCTCTACCAGATCACTCTAAGTGGGAATGGGATGTGGCCTCAAATTGGTATCTGGCTTACCATTCTCAGCTGACCCTGAGGGTGAGGGAGTGCACAAAGTTGCTTAGTCCACTTCAGTAGAGATTAAATTAGAGGTATTAGATGAGAGAAGAAAGTAAACTGAGTATATAAATTTAACATGAAAATCAAAAAAGGAAGACAGGAAGCTAGATTTCACGTACAGGAGAAAAGAAAATTGTAGGAAGGCCTTCAGAAAAATCACTTATATTCTGGTTCTTAGTGACACAAAGCTTATGTTATCTCTTTCATTTAAATTTTCAAGTTCTTTGGAAGACAGGAAGGAAAAGAAGCCACATGACTGCAAATATTTCCATTTTCTATGTTGATAAGCTACATTTATCTAAGCATCAACTCTAATACAGATAAAAGAGCAATCTTTTGGTGTATATGCTGCCAGATCTTTTTGTAGAGATTATCTGAATAAACTTCTATGTTTTGCTGTTCCTCTTTAAAAATAAAATGGGACACTGTTAAAATATACTTTGAAATCTTATTTTTTTCATTTAATATAGTATAAACACTCTTAGCGGCACACAAAGTGTTAACATTCTTAGTGCTTATTCATTATTTCATTACATTAATAGGTAGTAGTGTGGTTAATCCCTGGTGGTAGACATTTAGGTTGTTTCTTATTTCCAAAATAATTTGAAATAAAAGAAACAGATGTAATGGACATTTTAGTATAAAAGTGTTTGCAAACTTGTCCAACTGCTTTTTAGGATAAACTCCTAGAACTAAGAACACTGCTCTTAATAAATTCTGACAGTACGTCCACTAAACTGCTTTCTTTCTAGCATTGCTTGAGTACAGAATTTCCCCCAATATGCCCCACACTGAGTATTATTAGAGGTGAAAATATGGTTCGGTGATTTATACTTGCTATAAATCTATATCTTTTTTTGTCAACTGTATATTCTTATTGCATCTTTTTGTTGAAGTTTTGGTTATTATAAAAGGTGACATGTAAGAGATCTGTATATATATTCAGAATTCAACTCATATAAATGTTGAAAATAAATTTTACTTTCAACTCAATCGGTATTTTTCTTTATGGTTTCTGCTTTGTTATGAACTTAATAGGACTTTTCTTACCACAACATTATATATATTTGTCAGTATTTTCTTCTTTCTAGTATGTTCACAGTTTCTTTTCTTCAGTGTATATATCTTTAATCTAACAGAAATTGAAATTTTTGTGTTGTGTGTGAGGTGGGGATCTCATTTTCCTTGTTTTCAAAGATTAGCCTCACTGATTTAGGAGTTGAGCCAGCTAGGCAAATAAATTCAGAACAAACTTAGAAGTTTCAGGGTTTTTTCTTACCTGATAAAAATAAGGATTAGGTTCAGACTCTCCCACTCCCTGAAAGTCTTCAACATTGATGAGCTGGAAGTCATAGAGCAAGCCAGCGTTTGCTGTACTGAACTCTGGCAAGAGCTGCACATGGGGTAAGTTTCCTAGATTCTTGTATCGCCAGTTGTAGAGGTTACACAAGCTTTCCAAAGACAAATCCCCCCAAAACAGGAAATATTAGCAATGCAAAAATCCCTTTTAATATACATAAGTGGGTTTTTAAGAAACCGTGCTCTTCCTTTTAATTTTCAGTTACCCATGGTGCTCATCTTTTTAGTAATAATGCTTTTTTAACCTCTGCCTCCCTACTTCAGGTAAACAAAGGTCAGAATACTGGCGATATTACAGACATGACAGCTCCATTGTGTTCTCTGAGGTAACTGCTATCTTTCCTCCTTAAATAACAAAAGTCAGGGAAGAGTCTGTAAATTGAGGAAAATTCTGAGGTAACTATGAGATGGGGCTTGTATACTTTATGACTTAAGAACTCGTGTATTCTTCCCTTGTTCACCTTTTGCTTTAGATTTAAAAAATATTAACTCTTTAGCTTTGGGGGACATGAAGAAAAGGGAAGGAACAGGTGAAGAGAAGCCCTTCGTTTATAAGTTACTTAAATTAACCTCAGTGAATAGAGAGAAGGAAATAATTTGGTCCATTCACATCCCATGCAGAAGGCAAAAAAGATTCTTTCAGACTTGTAGATAGCAAGCTCCTAGATAGCAGGGAATTCTATGTCTATGTAGAAGGTGTTACCAAATACCTGATCAGCATCAAATACAGTATCAAATATCAAATACAGAACTGATGTCCTTAAACAGCAGTAATTAATAAAGCTCCTTTACCTTGCTCTGGCCCTCCCTTGGGCATCGAGGTCCACAGTGGGAACTCCAACCCGGACAAAGCGAGTGAAGAGAGATTGCTCCATGTTTGAATACTTCTGAAAGGCCATGTTCTTAATGACTGGAGGCAGCTGGTGATGATCACCAATCATAATCCAGCGCTTCAGTCGGCTGAAGCCATCCTGAGGATTCTAGAAAAGTGAGGAGATAACGAAATAATATATTACCCTGTTAGTCTCCAATTTATTGCACAAGAGTCTTGCTACTTACAGAATGGCCTTTTCAGCTTCTAAATCATGATATTCACCAGTTTCAGAGAGGAATCTGGTAAATTTATAGAATGACTTGTGAACCACATATGGCTACCATTGCTTTGGGCTGGTAGTGGGCAAGTTGAGGAGACGAGCATGGAATTACCTTGCTTTAATGGGCAGGGTAATCCAAAGAGGTCTGGGAGGTTCAGGTCAGAATCAGGCAAGGGCGCAGAGAGAGAACATGCCCAAGCAGGGAAATGGAAAGATGGCAAAGTAAACACCTTGCATCACCATTATGCCAAGAGCTAGTTCTGAACTCCCCAAAGCAGTAAAAATTATGCCTTCCTTAATTTCCTATACTATTTCAATTTCCTACTCCACATATCTCCTCATTCCTTAATACATATCCTGATAAAATACATTCCAAGTCCAAAAACCTTGGCTTATAAAACAACTTTTGGAATGCAATTTATCTATAAATTAGAGCTGTCTCTATTTTTAAATGGGGAATTCCAGATTTTGTTTTTAATGCTTCCATAGTAAAGACTATTGGTACAATAAAAAACATTCTTAAATATCACCACTTAGCTCAAAAAATTTTAGGCATAAAAGAAAGAAAAGCAATGTACTCAGTGAACATCAAAAACAATTCTAGAAACAACTCTTAACAAAAGAAATGAAAAAATAGCTCATCTACTCTTCAAACTGTACAGCAATGTAATTTTCTTGATTAAAATTACTAAGTCTTTTCAAAACTTAGAGATAAACTATGAATTTTTAAATAGTACTCCCAGAAATGATACAAAGTACTAAATAACCAGTAAACAGATTAAAGGAAGTTTACAGGCTTAAAATAGAACACCAAACATAATGAAGTTAAAGAGAATATATAATTATAACAATTAGCACCCCAAAACTGTGTAGCTTTCTGATGCTGCCCCCCAGAATTCTTAAAACTCTACTTTCTTTGACTCAGATTTCAATTTCTCACCTGTAGAAGAAGAGGTATAAATGTTTCTATCTCCAGAATCTGAGCAGCCTCTTCCATTAAAATGTTGTCATACTGAGAAAAGGAGAAAAATGTAATCTTGTAAAAAAGACAGTTTGAAAGCCAGACAACTGCCACCATAACCCTATCAACCATCTAAAAAAAACCCCAAATAACTTCAGATAAAATAACAACATACAAATTACTCAAACAGCAAGTCATGATTTCATTACTTTTCACGCCCTTGTGCTCCGCCAGTGCAAGTATTTAACCTTAGGGAAGCCCCCTGACCCTGAAACTTGAGATCTCACATATCATTTCTTGCATTGCCTTATCAGTTCAATGATTTTCAATTCAGTTCTTTAAGTTTTACATAAGAATCAAATTATGATTATACATGAGGTCATTCCCACTGGTACTCTTAACCTAGGTAGGATTTTTTTTTCCCCTTATGAATCCTACCCAGCACTTGAGGATCTACTTCTGTTTCACCCCTTTGCATTCCATCTGTGACCAAAGCATGTCAATTTTATCTTCAAAACTCTCTCTTAAATCTATTCATTTTTCTCCATTACTACTACTCTAGGTCAAGCCGCCACTCTGACTATTGCCAGCAATCTACTAGTTCCTCCCCTTCCTGTCTTGCCTCTCCTGTCATCCAACAGTCATCAGATCATGTCACGACCTGGTTTCATACACTTCACTGGCTTCCAATTAATCGTCTTAGGGGAAAAAAATCCCTTAATGTGGCCTGTAAGAGATGTTATTAACTAGAACTTATACTCAATCTGGCCCCTGCCTTCCTTTCCTCTCCTATCTCATAGGTCACCTTTCTCCTTACTAAGTAAGTTTCAACCAGGACCTTTTTCATTTTCTCAGAAATGGCAAAACTATTCCTGCCTCATGTTATTATTTTGTCTGCCTGGCATTTACTCAGTCTTCAAATACAGCTCAAAACCCACTTTTCACAGGCCCTCACTGCCCACCCATTATAAAACAGGTCTCACAGTTCTCTGTGCCTTTGTCTCACAGCACATCATAATTTGCTATTTTATCTGTATATTTACTTATTTGGTACCTGTATCCATCCACTAGCCAGTTTCCAATAATGTAGGTACTGCATATTTGTAAAATAATGAAAAATCAAGTCGTTCTCCAATATCAGGAAATTTCATTCTTTCTTTGATAATTCTCTGCTACATGTCTAATTCTCTTCTAGATCTATTCTCAACATGTTTTATCTTTCTCCTCCACTTCTAATTCTGCTTGCTACTTAATGATACCCTATTCCTTGTTTTATTGGCAAAATGCCTTCTTAGAGACTCACTGAGTCTAACTTAGAATTCCTCTGTTTTCTGTTTTTAAAGTTTTCTCCCCTTACATTGTTTTCTGAGGAGGTGGAAGGTAGGGGGAACATACTTACCTCTTAATGCTTAATTAACTCTCCTCTTTTAAGTTAATTGTTGATATAATCTGTAATTTCTGTGCTACTCATTTTTATCAAAATATGCTTATAAAATCAGTATTTGCCCAGATTGGATGGATACCCACTGAACAGCCAATGATGAAAATTAAGCTGCAATTCTTCACCATTTGGGCATGAAGATGGGTGTCTTCTCTAGATCTGATGCTGAATTTCAGATTAAAATGATCAATTAGGTATTGTGGTAGATGCTTAGGACAAGGGAATAGTTCAAAGAGCGATGGTTTTTCAGAGTCCCTGCATGGACTCTCAGGATAACAGACATGGCATGCAAAACAGAGTGGGAGCAGCTCAAAGAAAACAGTTTAAAAGAGTCTGTTTTCTGAAAAATCACCTCTGAAATCTAATGCAGTTTAACTCATAAAAAATATCTATAGATTCTGCCTTTTAAAAAAGGAGATTTTAATCACAAAGCAAAATTATGATATAACTATATTGGGAGTATGAAGGAAGGAAAAGAGCACACAAATGTGTGTCCATGTCTCCTTGGAAACAGCAGAGAGCCAAAAGGCGTCTAAACTGGAAATTTAACATTCTTTATTGACACTGATGAAAAGGACAAAGGAAATACTAAAAGAGCTGAAAGACTGGATAACTGAAGAGGATCAGGGGTGTCGAGCACTGCTCTTTTTTAATATTAAGAAGATCTGAAGCATGTGGTACACTTGATAAAAATAAGACTTCAAAATTAAAAATATTTAAAAAATCTAAAAGATGCTATCAGCACTCAGGCTATCTTTAGATATATAGCATAATGTAAGTAAAGAAAATCCTTAATGAAAATTTGAAAAGCTACAAGTAATGTTTCTCTGAATATGCATGTGAAAAGCTGCATGAAAACATAAAATGCTAATTTTGGTTGCATCATTTCCCCTTATTATTAAACTGATACAATTTAATACCAAATTCAAAGTATATTTTATATGCCATCCCTCAAAACTAAATATTTAGGTGAAAAATTCTCACTAGTAATCTGCAAAAGGGTACACATTCACACCACTTGGGAAGTTCACACTACTTTTTAATAAATTATCATATGTGTCTGACCTTGCAGCTGAGGAACCTTTCAACCAAGATAGCAACTATTCTATCACCTTCAATTTATTTAGCACTTATCTACAAGTGAGCTCATAACATTTAAAAATTGTCAGTTACTTTCATCAACAGCAAATGCTTTGCTAACTGAATTCAAACCAGTATATAAGCCCTATTTTAAATAATAGATAAACCAGTTCCAAGGAAGTTAAATGATCTGAATTAAAATCAGAGTTTAGTCACTGTTCACTAGCAGTCATGAGGAGTCTTCAAGCTCAAATTTACTGCTCAATTACTATATTCCATTTCAATGGAGTCACAGGCTACCATGCCTTAGCTCTCCTGTCTTTATCATATGATGAAATCATGTCAATATCTCATCTTACAGTTTAAATAAGAGTATTCCATATTCTCAAATGGAAGCCTTTTTATTTACTGAATGAACAAATAACTGGGAGTGGATGTTCATGGAAATGCAAGCATCCGAATGTCTCTAATAGGTGAAAAACACTGTCAAAAATCATTTTTATACCTTTTAGTTCTGTTTGGAGATTTTTGAACATCTCTAGAGGAAATAAATTAATCTACCTTACATATTAGGATTTGGCTTGGTAATCATTACTTAAGGGACATACTACTGATAACTAGACTTAGAAAAGCTAGATTTAAAGTTCACTAATCATATAAACATCAGAGGTTATCATCACTTTTAAAACAGACACGTGTAAGTAATTGTAAATGTGGACTCAGTAAGAGTTGAGCCCATTTCCAAGGGAATTGGTAAAAAAAAAAAAAGAGAAAGAAACAAACAAAAAAAGGCAAAAATTTAAGAGCTGAATAGACGATGAATTAAGGAACTAAAATGCAAGTCTTTACCTTGAAACCTAGCTTGACTAAATCATGTCGTTTTAAGGCAGCATGAGTGCAGGTCATAGCAATGATTTTGGCTTCTTTCACCAAAAGGTATTTGGATCTGTCCAGTCCACTGCGAAGCAGTTCTGAGGCTCTGAATTCCTATGGGAGTGGGGGAGTAGTGAGAGACTATTCCAGGATAATAAACATAGTTTATGCATACATTCACAGAACCCAGTCTATCAGACTTAGTTCCTGAGAAATTAATATAAATATACCACCAACTAAGCCTAATGGATCATAATTCTGTTCATTATTAATTAGATACTAATTGAGTTCAAATAATAGCTGATATTCAGACTACTATTTGGGCTATTTTTGGATAAAGTGAAATATTTACAATATCAGCAAGAATACTGAATAAACTATCAATCACCACTATACCTCTATTACTCAAGGTCCCTCCAGGGAAACAAAGCATTTCCAGTAATCGTAACAAAAGGAATTTAATAGAGGGGTCTGGGTACACAGGTGGCAAAGGAGTAGAAAAGCTAACCAGAGAGTGAAGTAGTCCAGAGATTAGCAACAGCAGGAAGTGATGCCCATCCTCGACTACGAGGATGAGGGAGGAGGCAATGTTACCACATTCCCAGAACTGGGGTACCAGAATAAGCTGGAACCAGAACCACAGTGGGTCTGGCCAGCAGGAACTGAAGCCACAGAAGAGATAAAACCCAAGGCAGAGACAGACGTTGGGAGGATATCCTAGCTTCTCTCTTTCTTCTAGTTCTGCCACATTTCTCATTGGCCAGACCTAGCCAAAAGTCAGCTGACACGGAGGCTGGGCAATGAGACCTCCAATAATCAGCCCCGTCCCAGCCCGGGCAGAAGACCCCATAGAGCAGGGAAGGGGGATAGACAATGCATGGATATAGGGAGAAAACAAGCCCACGCAGAGTAGCTAACATCAACTTCTATCACATCTGAACATTATGTCATACTTACTTCATATCTTTTTATCATTTTTGTTTTTTTTTAAATAATTAAAATATTACAGGTACAAGTGAGTTACCCTTGTATATCCTTCTCCCCACCCCCTCCCCAGACTACTATTACGAAGTATGTTTTTATCCTTTTACTTTTTGTTTATGGAATCATAAACATACTATGTTGTTTTGCAGGTTTAAAAATTTTATTATCATACTATATATTTATTATTCTGTACCAACCTATTCTGTATCAACCACCCACCCACCCATACCATGCATCGGTATTTAATGAACATCTACTATGTGCCAGATACTGTTCTAGGAAGTTAGGATATACTCCTATCCAACAGGTAGAGACAAAAGAGACCAGGTCACTTCCCCTTCCCCTGGACTGACCCTAACCTTATCACTGATGAATCTGAGCCCGAATGTGGTCTCCTTACAGGGTTGTTGGGGTCTTATTCTAATGGTGTTCTTCATAGGAAATGAGAAAACTAGAAGCATTCCAGGAAGTCCCTGGGTTTCAGACTTATTTTTCTCTCTCCCTTTTGTATACTGGTGATTCTTATTTTACCTTAATAATCAAGATCAGTCATCCTTACTGACACAGAAACCTCATTCTTTGTCTACTGGCCATGAGGCATGAAGAACTCAGAATGGCCATGTGGCAGTTTCAAATTCCAATTCAAAGAACTATGGTTGAACCTCCTGATGGAAGCATTTCTTTCTTAAATTCTAAGACTTTTACATCTTCTAGCCAGAATAATGGGGATTCAGTTCATAACTTAATTTTTACTAATTTCTTAAACTAAAACAATAAATGTTTTGAATAATCTCATTTAAAAGTAACAATCTGACTTGTAATATTTGAAATTCTACATTTACTCTTAAAAAATACAAACAATTCAACTTAAAACCTTTAAAGGAAAGTTAAAAGAATTTGAGAATCTTTACCTCAAGCTGAGTAAAGATTTTCTTAATATGCCTGAAACATCCCTCAGCAATTTCCATGTCTTCTTCATAAGATCGGCCTTTGAAAATGGGTTGAGGGGCATTTGCAAAGTATTCGTGAAAAGGGAAGAAAGCGGAGATTTCCGTAACATCCGGCGATGCATTACCCTTACTTTTCACTTTGCTGATATACTCTTCCCAACGAGACATTACCTATAGGAAAAAGGGACTTGATGTAAAAATTTCCAGCTAGTTATTATATAATAGTTTTATATTATAAATGAAAAGGAAACTAGTAAGAATAAGATCTGCTAGGTAAAGGGAAAGAGAAAGAAAAGCAATCTTTTACCCAAAGGACTATTTCTTACCTTAGTTACTGATAGATTGCCCTTCTTTTATAAAAGTAACCTTTAAGATTGTAGAAAAAAGTTAACTTAATTAAAAAGATGTACAAACTTGCAAAAACCTCAGGGTCATCTCATGGAACTTTACCTTAGGCATTTCAGATTCTCCATGTACATTACACCCAAGACAGCATTATCTATGCTTAAACAAAACAAAAAAACTCTAGACAAAGAAATTCTTTATATGTTCATTATCTCAGTTTTTCTCCATATGTGGTAAGTCCTGGTTTAGCACCTTTTTAATCAGTTTGGCACTTGTCAACCTTTCTCCCCAGACCTTTATAATTTTTTCCAATTCTCTTTAGTATATTTATAAAGAATTTCTGGTTAAGCTGTGTATATATTTGGAAGCTCATTTTATGACCTTTGTGAATAGTTCAATTATATCCTGGTACAATGTTAACTATGCCTCTACCACATAGTTCCTACTTAGTCTCAATTTTTATAATTCTCCCAGGACTTTTTCTGTTACAACTTTAGGGTTTCTCCAAGTGTGGCCCTTAGGCAGAATATCCAAGAAGCTGAGAAAAGATGTAGATTCCTGGATGTTACCCCCTATTGAAAGAGAATCTCTCAAGATGGAGACAAAACTTGAGAATTTCACTTTTAAACAAGTTTCCCAAAGTGATTCCCTTACGTTGAAAACTGTTATTTACACTGTGAAGCCTCAAGTTCATTTTTCCCAAATTTATTACTTAAGCCCCCACAACTTATAGGTTACTTCTCCTACTTTTAAAAGTGCTTTTCACTGAGAGCCAAGTGATATTTATTTTGTGCCAAATATGCATTTAGGCATGATCTTTACTCTGTTATCCAAAGTTCCAAACAGTCTTGAGTCTAGTACAGACAACTCTGCAAGATGATGCTTATCTTGTGTATTTTTCAAAAAACCATGAAATATGCTCATTTTGAATAGACTCAAATGGTTTGTGTACCCACTTACAAAGAGCATAAACCCTTTCTTTCATACTTTGAAATTTTAATGTTATGACTTATACCTAAAATATACAAATAGCATTAGTACAAAGAGAACAAATAAAGTTATATAAAAACCTTTACTATTATGATTTAATCCATTTAAAATTATTAGTAAGCCAACTGACTATTAGTTTATTTTTGTTTATTTTATCTGGATTTCTATGTCTTACTGATTTTCATACCCCTCAAATTAACAAAAGTAAAAGCATACCTCTAAATTGAAGTCAAGAGAATTCTTAATTCTAAAACATACTTTAGTTAGTTCTACAACAATTTATTTCTGGAAATGTGAAAGGAGAATATTTTGCTTCATTAGTTGATTAATATGCATAATAAAAGTAAGTTATAGAACTGCATTTTGTATTTAGTTGTATGTCTATAGTAAAGGGTGAAAATAGAGAGAGACTAGAGAACTTTATCAATGCAAGAAAGTTAAAAGAAGAAAGAATTTAAAAAGTAGCAACACTGACTGGCCTTTCAGTGAATGGGTCACCAAGCAAAGTTATTTGGCAAAGAAAATTGAAGGTAATAGGAAACAAAACCATTTAACATTCAGAGGTGGCTTTGGCACCGCATATATTTTAATTTACTCAACAAAAAAAGAAGCTTTCAAGGAGGACCTCAAGAGGCTCTCCCAGTTTTCGACTGAAGATGTACTACAATGAAGTATGATTTAAGAACTCTTAATCACTTACCTGATATAAGAAGAAATAGCCTGCCGTTTCACAAGTATAGGAGGCATCTCCTGGAACCCCTAGACTCTTTTGCAATCGTTTGACTTCTTCTAAAAGTTCTATTCTTCGAGCAAGGACATAATTAACTCTTCCATACCTAGGAATTGCAAATAAGCAAAATTAAGTAATGAAGAGATTTTTCAAGGGAACAGTCGGCAAAATATTTATGCAAATCGTAATAGGAACTACAGATGGCCAAATAGGACCAATAAAAAAAAAACCAGTATACACCATTATTATATTTACATGGGAGTTCTTAGGTTATGTCCTACCGATGCACCCCACATCCACAAAGTATGCCCCATGGGACAGTGCTGATGTGCACGTGTGCTAAAGGAAGGAAACTCAGCTACATCACTAAATACATCACTTAGTTCAACTATCTTTTTTTCTTTTCCATAACAAGAACTTCACAAAGAAGGAAACAATACAGTGTATTCTGATGTTAGTTCACCTCATCACAGACCTAGAATATATAATGTACAGAGGCTGCTTTGAATAGCAGTGTTTTACACTATCATAAAAGTAGACTAGTTTGAAAGGTTTGATATGTAACTTTAAAATGTATTTGATCGAATTCTGGGAAGATGGCAGTGTGAGCAGGGTGGCGGAAATCTCCTCCCAAAACCATATATATTTGTGAAAATACAACAAATACAACTATTCCTAAAAGAGAGACCAGAAGATACAGTACAACAGCCAGCCTACAGCTACATCTGCGAGAACTCAGCGCCTCATGAAGTGGGTAAGATACAAAGCTGCGACCCAGTGGGACCTGAGCACTCCCCCATCCCAGCGCACCGGCGGGGAGGAAAAGAATCAGAGTGGGGAGGGAGGGGAAGCACAGGACTGCTAAATAACTAGCCCTGGTGATCTGCACCGGGAGCACAGACACACATCGCATGGTGTAGTGGAGATTAGGGAAACAGAAGGGCAGGATTGGAGACGGAGACTATGAGTGGGTCCCCACAGTCGCCTCCCCTGGGACAAAAGAAAAGAGGTGCTTTTTTAAAAATCTTAAAGAGACAAGGGTCCAATATTGGAACAAAATCATCCCAGCAGGCTGGGAATCTTGAGGAATTTCTGGCCCCGTAACGGGCTGCCGGGTAAACCAACCCTGCTGAAGCCACTCACGGCAATAAGCAGCCTGCCATTCGTTCCCCCCAGTTGGCATTGCAAATTGTCCGGTAGATCCGCCCCAGCTGCGGATCAGCGAAGAGAGGCCCCGCCCACAGCAGCCACACAGAATCTCCTCCCGGTGGGTGCGCAGCTAACCGGGAAGGGCCGCGGAAGCCAGAGCAAGTTCTGGAAGGCACCAAGGGGCCCAGAACGCACCCGGCATGGCTGAAAACCCCCACAGAGCTCTAGGCTGGTCTGAGGGCGGCACCGCACACGACAGCTCAGGGGATTATCCCAGAGACTGCCTCCCGGTGTGCGGGTAACCAGCACAGGCTGCGGAGAAGGGCAAGGAGAACAACAAGCAGGAAGGGACTTTGTTCTCCCAGCTGACACACGTGGCACCTGCCTGCGACCACTTCTATCGCTATGAAAAGACAGAAGAATCTGGTCCAGTCAAAAATCACTCAGACAACTACAGAGAGAGAGCTTGGTGGAATAGATTTAAACAATCTTCCTGAAAAAGAATTCAGGATAAAAGCCATAACCATGCTGATGGACCTACAGAGAAATATGCAAGAGCTAAGGGAAGAAATTAGGAGAGACATTACAGAAACGAAACAATCGATTGACGGGCTGAAGAGCAGACTGGATGAGGTGTAAAAGACTGTTAATGGAATAGAAATCAGAGAACAGGAGTACAGAGAAGCTGAGGCACAGAGAGATAAAAGGATCTCTAGGAATGAAAGAATATTAAGAGAACTGTGTGACCAATCCAAATGGAACAATATTCACAATATAGGGGTACAAGAAGAAGAGAGAAAAAGGGATAGAAAGTGTCTTTGAAGAAATAATTCCTGAAAAGTTCCCCATGCTGGGGAAGGAAATAGTCTCGCAGTCCACGGAAGCCCACAGATCTCCTAACACAAGGGACCCAAGGAAGACAACACCAAGACATATAATAATTAAAATGGTAAAGATCAAAGACAAGGACAGAGTATTAAAGGCAGCCAGAGAGAGAAAAAAGATCACCTACAAAGGAAAATCCATCAGACTATCATCAGACTTCTCAACAGAAACCTTACAGGCCAGAAGAGAATGGCATGATATATTTAACACAATGAAACAGAAGGGCATTGAACCAAGAATACTGTATCAGCACAATTATCATTTAAATTTGAGGGAGGGATTAAACAATTCCAAGACAAGTGAAAGTTGAGGGAATTTGCCTCCCACAAACCACATCTACAGGGTATCTTAAAGGGACTGCTCTAGATGGAAGCACTCCTAAGGCTAAAAAGATGTCACCAGAGAAAATAAAATCATAGCAAAGAAAGTAGACCATCCAAATACTAACTAAAGGCAAAAATAAACTCAACTATCCACAAAAATAGTCAAAGGAAATGCAAAAGAGTACAGAATAAAACACCTAGTATATAAAGAATGGAGGAAGAAGAATAAGAAGGAAGAGAAATAAAGAATCATCAGACTGTGTTTATAATAGCTTAACAAGAGAGTTAAGTTAGACTGTTAGATAGTAAAGAAGCCACCCTTGAACCTTTGGTAACCACGAATCTAAAGCCGGCAATGGTAGTAAGTGCATATCTATCGATAATCACCCTAAATGTAAATGGACTGAATGCACCAACCAAAAGACACAGAGTAATAGAATGGATAAAAAAGCAAGACACGTCTATATGCTGCTTACAAGAGACTCACCTCAAACCTAAAGATATACACAGACCAAAAGTGAAGGGATAGAAAAAGATATTTCATGCAAACAACAGGGAGAAAAAAGCAGGTGTTGCAGTACATATATCAGACAAAATAGACTTCAAAACAAAGAAAGTAGCAAGAGATAAAGAAGGACATTATGTAATGATAAAGGGGTCAATCCAACAAGAGGATATAACCATTATAAATATATATGCACCCAACACAGGAGCGCCAACATATGTGAAACAAATACTAACAGAATTAAAGGAGGAAATAGACAACAATGCATTCATTTTAGGAGACTTCAACACACCACTCACTCCAAAGGACAGATCAACCAGACAGAAAATAAGTAAAGACACAGAGGCACTGAACAACACGCTAGAACAGATGGACCTAACAGACATTTACAGAACTCTACACCCAAAAGCAGCAGGATACACATTCTTCTCAAGTGCACATGGAACATTTTGCAGAATAGACCACATACTAGGCCACAAAAAGAACCTCAGTAAATTCAAAAATACTGAAATTCTAACAACCAACTTATCAGATCACAAAGGAATAAAACTAGAAATAAAGTGTACAAAGAAAACAAAAAGGCTTACAAAAAAATGGATGCTTAACAACATGCTCCTAAATAATCAAAGGATCAACGACAAAATTAAAATAGAGATCAAAAATATATGGAGACAAATGACAACAACAGTACAAAGCCCCAACTTCTGTGGTATGCAGCAAAAGCAGTTCTAAGAGGAAAGTAATTGCAATCCAGGCCTATTTAAAGAAGGAAGAACAATCCCAAATGAATAGTCTAAAGTCACAATTATTGAAATTGGAAAAAGAAGAACAAATGAGGCCCAAAATCACCAGAAGGAGGGATTAGAGAAGAAATAAATAAAACTGAGAAGAATAAAATAATAGAAAAAAATCAATGAAACCAAGAGCTGGTTCTTTGAAAAAATAAACAAAATAGATAAACCCCTAGCCAGACTTATTAAGAGAAAAAGAGAATCTCCACACATAAACAGAATCAGAAACGAGAAAGGAAAAAATAACGACGGACCCCACAGAAATACAAAGAATTATAAGAGAATATTATGAGAATCTATATGCTAACAAGCTGGAAAACCTAGAAGAAATGGACAACTTCTTAGAAAAATACAACCTTCCAAGACTGACCAAGCAAGAAACAGAAAACCTAAACAGACCAATTACAAGTAAAGAAATTGAATCGGTAATCAGAACACTACCCAAGAACAAAACCCCCGGGCCAGATGGATTCACCGCTGAATTATATCAGACATATAGAGAAGAAATAACACCCATTCTCCTTAAAGTTTTCCAAATAATAGAAGAGGAGGGAATACATCCAAACTCATTCTATGAAGCCAGCATCACTCTAATACCAAAACCAGGCAAAGACACCACAAAAAAGAAAATTACAAACCAATATCCCTGATGAACATAGATGCAAAAATACTCAACAAAATATTAGCAAACTAAATTCAAAAATACATCAAGAGGATAATACAGCATGATCAAGTAAGATTCATCTCAGGGATGCAAGGATGGTACAACATGCGAAAATCCTTCAACATCATCCAGCACATCAACAAAAAGAACAAAATCCACATGGTCATCTCCATAGTGCTGAAAAAGCATTTGACAAAATTCAACATCCATTTATGATAAAAACTCTCAACAAAATGGGTATAGAGGGCAAGTACCTCAACATAATAAAGGCCATATATGACAAACCCACAACCAACATCATACTTTACAGCGAGAAGCTGAAAGCTTTTCATCTAAGATCAGGAACAAGACAGGGATGCCCACTCTCCCCAGTTATTCAATACAGTACTGGAGGTCCTAGCCACGGCAATCAGACAAAACAAAGAAATACAAGGCATCCAGATTGGTAAAGAAGAAGTCAAATTGTCACTATTTGCAGATGACATGATTTTGTATATAAAAAACCCTAAAGACTGCACTCCAAAACTACTAGATCTAATATCTGAATTCAGCAAAGTTGCAGGATACAAAATGAATACACAGAAATCTGTTGCCTTCCTATACACTAATGATGAGCTAACAGAAAAAGAAATCAGGAAAACAATTCCATTCACAATTGCATCAAAAAGAATAAAATACCTAGGAATAAACCTAACGAAGGAAGTGAAAGACCTATACCCTGAAAACTACGAGAGACTCCTAAGAGAAATTAAAGAGGACACTAACAAATGGAAATGCATCCCATGCTCTTGGCTAGGAAGAATAAATGCTGTCAAAATGGCTATACTATCTAAAGCAATCTACAGATTCAATGCAATCCCTATCAAAATACCAACAGCTTTCTTCAATGAACTGGAACAAATAATTCTAAAATTCATATGGAACCACAAAAGACCCCGAATAGCCAAAGCAATCCTGAGAAGGAAGAATAAAACAGGGGGAATTACACTCCCAGACTTCAAGCTCTACTACAAAGCCACAGTAATCAAGACAATCTGGTACTGGCACAAGAACAGACCCACCGACCAGTGGAACAGAATAGAGAGTCCAGACATTAACCCAAACATATACAGTCAATTAATATACGATAAAGGAGCCATGGATATACAATGGGGAGAGGACAGCCTCTTCAGCAGCTGGTGTTGGCAAAACTGGACAGCTACATGTAAGAGAATGAAACTGGATTACGGTCTAACCCCACACACAAAAGTCAACTCAAAATGGATCAAAGACCTGAATGTAACTCATGAAACCATAAAACTCTTAGGAAAAAACATAGGCAAAAATCTCTTGGACATAAACGTGAGCAACTTCTTCATGAACACATCTTCCCGGGCAAGGGAAACAAAAGCAAAAATGAACAAGTGGGACTATATCAAGCTGAAAAGCTTCTGTACAGCAAAGGACACCTTCTGTATCAGTAGAACAAAAAGACATCCTACAGTATGGGAGAATATATTCATAAATGACATATCCGATAAGGGGTTGACATCCAAAATATATAAAGAGCTCACACACCTCAACAAACATAAAGCAAATAATCCAATTAAAAAATGGGTAGAGGGTCTGAATAGACACTTCTCCAAAGAAGAAATTCAGATGGCCAACAGGCACATGAAAGGATGCTCCACATCGCTAACCATCAGAGAAATGCAAATTAAAACCACAATGAGATATCACCTCACACCAGTAAGGATGGCCAACATCCAAAACACAAACAACAACAAATGTTGGCGAGAATGTGAAGAAAGGGGAACCCTCCTACATTGCTGGTGGGAATGCAAATTAGTTCTACCATTGTGGAAAGCAGTATGGAGGTTCTTCAAAAAACTCAAAATAGAAATCCCATTTGACCCAGGAATCCCACTCCTAGGAATTTACCCTAAGAATGCAGCAGCCCCATTTGAAAAAGACATGTGCACCCCTATGTTTATTGTAGCACTATTTACAATAGCCAAGAAATGGAAGCAACCTAAAGTGTCCATCAGTAGATGAATGGATAAGGAAGATGTGGGACATATACACAGTGGAATAATATTCAGCCATAAGAAGAAAACAAATCCTACCATTTGCAACAATATGGATGGAGCTAGAGGGTATTATGCTCAGTGAAATAAGCCAGAAGGAAAAAGACAAGCATCAAATGATTTGACTCATATGTGGAGTTTAAGAACAAAGAAAAAAACTGAAGGAACAAAACAGCAGTAGACTCACAGAACCCAAGAATGGACTTAACAGTTACCAAGGAGAAAGGAACTAGGGAGGATGGGTGGGAAGGGAGGGACAAGGGGGAAAAAGGCCATTACGATTAGCAGACGTCATGTGGGGGGCGGGCATGGGGAGGGCTGTACAACTCAGAGAAGACAAGTAGTGATTTTACAGCATCTCACTATGCTGATGGACAGTAACTGTAATGGGGTATGTGGGAGGGACCTGATGAACTGGGGAGTTTAGCAACCATAATGTTGCACATGTAATTGTAGATTAATGATACCAAAAAAAAAAAGTATTTGATCATAGTTTGTCATTCCAGCATATAGAATGGCACAGCCTAAAGATAAGTAGTTAAGAAAAAGTAGTTGAAACAGAATTGGACCCCAAATCCATACATACTCTTTTCACAATAACTAAGTGCGTCCCACAACCGTTTAATAATAAAAAAAGATCTCATGTTTAAAGATTCAACAAAGGAAGAAGTCATGTTCCCCACTACTCTCGTTCAGAGATTCACCTCTGAGACAGCAAGAATGTTCAAGAATAAAAAAGAGGTATAAGACATGGTCTATGTTTTTAAGAATTTTCCAAGGACATAAACACTACAGCAGGTAACTTTTTTCTGTTTGTTTATCAGGAGTTTAAAACTTTTTCACAACGAACACTTTGGAAATGAAAAAAAAAATGAGGATGCTTTTAAAGAGTCTATAATAAATGCCAAAATTCTTGTGATATAATGTTAAAAAGCGATACATGATGGAATTCTACATCCTATTTGCTCACTCTGTAAATCTGAAACTATACTGAAAAATAGTCTGTTAAATTTAAAAAGCAATGTACACAATTATACTTAACAGCAGATTATAGCTAATTATTAAAAAGAAGACTAACAAAAATTTGTTTTGGAATAGAGAAATTATGGATGATCACTTCTTCTTATCTCACTAGGTTTAAAACATTTTTCTTTAGGGAAAACAGTATCATTTTATTGTGAAACAATATTCACTGTTTTTCTTTTTAATTATGACAAGGGGAAAGAAATCAAAGAATATGCCAAATCAAGGAAGCAACACATACTAATAAGACCTGGGGCTTGACTTGTGTGTCTGAAAGCAAAAAGTATGTTTTTCCTAGAAACTTTGTAGTACCTGAAATCATTTTTAAAATTCTACTTCTGTTCTTTTACAGTGTTCTTTATGAACTACAAATTCGACTGTAATATAACTATAATCACAGTATTTTACATTCCATCAACACCTTTACGTTCACTGAATTCTGTATTATTATAGAGTCCAATCCACTTCTTAAAAAATTTTTTTACAATTTATTTTGGTATCATTAACCTACAGTTACATGTGCAATATTATGGTGATTAAACTACCCCCTTCATCAGGTCCCCCCCACCAACCCCATTACAGTCACTGTCCATCAGCACAGTGAGATGCTATAGAGTCACTACTTGTCTTCTCTGAGTTGTACAGCCCTCCCCGTGCCCCCGCTACCTTACATCTGCTAATCGTAATACCCCTTTTACCCTCTTATCCCTCCCTCCAATCCACTTTTTAAAGCTAGGTTTAATAAGAGGAATTCAGAGAAGTATCACTAGCTAATCCAAATTAAGAAACAAGAGCCCCAAATAACTTAATGTGTGCTCTTGTCCTCCAAGTTTTTAGAAGCTAGCAACTATTGGTGATCTCTGTAATACAAGAACTCAAAAGAGATGTAACATAATAATTTAATTAACACTCTTAGCTCTTTTGATGTCTTATGATCAATTTAGTCAAAGGTCATGTTCAATAAAGAGCCAAAGGGTATATTATATTTGTGCAGCTGCTAATTATGCCTATTATCTGAAATTATGCTTTGGAAAATGGATTTAAATATAATTTCATGAGCTATTACAAAGCACTTTGAAGGAAAAATTCAAAGTACTAATAGCAGAAGAAATCTGAAAATCTGATTTATAATATTTCAGTTACTTTTCATTATATAGTATTAAACATAAAGTCCAGCTAAACTGGCAGTAAGTACCTGCAGTAATACTTACAAAACTTACACTATCATTAATCTTCAACTGCATTTCATTAATTGATGCCAAAATGTATGCATATTAAATATCTGAATTAACTGGGGACAACCTTAAGAACTATCTCAATAAACAGAGAGCAAATGGCAAGCTACAATTTAAAAAAGATAAATAAGGTGACTCTCTTCATTGAAATAACTGTATGCTTGAAAAAAAATGGAATGAACACACAGAACTGGAGCTGAGGGAGATGATGACCAGACTTGAAGGTCAACTTGTAAGTAGGTTATGCTAGAACCTTTCAGAATTAAGATGGGTTATTCATTGCTTTTTTTCCTCCTGATGCATCTTTAATAAAGAAAAGAGGAGAAGGTTAAAAATTATTTTGTACACCCCAATTTGCTCACCTGCTAAAATCCTTTTCTGTCTCCAGCTCTTCTTCTCCATGACCAAGACGCAGGAGGTGGCGCTCGTCAATGTCTAAAGCCATGATTTTCTCAAACAATTGGTTCAGGGCCTGGAGAATAAAACAAAAAGGATGATGGCAAGTTCCAGTGAAATCAGCAGGCTCCTTTAAAAGTAACAAAAACTAACATTTAGGAGGGTAGAAAAGAATGAGCATTGCCCGGTCAGGTATGTATCAAAAGTCACACAGAAGGGAATAGGTCTTACATTAGGTCATTTACTATTTAAACAAAATAGTATTTTATTGATTTCTGATATTGCTGACTATGTATACTTGTCCAAATGAGTAACTGGAAACCATAAAAAATATCTACTTAAATCTCTGCTTCTAATTTATGAACAAAGAAAGGCTTTGGATCAGTTTCTATTTCCCCCAAGTAGTAACAATTACTAAAATAATTAATAATCACACCAACTTTCACTTCACTCAACAAAATTTCCATAGGTCGCACGGAACTGAAAAAGTTTCTGTGGTTGGGAGAGGACTCTCAAGACAGTGAGTGTGGAGGTAGAATACCAGAGGAACAGAGAGTAGAAAGGTAAAGTGCATCATTCAGACCTTAGGTAGCAAGTCTTAAGTTCGTTATACAACATTGAGTAGAGCACTCATTAAATGGCAAACTATTCTGTTCAAAGAAAGCCATCTAGAAGTCACTCCTTTATACCTATGAAATATTCATCTTTAGGGTTCCCTTAAATCCTAGTATTTATTGTCTGAACTCCTGCAGTTAGGAGGTTTTGTAGAAGAGCAAAGGTTTCATAGTATGGAAAGATACAATAATAAAGACATCATTTAAAAATTAGCCCCCACTCAAAATACCTCTCCTAATTTACCATCAGTCTAACCATGCCCATCAAGTCAACTTTCAGTCTCATAAACCTCTAGATTATGTAATGTAAACACAGATGTCCTTGGCTATAAAAAACCAAGCAATTGGAGCTCAGTAGCTGATGAGATTAACATAAATTTTCGGAAAAAATTCCCTACTATCCAAACTTCATATTCTCCATCCAAAACTTGAGACCCAACAGATCAGCCCACTGTTACTCATTATCCAAACCTTTGCTATCCAAACTAAGGAAGCACAGAGATTTAGAGGGAAAAGAGTACTCTGACATTGCAATCTCAGAAAAACACTGCAAGATTTCATCATGAATTATAGTGTTAGAGAACTGCTTGAATCATATATGCAAATGAAGATCTGGCAAAAAAAAAGTTGTGAAAAATCAACAAATCAACAATCTGACAGACATCAAGGAGGATGACATGATTAACAAATGTTCAAGAAGGGCCCTTAGCAAAAGTCAAGTCTTTGGCTACTTTTGCAAAACAACTTCTCTGTACCTGAGCTGCACAAGTCAATCATAGGTAGAGGATACTATAGAAAGTCATCATCAAATTATGACAAAATTTAACTAAAAAAAGACTACATTAAAATAACACATGAATCACTCTTTATTCATTATAAGAATCTGCAAATTGGTAAAATTATTACAGAGTAAATTTGATTAAAAAGAAGTCTTTATTTCTTTTATTAAGATAAAGTTCCAAATCAACCCTCTCCTCTGCATTGTTTTAGTATACTGTACAACGTGCCACCATTACTTACGTTTCAAAGATATAAAAATGACAAGTAAATGAACTAGATAGTATTAATTTCTAAAACCTGCAGATTAAAATTTGATGAACAACAAAATAACTAACATTTAGCATTCTAAAAGCCCAGTGCTTCTTTGTAGACCAACTCTTTTCAAGAACTGGTCAACTGAAGTCACCACTGTCAATTTGTATTTAGAGAAAATAAGTACCTTAGGAGGTTTCATAATGTGTTTCAGGATTATGAGCATTGCCTGTCACATTTTACATTAAGTTCTAGTAAATGTTACTTGTTCTTCCTCATTTCTATGACAGTGACAGCTTCAGAATAAATACCATAGCACACATATAGATATAAAGACATTGTTTCAGACATTATTTACAAGAAAGAAGTTTGTTTTTATTGATTGAAGTGTTTATAAACATCTTATGTATTGGATCTACAACCTAAAATAAGTCCTTCCATGTAATAGACATATTCATATGTATACTTCACAAGGATCTAAAATTTAATACAGTAGTAACACATTTTAGACTATGTTAGGAATATTCATTCTACTAAATTAAGAAAAATGCTACCAGTAAGGGTTAATGCTTTCAATCTCAAAGTAAAATCTCTAGTGTAGCATAGAAGATGATTGGGGGAAGGCAATTTACTTTAATCCAAATATTTGACTATATATATATCTCCAAATATTCTTAGCCTTTCTACATTTTGACTCCCCTCCATTAGAAATGAGATTGTTTTCATATTTTTCACAATATCATCTAGCCAGGACCATGGAAATCCAATAACTTGTTAGCAAACACTGCACTCGTTGGCCTTTTCTGGCAATCTGTGGTACCTATGGTCAGGTTACCATATAGTAGAAATATCCACTGTGCTTTCATTCATCTCTCAGTCCTTCCTTACATTCCCCCATCCATCCTATAAACATATATATATAGTGTGCACACATATGTGTGTGTATTATGTGTGCATGTACGTACCCATACGCACACACACACTCACACCTACCTGATTGGAATGAGTAACAATTAGAGTCCTCTGCTCTGGGAAATTGTGGTATATGTTGGATATGATTTGCACTGCCACATCTGTTTTTCCAGTACCTGGTGGGCCCACAACCTACAAAAGAGATGAACACATAGCAAACTAAGTTATCATATTGTTAGAAATGTAAATTCTAAAACTGAAAGACAAAAATAAATGAAAAAAAATTCACTGGGTAAGTCCAAAGCAGAATGGACAGGACAGAGTCAGAGAACTTGAAGGTAGAACAATAGAAATCACCCAACCTGAACAACAAGCAGAATGAAATAATAGAGGGGGCGTGAGGAAGCCAGAGTCTTATGAATCTATAGGGCAATACTAAAAGGTCTAGTATTCATGTCACTGAAGTTTTAGAAAAGGAGAAAGTGTACAGTATGAAAAAAAAGGTGAAGAAATAACCGCAGGAAACTTCCCAAACCTGGCAAAGGCCATAAATCTACATTCAAAAGTTCAGTAAACCCCAAACACAATAATCCCAAAGAAATTTAAACCCATAGATATCACAATTATATGGCTGAAAACTAAAAATGAAGAAAAAAGCCTAATAACAACCATAGAAAACCGATATATTACATACAGTAAAAGGATGTTTCTAGTGACTATGTAGTTCTCTCAGAAGCCATGGAAGCCAGAAGAAGTAGAATAACATTTTTTAAAATGCTGAAAGGAAAGACCACCAACCTAGAATTCTGTTGTCCAGCGAAAGTGTCTTTAAAGAATGAAAGTGAGTCAGAGACATTCTCACATGAAGGAAAACAAAGATAATTCATTGTTAGCAGACCTGTGCATAAGAGTGGTAAAGCAGTTCTTCAGACAGAAGGGAAATGATACCAGAGGAAACAGGAAATATCAGGAATGAAGGATTAGTGGTAAATACAATTGACATTCCCCTCTGGAGTTCTTTAAAATATGTTTGATGTTTGCAAGCAGAAGTTCTAACAGTGCCTCATGGCATTTTCAATGTATTTGGATACAGTACATAGAACAACTACAATATAAGTGGGGAAGGTAAAAGTACCTACATGGAGGTAGGCATCCTCCATTCAACTTAAGAGACACAATACTAATTCTTAGTAGACTGTGAAAAGTACTATATATTCTAATTCTCTAGAGCAGCCACTAAGAAAAAACTATACAAGAGAAACAATAAAAGAATACAATAGATAAATAAAAATGGAATACTAGAACTATCCACATAACCCAAAAGGTAGGAAAAGGGAAACAGGAACACAAAGCAAAGGGAACAAGCAAAAATTAAATAATAAAACGGCACACCTAAATCCAAACATACCAATAATTACATTTAATGCTAAACACACCAATTAAAAAGAGAGAGACTATCAGAATGGATAAAAAACTACTATAACTATATGCTGTCTACAAGAAACTCACTTCAAATATAATAGGTAGGTTAGAAGTAAAATAATGAGAAAAGATACATCATGTAAAAACTATTCAAAAGAAAGCTGTAATGGCTATATTCACATCAAAGAAAACCTCAGAGAAAAGAAAGTTACCAGTGATGAAGAGAGACATTACATAAAAGCATCAATTCACCAAGAAGAACACATAACAAGCCTGATTGTGTAGGTACCTACCTATGAAACTTTAAAAAACACGAAGCAAAAACTGACAGAACTGAAAGGAGAAACAGACAAATGTGTAATTATAGTAAGAAACCTCAATACTCCTCTCTTAGTAAGCAACAGAAATACTAGGTGGAATATTGGCAAGGATACAGAAGTACTGAAACAAATGGATCTAACTGACTTATACAGGTGACTCCACCCCAAAACAACAGAATGCACGTTCTTTTCAAGCACACATGCAATATTCACCAAGATAGATCATATCCTGGGTCATAAAACAAACCTTAACAGAAAAGTGAAATCATACAAAGTATGTTCCTCTGACCATAATAGACTCAGACCAGAAATTAGTAACTGGTAGCTAACAGGAAAATCTCCAAATACTTGGAAATAAAACACTTTTCTAGATCAGTTGTCAGCAGACTTTTTTCTATAAAGGGCCAGCAAGTAAACATTTTAGGCCATACAATCTCTGTTGCAAGTATTTAAACTGTGTGCCACTACAGCCCAAAAGTGGCCATAGGCAATACATAAACAAATGGGCACAGTTATGTTCCAATAAAACTTTATGAATATTGAAGTGAGCAAGATCTCCATATGCACACAATGTCACAGTTACTTAAAACACTTAAATTCAGTTTGATTTTTGTGCTTCAAATACACTCTAAGCATCTAAGGCTTACTTCCAGCCTGAATCCACATAAGAACATGTATAACAATAATTCTCTTACCATAGTTAGCCCAGGCTGCATCCCAGCTCGGATGGCCTCTATCTGTGTATGAGTGAACTGAATTGTATTACTGCAAATAAGAGTGGATAAAAAGTTGGTTAGAAATACAGATGAATGACATTTACTAAAAATTTACACAAGACTAGAGATCTAAACAGCTGCTCTGTGTTTGACCGTTCTCCCAATCTCTTCCTTCCCCAACCCTCCCTGTGTGTGTGTGGTAAAAAAAAACAGAAGCATGTGATCTACCCTCTTAACAGATTTTAAGTATACAGTAGAGTACTGTTAACTACAAGCACAGTGTTGAATAACAGATCTCTAGAACTTTTATACTTTACATGAGTGAACTAATCTCTACTGAATAACTTCCTTCATCCCCACATCTCCACAGGCCAACCACAACTGAGTGAATTTTGTGAAAAGACTGAAGTTATTTTTCAATATACTTAGCCCATTCTATACCTTATTTTGTGTGTCAAAGTTCTAGTTCCCAGCCTAACACCAAATATAATGCCACTTTCTTAGTCATGGCACATATACATGAGAACAGTTGCTACATGTAATACATGTCATGAAGAACCTTGAACTCAAATTAAGGTAGCTTCCTAATACTTAGTTTTCATAGCACCTGCAAATGTTTCTTTTTGAAATATGGCTACAAAATGACCAAAAATATCTGTGCTATTCAGCAGACTGACAGAATAGGATAGAGGGGGGAGTTTCCCAGGATTTCTAAAAAATCAGAAAATTTGAAAATATTACAATCCATTTGAAATTAGCAAACTATTTTTCATTACTACAACTAGCATAGATAGTAAAATTACCGTTTGGGTTGATTGTAAGGATATGGACCCCTATTTGGAATAACATGAGGTTCAACAATTAAGGTTTTTGCCTCTTCAGTGTCTTCATCTTCCCTGTCTGCATCTTTCCTTTTCTTCCCCTTTCCACTTCTTACTGGAAAAGTTATCCTACAAGACCAAAATCTTTATTCATATTTACGATTAACAACAGTTTACCAAGCACCTGTGTTGTGCATGACATTGTACAGAGGATAATCAGATAAGTAAGACACATTCATGGCTTAAGGGAACACACTTTTCATACATAAATTCTGATAAAATCAGATGTAAAAGCACTAAAACGTGTTAAGGATGTTTAGATTATAAAAAGTCCTCTGAATCGGAGCGAAGAGTGAATTAAAGAAGAAATATTTATGCACTTATGGCCGTGCACTATAAAGTACCTTACACACCGTCCTTCACTTAATCAGAAAAGGCTTCATTGGAGAGGCAGCATCTAAGATGACTTTCAAAGAACTTAGGTACAAAAACATGGGAGGGAAGACTTTCCAGAAAGAAAGAAGAGGCTCACGTCCAAGTAGTCAGTTTTGCTGATGTGCAGAACACAACAGAGAAAAGTACAATTAGAGAGACAGGGCTGGAGCCCTGTGATGACAGCCTCCTAGTATCAGGCCTTTAAGGCAGAAGTTCTTAGCCTGGGATCAGGGTCGCCTCAGGAGGTGACTCCCTGTATGTACCTAGGGAAATTAATGACCACTCTAAAATTAAATTAAAAAATTAATTCTTCATGTGTACTTTTCTCATATGATGAAATTCAGAGAAGAACAATCAGTTGCTCTAGGCACTTTGTTCTATTTCTACTCAAATTTTAAAACCAAAGCTCCTTTAACATTAACTCTACGTTGTGAATATTTAAATTCTGCAAAGGCAAGCGAGATTAAAAGAGAAATAGAATTTTTTCCTAAATACAAAAGAAAGTCAATACCACAAGGCCATGTGCATTAATCAGGAAATACACCAGACTACACATTATGTACAAAGACATATTTCTTCAGTCAACTGTTATAAATGTTTATGTAATATTCTTCAGAAAACAAGCATTTATTGATCCCTTTTAGACATGAGGCTACTTTTATTGTAGTCTTAAAACAGCATCTGCACTAAGAATTAGAAATAGAGTCAAAATAAATTTATCCCTGTGATTACAGAGTGAAGGTAAAGACTGCCCGAGCAAATCTAGACATGATACTCAAAACTTAACTTTAGTTAGAGGCTTGATGGCCTATCTCAGACTGACTACAGAAGGCTTGAAAGGAATACATCCAGTTCTGACTTTACCTGAAAGGGGGTATCTGTAGTACTGGGTCATCCACAGTTACTTTAACATTATGACCAGGAAAGCTGGCTTTTAAATGCTCAATGGAAAGAAACGTATCATTGAAATCAAGAGTGGAGATCTGATTGGGCATTTTTGAATAATGTGCACTACTTGGATCCCCGTAACCTAAAATGATGTCATGAAGCCAGTCGGGTACCACACAATCAGTATTCATCAGGTTCCGAATAGTCTCCAGCACAGCCTGTCGGTGAAAGGACAGAAAAGGATTGTGTCAAGAAGACATCTCAAACATCTGCACTTCAGTGGAATGTAGAGCTGGTTACACTAATCCAGAATTCCAGAGTGTTTCAGGGCAAGAAGCTATTTTCTGCTGACAGGTGCTTGGCTAGACTGAATCAACAGCTATATTTTCAGCTGATACCATATACTGAGTTAAACAAAAGACCAACTTAGCAAGGACAGTTTATCCACTAGGAGTTCATTTAGACAGAATGTCATAAATGAGTTTACCACTTCACTCCTGTTGGATATGATGAAAATCCAATCTGGTCTACTCAACAGCAAGAAAACATTACAGGACGAAACCTAAAAAAAATGCTTCCTCTTAGAAACTCCCATAGTTTTCTCCTTTTTATATTCCATAGTTCCTCTCTGCTAAGATTGCACATAACCAGAGGCACATTAATGTATGCCTCAATTTTGAATCATATCATAATTAAAAGTACTAAAATTAACATTGTTAGAAAAAAGAAATGAAAAACAAAGTGATTAGAAATAAAGAAAAAAAAAAAACAACACGATAAAAGTGAAATGCCAAATAAAATTTTAGAATGAAAGAATCAGGACTACAATAGAAAGTCTTTAATAGTAGTTAACACATACACTGTCAAAAGTAATTACCAAAAGTCAAGGCAAGTTCTTAGACTTCCTATAATTATTTCAACAGTGTGATCTATCCCACATATGAAATCAGAAACCTAGGCTAGGAATTTCAAAGAATGAAATAAACAAATCAGCCATTTTTACATCATAAATGCTATACAACAGGGTAGCAAAATAACAGGATATGTGTGGTAATCACACTCTAAACATGTTGCTTTATCTTCTTGAACTTATCACTTCCTGAAATTTTCTTACTCAAGTACTTGGTTATCTGTTTATCACCTGTGTAATCCCCACTAGAATACCATTTCCATGAAAGCAGGAATCAAGGAAGTTTGAATATGGGACAGGTGAATGATGGGTGGACAGCTGTACAAGCATGTTCCCATGACGATGGGTAAGATGGGGGTTCTTCTTATGGAAATTAAAACTTTAATAGGAAGATAAAACATGTCCTTAATGGTGCAAAGCAGCAAAATGTGGCAAACAGTAAACAGTATCACAAAATACAATGGGAATACGGGTTGAAGTAGGAAAGAGAGGCATGTATGCAAGACTTCTGACATTAGGAAAGGTTTCATGGAGGAAAGAGGCATTTCCACTTAGCTCCAAGCAAAGGATTTGTGGAGAAACTATGACTTATTTAATCATTTACAGTATGTCACAGAAATGTTCTCTGAAGCAGAGTGAAATGCTCAGCAGAGGTGCCTGGCAGAGGAGAACAAGGGTAAAGACAGAGGCTATTTAGCCCACCTATTCAGACAAGTAAAATACCCAGATTAGGAGAGGCTGTACAAAGCAGAAAAGAGAGAAAGAAAGAAACGCAGATGCTGCCCAGGCATGTGACAGAACAGCGACACCAAAAGAGCACTCTTCCTTCCCAAAGGCTCGCCAGTCATCCCCCCTTTCTTGGGTCAGAACCTGAATGCCTCTTTGGGTCCCCTGGACACTTCAATCGAATCCTTCTTAGGACTTCTGGCACCTTCTAACATTTCATGGTAGCTTGTATTTCCAACTTCCCTTATTAGTAGTTTGAGCTCCCTCAAGGTGTAATCTGTGTCATATTCATCTTCATTAGCTCCATGTAATTTAGTAAAGTACCAGACACACAGTTGGCATTAAATAAAATGGTCAAAGGAATGAACATAAGAAAAGAACTTTTTGTTGTTGTTGTTTTTAGTAAAGTGACTGAAATTCAATCGTTACTGAGTAACAAAACAGAGACCCTGCCCTCAAAGACTTGCAGTCTAAAAGGGAAGTCAGGTAAATAACAAAAAACTAATTATCAAGTGTAATAAAGGCTGTGAGGAAAAATAGATAACTGGATTAAGAATGATAAAAAGGGCGGATGCTATTTTAGGTAAGGTTGCTGAGAGGGCTTTTTTTAGGAGGCAGCAGTGAAACAGAGTTAGCCCTGTGAATCTGAGGGAGTGCACCACGTAAACAACTGGGGGAGGAACACATCTTGCAAAGACTTGGATTATTAAAGGACAGCAATAAGGCCTTGTGGCTGGCAAGGAGTGAATACGGGAAGTGTTAAGACAATGATGTAGGAGAGGCAGCTGGAGGACAGATAATGAAGGGGCCTCTTGGTTTATGGTAACAACTTTCTCCTTTGATGGGAAACCATTAATGAGTATTGCACAGGTGTGAAAAGGTGTAATTTATACTCAGTTACTCTGAAGAACAGTGTAAGGGGAGGAGCAGTCTAGAATGGAAGCAGGGACCTGAGTGATGAAGATGCCTTGGTCATGGCATCAGTGGAGGTGGTGAACTAACCCGACTGATGACTGGATGTGGAGTGTGAGACAAAAAGAAATCAAGGGTACTTCCATTTTGTCTTCAACAACAGGATGGGACAGGGAATAAACTTCGTATGTGAGGTTTTCTTTTTTAATAACAATAGTGGGTTAAAAAAAACAGTGATAATGTATAAGAAACACTGTGTATAGGGAAAAGAAAATAAAGGCACTTGTGTAAAAGCTGTTTTCAAATGCTAGAATTGTTCAGTGTTTAAATTTTATAATTTAGTTTTGAATAATTATTTCAAAATCCTTACTAAAACTCCTCTCCACAGTTATTATAAAAGCAAATTATAATATAAAGTTTATAATTATAAAGTTATTTATTATGAAATGTTCTAGCCCCCCACCTCCCTTTTCCCACAAATAAGGAAATTATATTATACATTATATCCTAAAGTAATTCAGAGCCCTGAGGTTCCACAGCTATATTCTAAAAGTGATTTGGAAGTATACCTACTATTGATTTAAAAAAAGAAGTCTTAGTAAACAAAGAACCTCATACTGGGGCATAAATTGACCAACAAATACAAAAAAAGAAGGAGTCTGACCTTTAAAATAACACCTGGATTAATTTATATTTTAAATTTCTAAACTAATCAAAGGACAAAATAAATTTAATAAATGAATTTTCTTAAGTTTTTGTATTTAATTCTGTGTTAAGAATCTAAGAGGACTGTTTAGAATCAAAATAAAAACAGTGATCATTGTTTTCCTGGTATCTGTGCATTTGTCTTAGAAGTTATTCAAATTATGATGTAGCACTTTTATTTATATGGCCTAACAATTACCTTAAAGTTATTTTCCTTTGGTTTTCTCCTCATTATTATATTGAAAGTTTCATAAACATCTTCGGCTCCATTTTGTATAGTATTGGTCATATCTTGTTGATACTGGTTTGGATCCAAAAATACTCTGAATGTCCTTGACTCTCCTCTAAGACTGGGTCTGGGTTCAGGTCCTAGACATTTTGAAACAAAACTTGTTAAATGAAGTATCAAAGTAAATATCAAAGTAAATGAGCAGTATTCCTTTTCTGGAAATGATGAGTAAACTGTCCAGACTTACCTCCTTAATAATAGAATATCTATACCTTCCACCCATCATTTCAAAATCTAAGAATTTGAAAATATTTTCTCCTTTCTCTGGATTCTTAGTATTTCTTCTCAGAATAGTCATGTAATGTTTATGATACAATGCCATGAATTGAAATTATTTTTATATGCCCCCAATTAAAATAGGAGCCTTGGAAGTCAAAGACTACTTTTGTCAGTCCCTCATAGCTCCTATTACTGCTTTACATAAAATAAGTACTCAGCTGATCACTCTTCATCCTTCCACACTCCATTCCTAGTATCATTAGTCTGCAAGGGAATTTCATTTACTAATGGCTGAAAGCTAAGAGGCTTTCTCTTGCCCCTTTGCTCTCTTTCTTTCTGTCTTAGACTCCCAACTCTGGTCCCACTATGTGGCCTTATGTTTTTTCTACCCATTCTCCATTCCCTTCTCCAATTTTCTTCTATTCTAATGGTAAGAGTAGCCATTACCAGCACTTTAGCAATGCTGCAATCTTGAAATCACAGTAGTAGAAGCTGATTCAAAACTTGATAGAAGTTTAGTAAACACAATTGTAAAATAAGCACTGGACATGGATGCAGTTGTAGTAGTAGGTATTTAAAAAAAGTCAGGACAACGTAAGAAAGAACTTCAAAGAACAATCAGTGATAAGGCTAACAAATCAAAGAGCTGAAATCGAGCTGCCTGTAGGATCCTGTCCTTTTCCAGTATCTAATAGAGAAGTTTAGAAAACATTATTTTGGAAACTGGCAGGTAGGTAACCTACACATATTTTATAAATAATTCTTGTATTGACTGACTATAGAAGCAACGGAAAAGTATTACGTAAAAAGCAAAAAGGAAATAAGGTATATAAATTTATCATTATGTACACACATTCTTTCAAAAATATAGATCACCATACCGTCTTCAATGACACGCCCTTTATCATCCAGCATGCCCTGGATTTCACAGCCTCTGACATAAACCAGGCCAATCTGCTCAATAAAAGGTCTCCTCCGGTCAAACTTGGTACCGTAAGGTTTTGTAGGACGCACAGTAATTAAAAAGCATACATCATGCTTGCGAAGTCCTGATAAAACATAAAGATGTTTTTACTTATTAAAATACCACTGTTTTCAGTCCTTAGTTGGCAAAGTCTTATCCTTTCATCGTTGGAATAGAGATATAAAAAACATTAAAAAAATATCAGAGATGATCAATGATTATATTTCCATTATAATACAATGCTGGGTTTTCCTATAATTTTTAACACTCAATGTCTGATGGCAATACTTAAATGAAAATTTGTCTTTATTCTACAACTAGAAACTTTTATGCCCATGAACACATTACTGATAAGCCTTCTAAATATGCTACAGCTCCAAAATTGAATATTCGTCATTCTTATTTTTAACATTCTTAATAAGCAGCCAAAAATATAGCTGGCATATAATGCATCCATATCATATCTTGCAGGTTTCTAACATCAGTTTAAACTACCCATCAGTGTCATTCTAACAGTCCAAGTATACTTCACTAAAAGAGGTCAACTCAAGAATAATTCATCAAGGCACAAAAACATTGTTTACAGATATCATCTTGAGAAGACGGTTCAATACATATTTTTAGAAAAAATTTTAAGTGAATATCAAGAAATAGGAGACTTGTATCAAAGTCCATAGCTTCTCAATCATTAGACCAAAGGATAAACTCGACTGGATTCTCAGCTCTATTAAAAGTAGACACTGGAAGACAAGGTACACAAAATTAGACCACACAGCCTGTAGTATCACACCAGTTAATTTTCTGATTGGTTTTTGCTAGCCATTATATAATATAAACGCAAATTTAAACAGTCTGCTTGCTCATAACTGTGGTAACAAAATACACAACTAAATCAAATCAGCAATGTTTTTGAGTGTGTGGTTACTAATTTCGGGACCATTCTGGTTTTAATATGGAGTGGAGTGTGCTAGAAATAATAGCTCTGATTCATAATAATGATTTTATTGTTTCTTTGTCAACAAATTCTATGAAAGAAGCAGGAGAAGAAATGAAAAACTATAAAGGGAGTTGTTCCACTAGCGGAGTTGCACGGCCTGTGTGACTTCCGATCTGCACGATTCACTAACACTTCTAAGTCTTAGAGCCAGAGAAAGAGTCCTGATAAGTACTTTAGTCCCTACAAATATCACTTTTTGGCATCACTGAGGGATGACTGCCTGTTCTCTGCTAAAGCATATGGTTTTACTGTGGCACACATTAGATCTACATTTAAAAAACTTACATTACAATTAGCTTACTCTCCTTTCAACCATCTGAATCTATTCCATCCTGGCTGTACCTTCCAGAGCAGAATCAGCTTTTCAGTTTCATTAATTACTGTTTCCTTAACTTTAAATGGGGTAATAGAGAAGATAAGGGCTTGGGTTTCACACCTGCAGAAAGGGGCAAGAATGTCTTACAGCTTTAGCTCAAACTCTTCATAACTATTCAGTTTTTACAGAACAATATTTATTACTATTTAAAGATCCTCCCTCTCATTTTCTGCTTCCATTTTTCTATTTGGTTACTCCATCTGTGATCAATATAGGGTCTGAATTTCAGCTCTAGCCTCCCAGAAAATATGTTCTTCCCACCATGCTCCAGAATATGATCAACTTGTCTCACAATAGCCTATTGTTCCCTATCTTGCCCATCAAAATTTACCTATTCCATTTCTCATTCTACCAGAGGCTTATGTTGAAAACAAAACAAAACAAAAATGACTTTAGTGTCCTGGTAGCAGTCTGCAAAGTAATGGAGGAAAGGGGTTTGTGTAAAATGTCTTTTTTTTTTCCTTACCACCATGATGCAGACTTGTCATCTGTCACCTACAAACTTCCTAGAAAGGGTCTCTTTTTTTTTTTAAGTTTCATTTCCTATTAGTACTATGTCTAGGGGTAGCCAATAAATTATGTCGGTTTGTTATCTACTGTGTAAAACAATGTTTAATCCTTACGCTTCAAGGGGTAATAAGTATAAGAACTCCTATAGCAACTTAATGTCTTTCTCAAGTTCAGCAATAATAAAGGCACACATGATTCCAGATGGGTAGCGCACCAGATTAGACTGGAACTCTTTTAAAGGATACGGGAGTCACAAAAACAATTGGTCACAAACTAAACCCACTACAGTGGCCATTTGTTAATAAACACTTGACCAGTTTCACTGTTGGATTCCTTCAGAATTACGGATAAACAGATCATACAGTCTCTGTGGTTATACACAGCTGTATCAGGAACTGATCCATTGAGGGGCTGTCCCTTTCCTTCCGGCATCCCAAGAAGGTGGAAGGAGATAAAATCTACCAGCTACTGTTTCTCACAACAGGGAAGCAAGTAAGAGCTCTCAGACAGCTGGGAGAAAAATATAAGTGTCAGCTGAGAATCAGTTCATGTGCCATTTCTGGCACAGGCATTACTGATGTTCTAACTCTTTATTTGACTTTGTAATGTGAATTTACCTGCCTCTAAATAAAAATCATTGTGACAAAAAACTTCCATCCCTAAAATATTGCCTAGCAAAGGATAGGGAAAATAACTCATTTAGTTTCTCTACAATTATTATTTATCCTTGAGTACACTTGATTTCACTAATTCTTTATCCGACTTCCTCCCTGTGGTACAAATAAACTATTATTATATCTTTCTGATTTGTTTTACTAGATCCCCCTAAAACTCCTTTTGCATTTGCCTAATACTGAGTTTATATCTTTATTTTTCTATTCTCTTCATCCCTATTGTCTTCACTTTGGCTGCTTTTTTAAAAAAATGCCAGTTTTCCTTACTACCTCTGCATGTGTGCAAGTTCTACGTGGGTTTTCTCCTTTTCCTTAGTGAACATTAGCATATCTTTATTTTTTATATTGATCCTACAAATTCATAAATATTATCTTACCATGCTTAAGATTTAAAATGCTTTCCTCTCAGCTTTGCCAACTACAATTTTCAAAACACTCTGATATGCATGCGATTTTATGCTTTATTAAAGTATTAAGGCATTTCATTATTCTTTTATGATCATTGATATTTTTACTAATTATAATTAAAAAGACAAATGCCATTCTTCAAATCAAATTTTAAAGATAAAATTTAATGAAAGTTTAGAACAGTAACAGTTAGTAAAAGTGCTTTGCTAATGCTCAAAGTGAAATCTCTAAACTAAAAAGGCAAAAAGTAACTAATTTTTTAAATACAAAATTACCTTCCCATTCATCTTTGATGTGGTCTCTGACATTCAGATTGATGGTAACATCTGCACGAACTCGGGTGGGCCAGTTTTCACCTATGTTGGGTTTGGCAACCTCAACTACAGTGAAAGCCACAATGGGCTGGGCCATCCGCGCCCAGCCACCAAACACTACACCACCATACTCAGATTGCCTGAAAACCAGAGTGGATGATTACTCAAACAAAAAATAAAAATTTCCCAGTTTCTGATGAGTAAAATTAATAAGAATACATATTTAGCTAGTAACTAAGCCCTAACATTGGTGACTCTTACTTCTAAACTTAATAATAATCTAGCACATTAACTACTTTTTTTTATTAAGGTACCATTGATACAAAATCTTATAAAGGTTTCACATGAACAGCATTGTGATTCACCCATATTACCAAGTCCCCCCCCCCCCACTGCAGTCACTGTCCATCAGCGTAGTAAGATGCTATACAGTAACTACTTTTCTTCTCTGTAGCACATTAATTACTTTATATTCTTACCCTTTTCCCCTCCTGTCAAGAGTCTCAACTGTTGGTATTTTATCTTATGTGTAATAACTATTTCTATAAGCTAGAATTTCAAAAATTAAAAACAAGCAAACAAATGACAGCAAGGCAAAACTTGCTTTAGGGCACAACATTTAAATCATTTAAAAATGCTGCATGGACTGGGGGAAAAGCGAGCTGTAATAACTAGAACCACTAACATCCATGTACCCATTCTTTCTTAGATTAGTCTAAGTTGTGTTTCAGTTTTTACATTAAATAGTTTAGCTGTAGCATAAAAACTGAAGCAACATGCCAAAATGGAAAGCATTGCCAAAAAACGACATGTTTACAAAGATAAACTACACAAAAAATTGTAGAACATCATAACATAAAAGAATAAAACTTATTAAAAATGAAGGTTCTACAATCCAATGACTTGGGTTACTAGTGGGACAATTTATAAAGGGCATCATCTTATATCTAAACCCTCTTCTAATAACTGTCACCTCCTCCATTTTTTTTATGATTTTACTATAGTACAGTTTACATGCCATCAGATTCATTCATTGTACATGTACAATTCAATGACTTTCAGTAAATTTACAGAGTTGTATATTCATCACCAATTTTAGAACATTTCTATCATACTTAAAAAAGATCCCTCCCTTCTAATTGCAGTCAATCCCTATTCCTAACCACCAGGCAACCCCTAACCTCCTCTCTCCAACTCTTTCTTCCCTCCTTGTAAAATCTACCTGCAACATGGTGCATTAAGAAGTACAGATTTCTGCCCCTCATAAAACATCCTCACTTACACAGCTCAGTAGTTTCAGCAGCCTGAACACATGTCAGAACCACACAATGAGTGAAAAATGCCTCTGCTACTTTTCTTACTTCAGGATACATAGTACAGAAAGAAGCCTGGCCCCTTTTTCGATTTCATCATTTCTAACAGTTTTCAATGAGGAGCAATTAGGAATAAAACCTTAGAAAAATTTATTATCACAAGTTAACTCCCATTTGACATTTTCTTTACCCTGGCGGAAAAGAATGTAAATAAATAAAATTTCCTTTATATAGACCACAAGAACTCAACATATTTTTTCCTTATTTGACATTTAAGTAAAATATAAGTGAATTCTATTTGATGAACTGCTAGTTAATAAATCCCTAGTTTTCAAAACAGCTAAAATTAGGTCCAGAACCTGAGCACGTAAATGCAAGGTAACGATAGACTGTAAGGAAGGCTTCTGATCAAGCCCTCCCCCGGGATCCAAACAACGGCAATCATGTCAGCAAGGCTGTGGGCAGGGATGAGCAGCCAGTGGCATACAGATCCCACAGTGCTGGCCTGCCTACTGACTCAACTGATTATTAAGTCAAAAATACTTTATGTTGTTTTTATAGTCTCACCCAGAAT
The DNA here is from genome assembly GCA_029783875.1 of Phataginus tricuspis. Classification (NCBI taxonomy): domain Eukaryota; kingdom Metazoa; phylum Chordata; class Mammalia; order Pholidota; family Manidae; genus Phataginus; species Phataginus tricuspis. The sequence continues at coordinate 21,498,010 of JAQQAC010003584.1, read as the reverse complement.
AACTTTTCACATAATAATTAATTAAAAAATAGAACTGTGTATGAAAAATATGGAAGTGAAAAAAATAGACCATAATCACAGTGTCCATGTATCTCTGTAATTAGTAAGGAGAGAAGCCTGGAAGATACCTGAATCAGTTCACATTAAAATAAATGTTAAGTTTTCTATAGAGTGCAATATAATGGTATATGTATATATGGTGTGACTATAATGTAATGAAAATTCAGTTTACAGAATTAATTTTACTTGTTTATAGTCCCTCCCTTATGATATATAACTTATCATTTCATACTTAGAATGAAATAGTAGCATGAACTGAAGTCAGTCATATCTAAAAAGCAAAATGAACCTTCTCAAATCTCATAATGTAGAGCTGCCTACAATAACTAGAATGAAAGTCTCTTCTTAGCTAATGGAGTTTCAGACTTGAGCAAATAGGTGGGTGGTCACATTTGGGCAGAAGAGTTCTTCAAATAATGAGACTGACTCAAGCGGTCCTGAAAGGAAATCTGATGATGTAGTCCCTTGGAAAACATCTACGGATGGAGCACAGGAAGACTTTCCAATGGTACACTCCACGCAACGCCAGCAGAATGATGACCTCTCCCCCTTTCCCCAGCCCCCCGACCCCCCACCAAGTACCCAGAGACACATTTTTGTATTTTAGCACTTTCAATATATTCTAATGCACATTAAAGAATTTCTCAATGATCAAATATCTCACATTTTGGAGAGGATCTTCATACCAAGTATATTATTTCTGAATATATTTAGGAGGTTTCTGGCAGAAGTGTGTTAATCACTGCTTACATCTCTTCACTACAAGTGGAACCAATATACTAACCATGGCTTCATTCTGCTGACACTATCCTCGATGTCCTGCCTGATTTCATAAGTTGATTCTAAGCGGAAGAGATTAAAGTTCCTTAGGAGGTAATCATGAAGAGTCAAAAACTGCAAGTTTAACTTGGGAAGAGCAAGACAACCTGAAAAGAAAATAACATCCAGATTTGAATCGTTCTTTTAATCAGACATCTACTCTATGTATTAAAACAAAAAGGCACCATATATTTGGTAAAAATCTAACTCAGTCATGTCTGAAATACAGCATATTTGATAGCAGAAAGAAATTGAAACAAAGGTAACAAATGCTGTCATTACGAACTGGGAATGAAGGATGCATTTCATTATGTAAACAGTGCTTCTAAAAAGCATTAGAAGATACTTAAAACTAATACATAGTCTCAAGAAGTTGAAAAATTCTTCCTTTATCACCTAATTTCTATTTGGCAAGTCTCAAAGTAAATAATGCTACTATAAACTCAGCCCATGACAATTTACCATGAAAAATGAATTTGTGGAGTACATTGCATAAATATATTTCCAGTGTTTGCTACTGTGCTCTCAACCATAGCCTTTTGGCTAGACTTTAAGGATAAAGCATTCGTACTAGGTTATTCTTGGAGTTACTTCCCTTCTTGGACTATATTAATGAACAATATTCTTTCCATTATCCTCCCTTCCACACTACGTCCTTTGGATAATAAGTGACCAAGTACTCAGCAGCAACATCAAAAAGGTTAAAAATAAACAAAACACCCAAAACACATTTTACTGGCAAATATTATTTTCATTATCTCTATCTGTACTTACCAAAGCAATAATGAACCTAAAGGCAAGAAACATCAATGTGCAAAAACTTCCCATCATTTGTCAGTATATTCTGATTTATAATGTAATTCAGTATCTTTCAGGCCAGAGGTTGAGGGAAAGCATCTCTTCTGATAGCATGTTTTTATTTTTAAAAAAAAAGGACAAAAAAAGGTCACCATTTTGGAACTCTTTACTGAATTAACCAATGTAGGTGATAAACAGCAGTGGCTGGTATCACAAAAAGAGACAACTGGACATTATGTGCTTTCTGATTAAAGAATACACCACCACCAAGAATCTTGCCAAAGAGAGAACCTCGGCCTGATCAAGCCTCTGCATCCAGCTGCCAATCTGCAATAAAAATAGTGAGCAGAGGGCCATGCTGAACTGTATTGTGAGCAGTCAACTAGAAAAATCTGGACGGTGAGAGACTATACAGATCAAACAGCTCAAGTTCTTCAACACAAAGAAAAGGAAGGGATATGGGGGGATCCTGTACAGTAAGAGACATACAAGAAATGTACAAGATTGTCTGAAGTGTCTAGGGATACATAATTGGGTGACAAAACTATGAAGAAATAAGAGACAGTGATTGCTATAAAAGTCAAGAAAGGGTTAGTTTAAAGTGAAGTGGGGAAACAGTACCTAGAGAGGAGCACAGGGGACAGACGGGACAGCTGACAAGGTAGTTACCAGGGTTTCATGGTATTTTCCTTAGGGGTAATTAGTCTAGGTCTGTATTTATTTTGTGTGCTTTCTATAGTTGTGTTTATTTTATTAAAAAGGTTAAAAAAAGGCAAAATAGTTTATAAATATTTTCTTTATATATCTGTCCCACTTTCACACTTATCTTCTCTCTGAGAGCTAGAAGCAGTCTGTATAATTATGCAGTAGTAGGTCTGATCTTTGCTTATTTCATAACATCAGATATTGGGCCCCGCAAAGTCCCATCCATGGTCAGTGAGTAACAATGGCACAACATAGCCACGTCTCTGAAAACAGCTATAGTACAGTTAAACCATTTGGCAACTAAGATTATTCTGAAATACCTTCATTCTATGTAAGTATAAAGACAAATTTTGAGAAATATTCCTATTCACTTTATTAATCACAGGAGTGAAAGAATAATACTTTATACTATGCAAGTATGTTTTAAACTTAGACCAGCATCGTTGAGTAGTACCAAAAGCTAGATATTAAGACTTTACATTTTTGAGGACACACACACTTTTTATTGAAAAGATAAAATATTCTTAAGTGGTATTTGCCATTTAGGGACTGATTAGCCAAAGAGTTAGTTGTCATAATATATCATCATAAATGCTTTTAGCATGAACAAATTTAAAAAGTGAGAAAATAATGCATTAACCACTGTTAAGAACATAAGACATTGTGAAGAAATTGTGCTATTTGCAAATCTAGCACAACTGGGACACCAACTTTATTGGCTCCAGATATGACTCTGAAGTATCAGCTTTTCTTTTAAATAAATGGGTCAATACTTATACTGGTGATGTCTTTAAAAATAGCCACACTTCTTAGAATGATGCTGCTGTTGTTCAAAAGGTTTCCTAAAATTTTTTTTGAAACATGCCTTCAAAACGTGACAGACTGATACACTTCGGCACGTGCTGGATTGTGGGGAATTCTCACCCTTAGAGGGAGAGCAAGAGTGGTCAGAAAGCAAACCTGCTGGAACAGGCAGTGAAGGACCTAGGCCATACCGTTCTGGGTCAAAACTAAGGTTTCATATTAACTAATAACAATGTATTTTTTTTCCGGTGGTCGTTAGCTGGCTTGACAAGGGAATTCAAAAGAGCTTCTGAAAAAGTCTTTGAAAAATAAAGCGCTGTCAAAGCCTATTATAGTGACATAATGAAAGCTATACTTGCTATATTATTATGTCTCCTTAAAACAGTTTTAATGCTTTATGGTTATATTTAATATCATATATGTATTTTATATATATACACCATTCTAGCATGTGTGTGTATATGCATACATGTGTGTGAATGAGTTTGGGTGTGTATGTATAGGCATGGTTAAATTTAATAAAAATCCTTAATGCTAAACAAAGTATTGGACAGTTTCTAGCTTCTAAGGTTGAACTTGAGGGTATCAGAAAATTATCCGAATGTATACAGTAGATAGGAGCATTTTCAGTTACATATGATGAGTTCTACACCTGAATCCTGTACGTCTTTACCGTACCTTCTCCGGAATAGTACTCAGTTGGGACAATATTTTCATCCCATATGATTTTCTCAGTTGGATACAAAGGCATCTGGTTCAGTTGCTGAATCTGAGAAATCCGACGCTCATGACGAGATACCTAAAAGAAACAAGTTTGTGCAGAAAGTCAAAAACATTTTTTTTTAACCAAAATAATTTGTGGAGAAATTCACCATAAAGTATGGAATAAGTTTCATGTCTCTCAGTTACTGTAGCACTTAACAAGAATTTTTATATTCCATTTTCTCCATAAATCAAAGATGAAAGCAGTACCAATCATGGTGGACTTCGGAGTCAGACAGATCTGAACTTCACTCCCAGCACTTCTACTTAAGAGCTATGTAAAAGCTGGGAAAGTTCTTCAACTTCCTGGATCTTAGTTTCCTTTTAAGTAACACAGAGAAAATGCCACTTATCTCTCAGGTTTCTTATGAAAATGAAATGGAATACTTTAACAGCATCAAAGTGCCTGGCATATGCCAAGACCTTAAAAACCATAGTGCTAAGTATTCACCAATGTAAGAAAAAAAAATGGGAGCCCTAAGTCCTAGGTTAAAATTTTCATTCTTATACTAACTAGCTAAACAATCTGGAAAAGTATATTAATAGCCTGGCCTCATTCTTCTTTGTAAAATGAGAGAGCTGGACTTGAGGATCTCTATACACCCTTCCATTTGTTAATGTTTTAGCAATCTCTCAAATACAGAAATAAGTGTGTTACCTAATTAAGAGATGCTAAAATAATGGTATATTTGAAAAGTGTGTCACATTCTCTTCAGTGGAGACAGTAGTTTAGGAAAGAAGATGGTGTGATATCATCTAACCAAGATGCATATTCCAGCATTTTAACTGCAATTTGGATATTAGAAGATCTGAAGGCTGAGGAAATCCTTTAGAAGATAGGAAATGAAGGACCATGTAGCACTATACATTTTTAGAATTGCTTTCTTTTGGCATCGATATTTACATTTTAAGGACAGAATCATAGACCTTAAAAGGCATAGTCTTACATTAGAAAAAATTCTGGGAAAAAAATCCTGATTTCTTTCAATAGTAAGGATTTATTATTAATCCACAAAACCTGACTTATAGGAAATTTTACACTATGAGATAATAAGACAAGGAATTTTTAGAAAGCACTAGTATTCAGAACAATAAAAAGTGATTTTTAAGAAGAAAGGTAAAGATGGTGATCCAAAGCATACATTGCACACAAATAAATTAATTAATAAAAAAATATTTTCCACAGTTGAATTAATTTAAAACTCTTTGCAAGGATTTCTCTCCACTGCATTTAAATATCTGTCACCAGGCTTAAGATACCTGCTACAAATAGTTCCTGTTACCACCCAAAAAACTCACACTTCATCTTTTTCTCTACAGTAAGGTACTGAATTTTATATCCTATATTAAAAGCATTAGCTTGGGATATAAGTCACAAAACTGTGTGCATGTTATGGTTTCATATGTGTGTAAAAAAAATGTACAAACACATCTACACAATGTTTTAAAAATGAAGGTTTTAAAAAATGTCTGAAACAAAAAACTACCCAATTGTATAGCAATAAGGAAACAAAAAGTTAAAGGAACCCAAAATTTTAAACTATTATTTTTTTACCAATTAGACTGGCAAAAATTGGGGCTCATACCATCAAATGTTGGTAAAAGCTTAAGGAAACATACTTTAATACAATGTTGGTGGAAACATATGCTGTTTATAGGACAGTCTGGCTGCATCTTCTTATCTTTTAAGTACACATACACTTCAATTAAATAATTTCACTTCTACGCACCTCTCCTAAATGTTCATGTATGGGCACAAAGAGGCATGTACAAGGATTATATCATTATTTGTATTAGTAATAAGAACCTAAATATTTACAGGGGGGTAGGTGCATTTTATTAAATATTTCTCTAAAGTTAAAAGTAAGGTATATCCCTTCCCCTCAATTTTGCTATGAACCTAAAACTGCACTTAAAAAAGTAAAACGTTAATAGGATTCAAGATGGTGGCATGAGAGATGAGACAGAGAGCTCCTCCCTAAACCACATATACTACGAAAATATAGTTAATACAACTAACCCTAAACCAGCAACAATAAAGAAGGCTGCACCAGACTGCATACAGACCTCATGAACAGAGCAGACCTCACGAAACAGGGTAATGTACCAAAGCCTTGATCAGGCGGGACCCAAGCCCTTCCCCCACCCCAGCTCACTGGTAGGAGGAAGAGAAACGGAGCAGGGGAGGGAGTGGAAGCCTAGGACTGCTGAACACCCAGCCCTGAAGATCAGCTTTGGAGCACAAACCTACATTGTGTGGTGCTCTGGAGGTTGGTGGGTTGGGGAGCTGGGACAGGCAGAGTGCTTGAGAGACCGATATTCTCACCATTTGTGGAGGACGGGGATCCACACCCGGGTGCTCTGGGACAAAGGAAAGGCTCGTGGACTGAGAGGCTTCCGAGCAGCTAGAGGGCTGCTGAAGGGGCAGGGTTGGCATGGAGCTTGCTGTGCGGGAGAAGGGATAGGTGGACAAGGTTGTCTGGGCGCACTCTGCCCAGCAGATTGGGAACTTCGACGAGCTTCAGGAGTTCCATCCCCCTGGCTGGCGACTCAGCTCTGAGGCCCCTCACTGTGACATGCAGCCTGCTGTGCCTTGCACCTTGCCTGCCGATACCGGCTGGCAAACCGACAGTCACTGCGCAGGCATCGGGACAGTCAGGACAACAGCTAGAGACGCAAAGCACAGAGGCTTACACCTGTGTACTCAGTCCACTGGCTCTAACACTGGACCCAGGCACTGCAGTTGGAAAGCAGGAAACACCTCTTTCCTCCCACCAGGCACCAGTGCCACTCCCCTGCAACCCCCAACATCACTCCAGGGGCTGGGAAGCTCCAGAGACTAGACTTTCTGGGCACCAGAAGGCACCACATAGAAATATGAAACGTCAAAGGAATCTGGTCCAGACCAAAATCTCACAAACCCCAGAAAAAGGGCCAAATGAAACTGAACCCACCAATCTTCCTGAAAGAGAGTTCAAAATAAAAATCATAAACATGCTCATGGAGATACAGAAAAATATTCAAGAACTCAGAAACGAATTTAAGACGGAGATTTAATCATTAAGAAATTCCATATCTGAAACGAAACATACAATGGAGGGATTTAAAACAGACTAGAAGAGACGGTAAATGGAATAGAAAGTAGACAAGAGGAATACAAAGAAGCTTGAGACACAGAGAAAAAAGGACCTCTAAAATTGAAAGAATATTGAGAGAACTGTGTAATCAATCCAAATGGAACAATATTCGCATTATAGGGGTACCAAAAGAAGAAGAGAGAGAAAAAGGGATAGAAAATGTCATTGAGGAGATAATTGCTGAAAAATTCCCCAAGTTATGGAAGGAGATAGTCTCTTAGGCCATGGAGGTGCACAGATCTCCCAACACAAGGGACCCAAGGAAGACAACATCAAGACATACAATAATTAAAATGGCAAAGATCAAGGATAAAGACAGACTTTTAAAAGCAGCTAGAGACAGAAAAAAGACCACATACAAAGGAAAACCATCAGGTTAACATCAGATTTCTCAACAGAAACCTTACAGGCCAGAAGGGGGGGCATGATATATTTAATGCAATGAAAAAGAAAGGGCTCAAATCCAAGAATACTCTACCTGGAAAGGTTATCATTTAAATTTGAAGGAGAGATTAAACAATTTTCAGATGAGCAAAAGTTGAGAGAATTTACCTCCCACAAACCACCTCTACAGTGCATTCTGGAGGGACTGCTACAGATGGAAGTATTCCTAAGGCTAAATAGCTGTCACCAGGGGGAATAAAACCACAGCAAAGTAAAACAATTAATTACCAAGCAGATGCAAAATCAAATCAACTACCTCCAAAGTCAATCAAGGGACAGACAAACAATACAGAATATAATACCTAACATATAAAGAATGGAGGAAGAAGAAAAAGGAGGAAAAATAAAAGAGCCTTTAGGTTGTATTTTAATAGCATACTAAGTGAGTTAAATTAGACTGTTAGATAGTAAGGGAATTACCCTTGGACCTTTGGTAACCATGAATCTAAAGCCTGCAATGGCATTAAGTACATACCTATCAATAATCACCCTAAATGTAAATGGTCTGAATGCACCAATCAAAAGACATAGAGTCACTGAATGGATAAAAAAACAAGACCCGTCTATATGCTGCCTACAAGAGACTCACTTCAAACCCAAAGACATACACAGACTGAAAAAGATATTTCATGCAAGTAATAGGGAGAAAAAGCAGGAGTTGCAGTACTTGTATCAGACAAAATAGACTTGAAAACAAAGAAAGTCACAAGAGACAAAGAAGGACATTACATAATGATAAAGGGGTCAGTCCAATAAGAGTATATAACTATTATAAATATCTACGCACCCAACACAGGATCACCTACATATATGAAACAAATACTAACAGAATTAAAGGGGGAAATAGAATGCAATGCATTCATTTTAGGAGACTTCAACACACCACTCACTCCAAAGGACAGATTAAGCAGACAGAAAATAAGTAAAAAGACAGAGGCACTGAACAATGTATTAGAACCGATGGACCTAACGGACATCTACAGAACACTCCACCCAAAAGCAACAGGATACACATTCTTCTCAAGTGCATATGGAACATTTTCAAGAATAGATCATATACTCGGCCACAAAAAGAGTCTCGGTAAATTAAAAAAGATTGAAGTTGTAAGAACAAGCTTCTCGGATCACAAAGGTATGAAACTAGAAATAAATTACACAAAGAAAACGAAAAAGCCCACAAACACATGGAGGCTTAATAACATGCTCCTAAATAATCAATGGATCAATGACCAAATAAAAACAGATCAAGCAATATATGGAGACAAATGACAACAATAATTCAACACTACAAAATCTGTGGGACGCAGTGAAGGCTGTGCTAAGAGGGAAATATATTCCAATACAGGCCTATCTCAGGAAAGAAGAACAACCCCAAATGAACAGCCAAAATTCACAATTAATGAAACTAGAAAAGGAAGAACAAATGAGGCCCAAAGACAGTAGAAGGAGGGACATAATAAAGGTTAAAGCAGAAATAAGTATAATTGAGAAGAATAAAACAAAAGAAAGTGTCAATGAAAGCAGGAGCTGGTTCTTCAAGAAAATAAATAAAATAGATAAACCTCTAGCCAGACTTATTAAGAAAATAAGAGAGTCCACACACATAAACAGAATCAGAAATGAGAAACGAAAAATCACTACCGACACCAGAGAAATACAAAGAATTATGAGAGAATACTATGAAAAATTATATGCTAACAAACTGGATAACCTAGAAGAAACGGACAACTTTATAGAAAAACACAACCTTCCAAGGCTGATTCAGGAAGAAACAGAAAATCTAAATAGACCAATTACTAGCAAGGAAATTGAATTGGCAATCAAAAAATTACCTAAGAACAAAACTGGATCAGATGGTTTCACTGATGCATTTTATCAAACATTTACTGAAGACCTAATACCCATCCTCCTTAAAGTTTTCCAAAAGGTAGAAGAGGAGGGAATACTCCGAAACTCATTCTACAAGGCCAACATCATTCTAATACTAATACCAGGCAAAGAACACAAAAAAAGAAAATTACAGACCAATGTCCCTGATGAACATAGGTGCAAAAATACTCAACAAAGTATTAGCAAACTGAATTAAAAAATACATCAAAAAGATCATCCATCATGACCAAGTGGGATACATCCCATGGATGCAAGGATGGTACAACATTCGAAAATCCATCAACAAAAAGAAGGACAAAAACCATATGATCATCTCCATAGATGCTGAAAAAGCATTTGACAAAATTCAACATCCATTCATGACAAAAACTCTCAACAAAATGGGTATAGAGGGCAAGTACCTCAACATAATAAAGGCCATATATGACAAACCCACAGCCAACATTATACTTAACAGCGAGAAGCTGAAAGCTTTTCCTTTAAGATTAGGAACAAGACAGCAATGCCCACTCTCCCCACTTTTATTCAACATAGTTCTAGAGGTCCTAGCCATGGCAATCAGACAACACAAAGAAATAAAAGGCATCCAGATTAGCAAGGAAGAAGTTAAAGTGTCCCTGTTTGCAGATGACATGATATTGTACATAAAAAACCCTAAAGAATCCACTCCAAAACTACTAGATCTAATATCTGAATTTAGCAAAGTTGCAGGATTAATACATAAAAATTATATAAAAATTATATGTAATAATACAAAATTAATACATAAAAATCTGTTGCATTTCTATACACTAACAATAACTAGCAGAAAGATAAATCAGGAAAACAATTCCATTCACAATCACATCAAAAAGAATAAAATACCTAGGAATAAACCTCACCAAGGAAGTGAGAGACCTATACCCTGAAAACTACAAAATACTCTAAAGAGAAATTAAAGAGGACATTAATAAATAGAAACTCATCCCATGCTCTTGGTTAGGAAGAATTAATATTGTCAAATTGGCCATCCTGCCTAAAGCAATCTACAGATTCAATGCAATCCCTATCAAAATACCAACAGCATTCTTCAATGAACTAGAGAAAATAGTTCTAAAATTCATATGGAACCACAGAAGACCCAAAATAGCCAAAGCAATCCTGAGAATGAAGAATAAAGCTCGGGGGAATTATGCTCCCTGACTTCAAGCTCTACTACAAAGCCACAGTAATCAAGACAATTTGGTACTGGCACAAGAACAGACCCATAGATGAATGGAACAGACTAGAGAGCCCAGATATAAACCCAAGCAAATATGGTCAATTAATATATGATAAAGGAGCCATGGATATACAATGGGGAAATGACAGCCTCTTCAACAGCTGGTGTTGGCAAAACTGGACAGCTACATGTAAGAGAATGAAACTAGATTATTGTCTAACCCCATACACAAAAGTAAACTCAAAATGGATCAAAGACCTGATTGTAAGTCATGAAACCACAAAACTCTTAGAAGAAAACATAGGCAAAAATATCCTGAGTATAAACATGAGTAACTTTTTCCTGAATGCATCGCCTCTGGCAAGGGAAACAAAATAAAAAACGAACAAATAGAACTACATCATGCTAAAAATCTTCTGAACAGCAAAGGACACTATCGGCAGAACAAAAAGGCATCCTACAGTATGGGAGAATATATTTGTAAATGACATATCTGACAAGGGGTTAACATCCAAAATATATAAAGAAGTCACACACCTCAACACCCAAAAAGCAAATAACCCTATCATAAAATGGGTGAAGGATGTGAACAGACACTTGTCCGAAGAAGAAATTCAGATGGCCAACAGGCACATGAAAAGATGCTCCACATCACTAATTATCAGGGAAATGCAAATTAAAACCACAATGAGATATCACCTCACGCCTGTTAGGATGGCCAACACAGAAAAGAATAGGAACAACAAATGCTGGCAAGGATGCGGAGAAAGGGGAACCCTTCTGCACTGCTGGTGGGAATGTAAACTAGTTCAACCATTGAGGAAAGCAGTACAGAGTTTCTTCAAAAAACTCAAAATAGAAATACCATTTGACCCTGGAATTCCACTGCTAGTAATTTACCTAAAGAATGCAGGAGCCCAGTTTGGAAAAGACATATGTACCCCTATGTTTATCGCAGCACTATTTACAATAGCCAAGAAATGGAAGCAACCTAAGTGTCCATCAGTAGATGAATGGATAAAGAAGATGTGGTACATATACACAATGGAGTATTATTCAGCCATAAGAAGAAAACCAATCCTATCATTTGGAACAATATGGATGGAGCTAGAGGGTATTATGCTCAGTGAAATAAGCCAAGAGGAGAAAGACAAGTACCAAATGATTTCACTCATCTGTGGAGTATAAGAACAAAGGAAAAACTGCAGCAGACTCACAGAACCCAAGAATGGACTAACAGTTGCCAAAGGGAAAGGGACTGGGGAGGGTGGGTGGGAAGGGAGGGATAAGGGGAATAAGGGGCATTACGATCAGCACACATAATGTAGTCGGGGGCATGGGTAAGGCAGTATAGCACAGAGAAGACAAGTAGTGATTCTGCAGTATCTTACTATGCTGATGGACAGTGACTGTAATGGGGTATGTGGTGGGGACTTGATAATGGGGGAATCTAGTAATCACAATGTTGCTCATGTAATTGTATATAAATGATACTAAAATAAAAAATAAAATAAATAAAACTTTATGAAAAAAAGTATTATTTTGAGAGATAAAGCCCCTCACTTCCCAAAATGATTTAGAAATTCCTTAGAATTCTTAAACCACTAAGCGGTAACTTACTCTATTTCTAAACATTCCTGAGTTTTCTAGTGATAAAGGTATGGCTTAATATTCAAGGCACTATATTTAAATGATAACTTTAAAATTAACAGATAGGTACAAATACACATGTATTATCTATGTGTGTATTTATGTGTAACTGTATCTCTTAAAAGCAGGAATGGTGTCAGCTATCTAAGTATCCCCAATATCTGAATGCCTGACACAGGTGCTGCTCATAAGTGTTCATATGGAATGAATTCATGCCATAAAACAGTTTTAAAAGGTAAAAGACTTAATAAAAGAAACCTAAGAGATAAGAATATAAATCTGACAATATCAACTGATGATATAATTCTAAAATAGATAGGAATTATCGACCTAATCTTTAGTCCAGAAAAAAATCTGTACCAACCCACATCTTTAATAATGATTTTAAAAAGTAGGGAAAAACTATATGCAAAATTCAAAGAACATTAATATTTACCAGCAGTTCTAGAAGAAATTCTTTATCTAAAGTTGTGTCTTCATTTTTAGGAAGAGTTGGTAACAAGCAGAGGTATGATGCCACCTGGTGGAGTGTATTTGAACTGCAGAACAAAGATCAATATTTTACTCAACTCACTTCACTTTTTGAAACATGCAATTTCACAGATTGCTTGAAAAGTTTAACTTCTAATACAGGGTTCTCAAAGTGTGTTCTTGCAAATCTCTCATGGTCACTGAGAACCTTTGAGGGAACCTGCAAGGACAACTTTTTATATTAATTCTAAGACATTATTTGCTTTTTTCCCCCCCTAGTCTTCACATGTATAGTGACATTGCAAAAACAAAAAGCACTATAAAATTGCTGGCACATACCAAGCAGTGACACTAGCTAGTATTATATCAAATAGTCATGGCATTCATCACTGCCACACACAATTTTAAAGGACTCCCTGTTTCATTTAAGAATGTCCTTGATGAAGTAGCAAAAAAAATTATTAATGTTATTAAATTGGGACACTTGAGTACCTGTTTTTTAAAAAATTTTGTGTGACAAAATGGGAGCAAACATTCTACACAAAATTTTTACTTAAAAAATGACTGAGAAACTGTGGTTATTCAGATTTGTAGAAATGGCAAAAAAAATTTCAAATTTGAACACAATAAGCCAGTTACGTTCAAGGAAAACAACTGACACCCAAGTAAAAATCTGAACTTCCAAGTGAAAAACTGGACTTTTGGAAAACTTGCATTTGTCAGTGCAAGCTTGGCAGCTTTCTACTACTTTATAACAGAGTATCATCGCCTGCCAAAACCCCCTCCAGCTCTCTATTCCAGTCCCTGGTAGCCACTAATCCTTTTTCAATCTCTGTCATTTTATTCCAGAAGGTCAACTAAATGGAATCATACATTATGTAGCCTTTTGACACTGGTTGCTTTCACTTGGCATAATGTAACTGAAATTCAACCCACACTGTGCGTATCTATAGTTGGCTACCTTTTATTGCTGAGTAGTATTCCATCATATGGACATATCACAGTGTGTTTACTCACTCACCAGTTGAAGGACACTTGTGCATTCCTGTTTCTGACAACTGTAAATAAAGCCACTATATACATTTCTATACAGATATTTGTGTGATTTCACTTCTCTGGAGTATATCCATGAGAATACTAGATTGTACAGTAAGTGCATATTTAACTTTACAACAAACTGTCAGATTTTTCCAAAGTGGCACTACCATTTTGAATTCCCACCAGCAAATTATTCCAGTTGCATGCTTGTCAAGAGTCAACATATCAGGAGTTTTTTAAACCTTTTCTTTTTAACCTTTCTAATAGACAAGTAATGGTATCTTGTTGGGATTTAAATTTGCATTTCTCTAATGACTAATGATGCTAAGTATTTTTCTGTGGGCTTACTGAAGTCCAAACATCTTCTTTGGTGAAGTACCTGTTCAAATTTTAGCTATTTTTTTGTCAAGTTGTTTTCTTATTACTGAGTTCTGAGAGTACTAGATACCACTCTGTTATCAGATACGTGTTTATCCAACTTTTCTCCTAGTTTGGGGCTTATCTTTTCATTCTCTTAACAATGTCTTTCAAATGGAAGTTTTAAATTTTGACAAGTCCAATTCATTAACTTTTTTCCTTTATAGATTGTGCTCTGGTTTTGGCATCTACGGAAATCTCTGCACAGATCATCATCACAAAAGATTTTCTCTTTATTTCCCAATTCCTGATTCATTTTGAGTTGATCTGTATATATGTATGAGGTATATGTGGTTTTATGCTTTGCATATGGGTGGCCAAATGAAAGTAACCTTTAAGAAACTACCACTTGTCAAGTTTTGATATAGTGCCAAAGAAAAATATTCCCAATTATTTGAAAAAGCCACTAAAATACATTTTCCTCTGAATAAGGCCAGATTCTATTCATTTAGTTCAACCAAAACAACATCTTACAACAAACTGAATCCAGAAGCAAATTAAACCAGACATTAAAGAAATTTGCAAAAATGTAAAACAATGCCTCTCTTCTCATTTTGTATTTTTTTCATTTTGGAGAATCTATTTTTCATTAACAGTAAGTAATATGCTAACATATAATGGATTTTAATTGATTTTTTATTGAATTATCATTGATATACATTCTCATATTGGTTTCAAATGTCAAACACAGTGGTTCAACAGTTACCCTTATTATTAAATCCTCATCCCCTCTAGTGCAGTAACTATCTGTCAACATAGGAGGATGTTACAGAATCACTGACTATATTCTCAATGCTGTACTACGGTCTCCATGACCAACTTATACTGTAACTGAGAATCACTGTGCACATTTATTCCCCTCATTCTCCCCACCCACCCAATACCGCAACCCCTCCCCCATGGTAACCATAGTCACTTCTCAGTGTCTATGAGTCTGCTGCTATTTTGTTACTTCTGTTTTCTTTGTTTTTATATTCCACAAATAAGTGAAATCATATGGTACTTGTCCTTCTCCATCTGGCATATTTCACTGAGGATAATACAATCTAGACTCATCCATGTTGTTAGAAATGGCAAGATTTCCTTTCTTTTTATGGCTAAATAATACTCCATTGTGTATGTACCACATCTTTTTTATCCTTTAATTGATTTCTTAAATGAATTAACTTAAAATTTTTCTAGTTTTAATTTCTAATATAGTAAATATAATGCCTGTAATCCACATTTTAAAAAGTTAATTGAGATCCTCAATAATTTTTAAGAGCGTAAAGAAGTTCCATGGGCAAAATAAATTCCCTAGATTTATATATGGATTATACAGCTAAATTAAATGTAAAAAAAATTCTGCAAAAGTGCTTTAAACATGAGATAATATTTTTGTAACCTTATGGTGAAGAAGGGTTTCTATATAAAGCATTTGTTATTGCTATTGAAGATTGGCAGATATAATAATCAAGATTTTAAAATATCTGTAGTAACAAAATATATCAGAAACGAAATTTAAAAGAAACTGACAGAAAATAACTGCCACACAAACTAGATAAAATATTAGTATCCAGAATATGTAAGAGTTGCTTAAAAAAGAAATCAACAGAACAGTAAGCAATGGAGTGTAAAATACCAAAGGATAATAATACAGATGCATAGAAGAAATGCAAATGGCCAAAAAATTAGAAAAATGCTTAATTTCTCCAATAAAAGTATAGAATACAAAGTAAAATAGTGAGGGTTTTTTTTTGTCCTTGGATTGGCAGAAATAATTTATCCAGTGTTAGTAGGGAGAGAAATAAATCCTCATACACTGTTGTTGTAAGTGTTTAACTGGCATATTTTTTAAAGGAAATTTAGAAATGTATTAACAACTTTTAAGCACATAATCCCTAAGAGCCAGCCATTCTGCTTCTGGGAATCAGTACCAAAACTTTTTATGTAGAAGTAAAAAGGATGTTCCCTGCCCAATTGTTTGTCATAGCCAAGAATGTTAACTTTAGAGATCTGTCACTAGGAGAGTGATTAAAAAAATAGTATGGTAAATGTGTTCAGTGGAACTCTATGCAGTTATTGAAAAGAACAAAACACTTTATTATTTACATGCTATTATAAAAGTTATTAAATCATCATATAGAAATGAGGAACCAACTTCTGTCTGTTTCATTTTAAATAGTCAATGAACTAAATATAATTTCTCCCACAACTTACAAATGATGGTAGATAATAGAAGTACAGCGGTTAAAAGTTGGAGCTCAGAGGTCAGACTACCTAGGTTTAAATCCTATCTCTGTCACTGACTTGCTGTGTCACCGAGGCAAATGACTTCACTGTTTTGTGCTCTAGTAACCTCATATCTAAAATGGCACCTACTCCCCATATAAATGTTTTGAAGATTATTTACACACTTATAGAATGCCCACCACATAGTAAATAAACACATTATTATTAGTTTCAAAATAGTATTATCAGCAGATAGCTATGTGCCAAAGTATATACTGATTTCATAAATTTTAAACACGTAAAAACTTTTCTGAGTCACACCTCTAATACCACATATGAACATTTATTGGTTTCTGTTATATGTTGTTTATGACTGATGGGATACCAGCTTTATGTTCTGCTCTAAGCAAAATTTAAGATCTAGGGAAAAATGAATAAGTTATGAAAAATATAAATTTTACCAAAAAAAGAAAGAAAGAGAAGATCGATAATTGAATCTAAGTGACTCAAAGATACCAAATGCTAGAAAGAGGCACTGGATGTTGCCAGTGGCACAATAAGTGACATTACCTACAGTAGTGCAAAAATGATTAAAAGCAGAAAGAAAGTTAAAATTTAGTTTTCTTTTCATATTGCCTTACCTAAGAGGTCCAAAAAACTTGACCAAGGATTCCCGAGTATCTACTTCTGCCACATTTGAGAGAGCAAAATCATAGAGTTCAGGGAAATGTGCAAAAGCAGCTCTCTAGAAAAGAACAGAAAAAAAATCAGTAATTCATACCTATGTGTTAATGCAATCAACTACAATTCATACACTATATAATGAAAATACTATTTTAAAAAATTTTAATGCACTTCTATTTCCTATATGCATGTCATATGTGACCTCTGCCTTACTCCGCCAGAAGCAATCAATACAAGGGGAAAAACTGTAATTGTTCTAGCAGGGATGCAACAACAAAGAGTCAGTGTTCAGTTTCTCATTTCTAACACTGTATTTTGAATATACATGAAAACAGCCATGAAGTCCAGCTACACTGGTAGGAAGGGAGATAAACAAAACACTTTATTATCAAGAACTGGCCTCACAAAACCAAAAAATAAGTCCCAAGGGAAATGCCCACTGAAGAGGGAGCTTGAGGACAAGGCCAAAGCACACTGTGCTCCTGCCCTGAGCTGCTCTGAACTCTGGGAAGAGGACCCCACAGGGTACCACCGCCTATCAACATGGGGGAAACTGCAAGAAAATGGGAACAACATTACAGTGACTTTGTAAAAGTGTGTGTGGTAACACCCCTAGTCTTCCTCAATGCCCATGTGTGGCACAGACAAGATCCACTAGTTTTTATGTGCCCCACAGAGGATGACACAGAAAGCTGCTAAGGTTACAGGTGAGCCTGCCCTGGGATTACTACAGGCAAAATGACCCTACATCCCAAGCCTCTGAGAGTGAGTTATCTGAGCTCACAGGTGAAAACGGGAGTCGGCTCTCGGGAGAACTCTAGCACCATGAAAAGCAAGGTTGCGGCCTCATCAACACGGAGAAAGCCGTGCTCCCTGGAAGCAATCAGCACACCCTGACTGTGCCGAGAGAACAGACCACCTGCCACACCACTGTGGCTACTTCATCCGCAGAGGCAGACGGCAAAACCACTGATGGTCTAAGAGAAGCAGGAAAAGATGTCTGAGCTAGGCCGGTGTGCAGATCACTCCTTTTTCCAAACTAAGACCATAGCTAAAGAGTCTCCATACACCCAGAAACTATTCTGGGGAAAAACAGGAGAGGAGAGACTTCTTGAAAAACAATAGAATTGACTGCAAAAGGAAGTATGAACTTAAGTTAGACTGAATCTTTACCCAAAAAGACTCTTTAAAACAGAAAGAAGGGAATTGCTTTAAATTTACGAAAGTTCTTTCTGTCACCGGAGGAAATGCAGCCGAAGAGCAAGGCGAGATCAGTATCAGACACAAGCAAAGGTGCTTTTCTGGCGTATCAGACTGTACTGGTAAATTTTAGCTGTATTGGTAAAAATAAACATTATGTGTTCTTCAATAAAGTGTAAAAAAATGCTCACACATACTTTGACATATTTTGAAATATAATTCATAAAATAAAACTGGAATTTAAATGCACCAAATTGGTCCAGTTAATATTTCTGAGTGTCAAATATCAGTATATTGATTTCCAAGATTAAGGACTATGAAAGAAAACCATTTTTTCATGAATTCATCAGAATAGTAATATTTAAAAAGTTCAAGATGAAAACACTATTAAATTAGTACCTTTTTCTATGTGTAGTACACAAAACCTACATTATTTATAGCTTAACTTATTGCAGCAGAAGCAAAGACTATAATGCACTTCAATCACCTGTAGAGAAGTAATTCTATCATAGTGGATCGTAGTCATCTCATTCTCTGTCAGAGCATTTCCAGTCTGGTCATTAATCTCAAAACCAGTATAGAATTTGAGCATGTCCAAAAGCTGAAAGGAGACATTTAAATGAATAAACTGTGTAAACATAAGAGCAAGAAACCATGAACACTATTTACAATAAATAATACATGAGTCCAGGTACCTTCGCAGAGGTGCCAAAACACTTTTTACAACAAACACTTCAGAACATATCCAAATGTGTTCATTCATGTGAGAATCAAATCATTTGTTGGACTAAATTACGATTTTGGCAAAGTAGTCCTATGCCTTGTGAACCAAGTGTTCAGTCTATTTCATACACTATCATATACATGGTCTACTTCTACAAAGAGGAACTTAAAGTGCAATCCCAGTACTGAAGAGACATTAAGGATCTAATCAAAGGCATCCAAACATTCAGTGAAAAAAACAAACAAAACCAAAGGAAAAAAAAAACCTATCTACATCACTGCAGATTTATAGAACTAGACCACCAGAGAGAACTCCTGAGGTCTTTTACTTATGCCACTTACAAAAAATTTCCTGAGTGAGGGCTCTGGAATGCCTTATTGGAGATACTCTTCTCTAAGGGAAAAACAGCAGGGTGGGGAAAGCTGAGTTGTTCGTTCCTCTCATTGGTTTCCATGGCCATGATGCCCTTCCTCTGGCTTAGCACCTACTGCTAATGAGGGCCTTGAAATTCGTGCCCATCATCTCTTATATTTCATAGTGGTTACTGACATGAAAGCAAAATACATGAGCATGTGGGACTACATTGTCAAAATCGTAATTTAGTCCAATAATAAAATTGCATGATTAACAAGAGGTTATAATATGTAATTACTAGAGGCCACCTATACAAGAATGCATTCGTTTTGTATATTAAGATTTTAATTTACCTTAAAATGACTAATTAGGAATTTAAGCTATTCAATATTTAGCAAAACTTACTTTATGTCATTCCCTGGTACTCTCAGTTGCATGTCAAAGATTAATTTAGGAATGAAAACACTTCAGTATGTTCAGCTACATCAATGTTCACCTGGGAAAAAAGATGGCCATCCTCTTCTCTATGGACAAGATTGGAAAGGTAACAGTGAACCAAAAGGTGGGAGTCGTCGAGGATAGTATTAAACCAGCGTCTTGTAGGGAGCAAAGCCTAGAAAAAAATAAACACCACAGCAGGAGTCTGCATGTTCTCTGCAGCTAGAGGTGAAGTCTACTGATATTTAACCTGGAAGTGCTAATCACATACAAAGTATTCTCCAGCCTCCCGAAAGACATGCACAAAGCAGAGGGTCTGGCCCAGGTTCTAAACAAGCTCAGTGGTAATGTTTCTAAATAAAATCCAGCACTGTAAGAAATCTCACAGATATTGCAGACCAGTAGTTTTCAAACAAAATCCTTTATGAAATCCCAAAATGTATTGTGTATAGGTTTAAAAATGGAGCTCCTCTGAGAGAAGAGGTGGGACACGTAGGTGGAGACTCCTTTCTCTGTTTTCTCCTCCCACATCCCCCTATGACAGAAACTGTGATAATCAGTCTGAAAACCACTAATCTAATCTAATGTCCTCATTTTATAGATGAATTTACTGAGATCATCAGAGGTTATAAGTTACTTACTGGCAGAGCTAGAATCTGACTGAAGATCTCACGAATGACTGCTGGTCTAATACTCTTATCCCCTTTATCAAGAAACCACCCTATAGCTCCAGATAAAAAATAAACAGAAAGGATTTTCTTTCAATTTTCTGCATTAATGAGGGAAAAAAAAATGAATTCAATCTGAACTACACCAGCTCTATATCTGAACTTTCCATCAAAATCTTGCACCTAATATTATGAAATCTTTTTAAGAATCTTAATTTTTTAAATAGGCAATAGTAGTTATATCTTCATCAACATTAGGTACGTTTACAAAAGTGAAATTATTAAGGGAGTGCCATGAACCCATGACTTCAGCCACTATTAATAACTCCATGAAGGGGTATTAAAATATGACAGAAAATAAATTGCTATGGATGGACTCGTGTTTAATGACTACACTAAATAAAATTTTTTTGTATAACAACAGCCATCTGACAGTCATCTGAAAACTTCTAGATTCAACTGCTTTCAACTTTCTTCTCTGTTACACCCTGCAACAGGTACAAACTAAGGTCAGTTTGAGGTAATAAACATCTCATATATAGCCATATGCTTTATTTTAGCCATCTAAACGATTATATAACAGAAAACTCCCTGTACATTTCTTACCTCTAGATCAATCATAAGTTCAATGAATCTTTCACAGTAATGAACTTTGTCCATAGTGACAGGTTCTAGACATAACAGAGAAAACATATTAAAATTTTCTTACTTAGGCCATTCATTCTATATACTGTATCTTAAAGTAGGCAGTTATCTAGTTATTTAAACAAAGTCACTTATTCATCAGGATTGGACTATGATACAGAGTAAGGACCTCACCTATATTTCAAAAAGGCAGGCCTTATCCTTACATTAAGCTCTAAAAGACGAGAAAATGAAAAACTTAGCTTGGATCAGAAACATTTTTTAAACATCAGAGTGGCAAAAATATTTTTAAAATGTTCATTTTTAAAAGTCTATACAAAGATTAAATTTTGAAAAAAACTTGAAGATATAAAACTAGAAAGGCAGTTTCATGTCAGTTCTTGCCCTTTTTTATTGTCTTCATAAACTAAATGAGAAGTTCTCTCATATGCATAAATACATACATATATGTGTACATACATAAAAAGATACATATGTTTCTTTAGAACACATAGAAAATGAGTGGGAAAAGATTCACACCAAACAACATAAGAGGACAATTTATATGACTTTTTCCTACTGTATGTATATGTATATATTACTCTTAACATTAAAATGCCAATGACACATATAGCAGGAAAATATTTTTTAAATCACTATCTTATTTTATGCTATTCATGAGCATTAATGTACTGTTTTTAAAAACATTTATTTTTGTTTTTAAATAATTACAACCTTGTGACATGAAATACTTTAGAGTATAAATTTTCATTTTCTAATGCCAGGAAATGGTCAACTATTCTACAAGTTAAAACCACCCTGTCAGATCATTTCAATTAGAAAGGAGATAATTTCAGGGTCCTTACCACTGCTTAGTGTAAGGACTCTCAGCAGTGACTAACTCAGTGCTAGACCTAGAGAAAGTGCCCTACAGACGCCTTATTTAATTCATGTGTAGTATATGGAGAAATGGAAGCCTTTATGTAAAGAAAGAAATATGAATACTTTTGTGATTAATATATGGAAGTGTTAGCTGGCACATGACTATAAATCCAGACCCTTAAATACTATAACCATAGGATCTCAGAGCTGGAAGAGACCTTAGAGAACATCTATGCTGGCTCTTCATTTTCCAGGTGAGAAACAGAGGACCAGAGAAAGTGACTTGATAAAAGTGTAGAACAAAAGTAATGGCTGATAAGAGCTGGAATCCAGGTTTTCTGGGACATAGTCTAAGTCATACAGCTGTCAAAACTGAAGAGTTTAAAGGCAGAGACGTTTAAATTAAATCTATTCAAACCAGTTCTCTGGTGCTTTTTGTTACTGTCAAAGTAAAATATTTTTGTCCAAAATTTGAAAAGTGAGGAAACTCTGTACTCTGTATTTTTATTTATAGCTTGAGAAAATTACTGGCAATGGCCCATTTAAAATTAGAACGCTGAGCATGGTGCTCAACTTTTTGAGCTTTGGTGGATAAAGCTGCATGTTTTTACATTAGTTGGCCCTACTGGGCATACTGTTTTAGAGCTAAAACCTTGTTCCAATATCAGACACCAAAATATTCTTATCATTTGCTTCTTATGTGTATTGTATTTTTCTCCCTTCTTCTGACAGTAGTCCTAACATATCAGATCATTTTATACAGATTTCCTTTATAACAGCTGATATGGCCATGTTGTTTTTAATGACTGTAAAATATAGCTATAATCCTCCTCACTCTTTCAAGAATTAGTTTTCCATTTCCTAACTATATAATCCACCCACCTTTATACCCACTCTGAACTGGGACACTATTTTCACCTTCCTGTTGGTTCCTTTACCAGTGAGTTAACAAAGTATTATTAAAGCTCAATATCATCTAAGAAATTTTGTTTTATGATAGTATGTAAACAACGGCAGTAGTTAGTGGTTTACAGGTTGTTAAAATTACTGCAGGCCTTATGTTGTTGTTGCTTGATTTTCAAACCTTTCTAGATGATCCTAGATAAACATTCTATAGTCAGAAACATCAATTTTCATGACCCTAATTGTTGCAGACTTCAGTAATCCTAAACAATCATTATTACTATTTGTGCCAGAAAAAACAAATATAAGTCCTCTCTTTTAAATAAAGATTTAAACATACTAATATTAAGTTACTTAGATTATAAGCATATAATTTTTTCTTTATACTGATGCTGGTAGTAATATTGCACCTCAAATCATGTACAGCTTATTTATAGCATTGGCATCTATTCCTTGCTGAGTTTATAGGTATGATTTTCAGTTTTAAAATATTTCTTGGAGGGTCAGCAATTACAATTCTGCTGTATTTTAAATAAAGCTACAATCTCTGATACAAAAATATAAATATGGTACACCTAAGAAAGCTGTTCTTAGATCATATTCCACTTAGGAAATAAGATACTATTAACCAATGACATATCTTACATAGATTATATACTTCTTTATTACATAAATGATATTCTATTTGTATTCACTAAGTGCTTATAAAGACTGTACAAACCCAGTATAATGTAATTAAACCCTCTGGGTAGATAAGCATATAACACACACACACACACACATCTGTATATATAGCATAATCATGGTATACTTTAAAATATATACTCTACATAATATATTTTTTTATTTGTTTCAGCCATAAATGGGGGTCACAATGGAGGGAAATCCTTCCAATTTTGTCTTGTAACTCCTATCTCAAAAATAATTATCTTCCCCTGAAAACAGTATTTGATATAACTTGAAAACACTGTTCAGCAACATATTTTGTATGCCACGTGGACAGGGTCTGTGACTATCTTGTTTACTACTATATGTCAGCAGCTTGTTCAGGGCATGGGTCTCATGATCAATCTCAAAAAATATTTGCTGAATAAGCATCTCAATAACCACAATGGTGCCTTTAAAATATGTGAATTTTTATAGCAGTCACAATACTTGGACTGGTAATATATTTGAAAATGGAGGACATAAACTTTGTCATTACAATTTAAAATCATTCTAAGAGAGGTTTTTAGACTAGAGATTAGTAAATACTATAGTGGCATCCAAACGATAACTTCACCAATGAGATGTGAGAGAAGATAGTTACCAGAAAGTGGGACTGATTTCAGCACAGAGATAAATTTCTGGATGAGTTGTGAAAGAAATCTTCTTTCTTGATAGGCTCTAAAATGAGAGAGATAATGCTGACCAAATTCTTGAAAAATAATTATTTCAGAATTAAACTTTAAGTGCGGACCAAGCTTTTCTTATACTGTTCAAATGTTCCGTTTATCTCTAAAATTGCCACCATAATTTGAATACATAGCTTTAACTTTATATGTAAATACAGCACTACATGAAGAAAAGAAGGGGCCTTATTACTGGCCTAATAAGCCAGCTCAGAAAGCACCTTTCTCTTTTACTATAAAAGTTTTCACTTGTCATTTAAAGGTCAAAACTAAAAAGAAGTTTTCAAAATTTCATTCTTAGCCTGCCCTTACTATTAAAAATCTAATGTTTTAGTATGTAGTTAAAATGAGACGAGTAATTTTGTACTTTAGTATGTTTGAAGTATTACAATGTCTAAAAGTTAAGTCAGTTCAAAGAACAATTTTCTACTCATTACTAATTTAAGATGCATTATTTGCCGATTAATGAACAAATAATCAGGTATTGAATAGCTGCAAATGATTATGCAAGTCCTGCTGGAAATACAAAGGAGGGGAATGACTAAAACATATTTGAAATGACAAGTCATATAACATAATTAGCAACGTAAACCAGCATGTAATTAATAAAACTGGCTGACAGTAATTGAGCACTTACAGTACCAGGATCTGAGCTGTGTTAAGAACATCATATGAAAATCTCACTTAGTGCTGACAACAGTCCTATGAAGTAAGTACTATTGTCCCACCGTCACTCAAAGGCTCAAATTGGTGAGGTGTGCCCAAGTTACACAGCAAGGGAGTGTGGAACCTACTTAAATCTAATGGTAGAACTTATTCTCTAAACAACTATATTCTAAGCATCACACAAATAGCTGGCGTTTCAATAAAGACACACAGCATGTTTTAGGAACTCAAGAAGAAGAAAGCACTGGGGCCTAAAGTAGTTTGTCTGGAAGGAAGAGTGCAATTCACTGGAGTGGAAAGGAGGGGTACTGAGGAAAGGAATGCTTAAGACACAATGAACAGACTAGTCCAATGAACTGGGGGAGTCACAAGAAATAGACGTTTTTCAATGCCACTGTAAGGAGTTTAGAGTTCATCCTATGGGAACTAGGAAACCACTGAAAGCTTAGAGAAGGAGTATGGCAAAAGAAAAACCAACAAACAATTTTCTACGAAGATGGCTAGTTAGGCTTCTTGTTGTGGGAAAGATGGAAGAAATGCAAAATAGGAATTATTGTAGTGGTCCGGTCAAGAGGCTGTGAAGGCCTGAATTAAGATGTCAGCAGTGTGAATAGGCAAGAAAGGAGAGGAAGGACAAAAGATGAGTCCAACAGGACTAGCTGACTGGATAGAAATAGCCGGTCAAAGGACTGGAGTGTCCCATGCCCAGCTGGCTGGAAGAATTATAAGACACTGGGCAGAAAGGTGAGCTTGGGAGGAAAAACCAATGAGTACTATTTAGTTAAGCCAAACTAGAGTTCATGGCAATGAATCCAAATAGAAATATTCAGCAAAGAGTTATACAAAGATAGGAAAGTAGAGAAGGCAGAGCCAGAGAGGTTTATGATTAAATTATATCAAGGTAATGGGAAGAGAGTTAAAAAAAAACAAACAAATGATGTAAAGATGTTATATTAGTCCAATCAAGAGGTTGTTGGTTGGAAAGATCCCATGAAAGACATGAGACTGGAGGTAGAAATTAAAGACGGGATCTTTGCGGTCTACAGACCCTATGCACAGTGCTCCATCCCCTCGCTCCCAAACTCACTTCTCTGCCATGCTTTTGTCAGGTGTTCCCATTGCAACAGTCACCAGCATTAACACCAGGTTTCATTACTTTTTGTCCTTGACTCTCTTGTCATGGCTTATGGACTTCACTAAATAATCTTACCCACACTCATGGCTTCAAATACTAGCTAACATGTAAAGACTACTTTTCCAAGTGGAAGAAATAACAAGACACAGCAGAAAGAAGTTATCAAAGGCCCAAGGGAAGTGAGTCCAGAGACTCACTGGATAGAAATAGCTAGTCTGTTACAGAAATAGCAGAGAAAAAGGAGTGAGTGGGAAAGAGCAATTAAAGATGAAGAAAAAGGATACCTATGGAGCAGTCATGAAGTAAATGCAAGAGCAGTTAGACCCGTTAGCCTCAGAGAGATAGGAACACAGAGCCTTCCTGCGTCCTAATAGCATTTTGTTCAGTGAAATAAGTTCTTGCTACCAGACTTATCCAACGGATAATGAATATTACTATTAAAATAATCCCTGTCATCTGCTTCTTTAATCCTTATGCTTGACTTATCTTTCTCCTCAGCATTATCACCACCTAACATACTATAAAATTCACTTTATAATCACTACAAAGATCCTGTCTTTAATTTCCAACTCCAGTCTCAGTTTCTTGCTATCTTCCCCAACTACAATGTAAGGTCCACAAGAACAGGAGCTACTTTCCATTTTGTTCTCTGCTATACGCTCCATACCTAGAATAGGACCTGGTATGGACTATGGTTGGAGTGCATATAAGTCATTGTTAAGAGTTGGGGAAGAAGAAAAAGAGAGAAAAATTGTATTGATAGCCTGCAGATTGTAGAGAAAATCGAGAACCATCCATGACAGACATTATGGAGAGCAGGCAGCAAGAACACCAGTGATACACTTATCGATGGGGCAGAGAACGGAAGAAAGAAAAACACGTTATGTTGTGGCTTCCCCTTTAGACCTTTGTGAAAAATATTCCTACGACAGTATAAATAAAAGCACTTCTTAATCATTTATTTGTTTCATCACTATATAAAGGAAACAACAGACCAGTCCACATCACCTCAGACCAACAACCTGGCGTGATAAACCAACAGGGAACAAAGCTTTTGCCACATACTGTTCTCTTGCTTCTGGATCCATCTTTTCATCATTCTTTTTAATCAAGTTCCAGAATTTTCTTAGCTTAGGTGTCTTTTTTAATTCTAATTCCAATCGTGCCTGAAAGAATGATGTGATATTAAATCACCAGTAGCTTCAAAGTTTACAGGGATAAAGATTACGTCAACTACTAGCTAGTTTTCTAATGCATGGATACAATATACAGCAATGGCATAAAACCTAAAAGCAACATGACAAAACCTGAAAAGTAAGAAACTAGTAAGTGTATTTTAAGAAACCATTCAATTCTAATACTTACTAATAGAAAAAATAAAACAAAAGAAACTGCCTTTTCTAGTCAAGATTTGAAGCACAATAATTTTATTTTTTCTAAAATTAAGGACTTAAGTTTGAAAAATATAAGCATTAATACTTATGAGCATAATCACGAAATTTTTAAAATGTCTGAAAAACAATGAACATGAAACAGCCATCACAGTAAACAAAAAAATGTCCATATCACCACTTTCTTTCTTGTGACACTTATCAGCTTTTAACTTAGCATTCAGAATGACATTGAAATTTAATACTTTTAACTTTACTCCCTAAGATCTGTTCATTTGGTTTTGATACTAGCACATATTATTCAATAAAGATTTGATGAAAAAAATGAAGTCGTTGAATTAAACATGATACAGACCTTCTCCTACAGCTGTATGTACATTCCAAACAAGGGAAGTAAAAATTCAAGTCTGTATTTAGTTTCATCCAAAGACATACATAGGAATAATAACCATATTTTACCAAATTAACCCACTTTCTCTATGAGCTCAATGGACATCACTTTACTTCACCTTTACAATACTGAAATTAGGTGAAACATATTAGCTTACCCACAGAACATTAAACCTGAAAAAACTACATCTATGAGAAGTTAATGCAGAGTAAATTAGATAAATTTTCTAAGCAGAAAAGGGGATTTGGGGCTACCATTTTTATCCATATTAAAGGTACACAGTCTACAACCATACGTTCCACTTAGAGCACATATATACCTAAGTCTCTGAAATCAGGTACTTACAGGCTGTAAGCCCATCCACATTGGGAGGGAGATAAGTTGCTGTACTTGGCTCCGTATCAAGTCTACTTCCTGTTTAAGGGACAAGGAAAACTCATTTATAAGCACACCACCATTTTAACCTAAGTGTTTACATAAGAAGCATACTACCTTTTCAACTCCTGCGGAAAAAATATGCCACCAATACTTTCAAATGGATATTTTAATAGTAAGAAATTCAATACTTTTTTAAAAAGGCAGACAATTCTCATTAATTGCAGTCTGTATTTGTGAATTCACCTGCTCATAAAAACATATTTGTAACCCCAAATCCAATACCCCTGGGGCTTTCATTCATTCACAGACAGAACAAAGCAGTGAAAAATGCTGCACTGCTCAACACTTTCTAGCTGAAGTGGAACAAGGTGACGCTCTGCCTTCTTGTTCCAACTCTCATACTATAAAAAAGCATCCTCTTTTGTGGTCTATTTAGGGGTACCTTTTTTCACATTTTTGTGCTTTTTGTTGGTAATTTTTAAATTTAAAATGGCCCCCAAGCACACGGTCAAGCATTGTCTCATGTTATTTGCAGAAAGGCTGTGATGTGCCTTACAGAGAAAAATGTGTGTTAGATAAGGTTCATTAAATCATAAGTTACAGCACTGTTGGCCCTGAGTTCAATGTTAATCCATCAATAATATATATTACATAAGGTACCTTAAACAGAAACACATAAAACAAGGTTATAATTTGCAACAACATGGATGGAGCTGGAGGGTATTATGCTCAGTGAAATAAGCCAGGCCGAAAAAGACAAGTACCAAATGATCTCACTCATATGTGGAGTATAAGAACAAAGAAAAAAAAAAAA